>OU343160.1:312683407-313240245 GCA_910595825.1 Philhelius pedissequus | reverse complement strand
CAGTCTGTCAGTCTGTCAGTCTGTCAGTCTGTCAGTCTGTCAGTCTGTCAGTCTGTCAGTCTGTCAGTCTGTCAGTCTGTCAGTCTGTCAGTCTGTCTCTGTCAGTCTGTCAGTCTGTCAGTCTGTCAGTCTGTCAGTCTGTCAGTCTGTCAGTCTGTCAGTCTGTCAGTCTGTCAGTCTGTCAGTCTGTCAGTCTGTCAGTCTGTCAGTCTGTCAGTCTGTCAGTCTGTCAGTCTGTCAGTCTGTCAGTCTGTCAGTCTGTCAGTCTGTCAGTCTGTCAGTCTGTCAGTCTGTCAGTCTGTCAGTCTGTCAGTCTGTCAGTCTGTCAGTCTGTCAGTCTGTCAGTCTGTCAGTCTGTCAGTCTGTCAGTCTGTCAGTCTGTCAGTCTGTCAGTCTGTCAGTCTGTCAGTCTGTCAGTCTGTCAGTCTGTCAGTCTGTCAGTCTGTCAGTCTGTCAGTCTGTCAGTCTGTCAGTCTGTCAGTCTGTCAGTCTGTCAGTCTGTCAGTCTGTCAGTCTGTCAGTCTGTCAGTCTGTCAGTCTGTCAGTCTGTCAGTCTGTCAGTCTGTCAGTCTGTCATCTGTCAGTCTGTCAGTCTGTCAGTCTGTCAGTCTGTCAGTCTGTCAGTCTGTCAGTCTGTCAGTCTGTCAGTCTGTCAGTCTGTCAGTCTGTCAGTCTGTCAGTCTGTCAGTCTGTCAGTCTGTCAGTCTGTCAGTCTGTCAGTCTGTCAGTCTGTCAGTCTGTCAGTCTGTCAGTCTGTCAGTCTGTCAGTCTGTCAGTCTGTCAGTCTGTCAGTCTGTCAGTCTGTCAGTCTGTCAGTCTGTCAGTCTGTCAGTCTGTCAGTCTGTCAGTCTGTCAGTCTGTCAGTCTGTCAGTCTGTCTGTCAGTCTGTCAGTCTGTCAGTCTGTCAGTCTGTCAGTCTGTCAGTCTGTCAGTCTGTCAGTCTGTCAGTCTGTCAGGACTGTCAGTCTGTCAGTCTGTCAGTCTGTCAGTCTGTCAGTCTGTCAGTCTGTCAGTCTGTCAGTCTGTCAGTCTGTCAGTCTGTCAGTCTGTCAGTCTGTCAGTCTGTCAGTCTGTCAGTCTGTCAGTCTGTCAGTCTGTCAGTCTGTCAGTCTGTCAGTCTGTCAGTCTGTCAGTCTGTCAGTCTGTCAGTCTGTCAGTCTGTCAGTCTGTCAGTCTGTCAGTCTGTCAGTCTGTCAGTCTGTCAGTCTGTCAGTCTGTCAGTCTGTCAGTCTGTCAGTCTGTCAGTCTGTCAGTCTGTCAGTCTGTCAGTCTGTCAGTCTGTCAGTCTGTCAGTCTGTCAGTCTGTCAGTCTGTCAGTCTGTCAGTCTGTCAGTCTGTCAGTCTGTCAGTCTGTCAGTCTGTCAGTCTGTCAGTCTGTCAGTCTGTCAGTCTGTCAGTCTGTCAGTCTGTCAGTCTGTCAGTCTGTCAGTCTGTCAGGTCTGTCAGTCTGTCAGTCTGTCAGTCTGTCAGTCTGTCAGTCTGTCAGTCTGTCAGTCTGTCAGTCTGTCAGTCTGTCAGTCTGTCGTCTGTCAGTCTGTCAGTCTGTCAGTCTGTCAGTCTGTCAGTCTGTCAGTCTGTCAGTCTGTCAGTCTGTCAGTCTGTCAGTCTGTCTGTCGAGTCTGTCAGTCTGTCAGTCTGTCAGTCTGTCAGTCTGTCAGTCTGTCAGTCTGTCAGTCTGTCAGTCTGTCAGTCTGTCTGTCAGTCTGTCAGTCTGTCAGTCTGTCAGTCTGTCAGTCTGTCAGTCTGTCAGTCTGTCAGTCTGTCAGTCTGTCAGTCTGTCAGTCTGTCAGTCTGTCAGTCTGTCAGTCTGTCAGTCTGTCAGTCTGTCAGTCTGTCAGTCTGTCAGTCTGTCAGTCTGTCAGTCTGTCAGTCTGTCAGTCTGGGTCAGTCTGTCAGTCTGTCAGTCTGTCAGTCTGTCATCTGTCAGTCTGTCAGTCTGTCAGTCTGTCAGTCTGTCAGTCTGTCAGTCTGTCAGTCTGTCAGTCTGTCAGTCTGTCAGTCTGTCAGTCTGTCAGTCTGTCAGTCTGTCAGTCTGTCAGTCTGTCAGTCTGTCAGTCTGTCAGTCTGTCAGTCTGTCAGTCTGTCAGTCTGTCAGTCTGTCAGTCTGTCAGTCTGTCAGTCTGTCAGTCTGTCAGTCTGTCAGTCTGTCAGTCTGTCAGTCTGTCAGTCTGTCAGTCTGTCAGTCTGTCAGTCTGTCAGTCTGTCAGTCTGTCAGTCTGTCAGTCTGTCAGTCTGTCAGTCTGTCAGTCTGTCAGTCTGTCAGTCTGTCTGTCAGTCTGTCAGTCTGTCAGTCTGTCAGTCTGTCAGTCTGTCAGTCTGTCAGTCTGTCAGTCTGTCAGTCTGTCAGTCTGTCAGTCTGTCAGTCTGTCAGTCTGTCAGTCTGTCAGTCTGTCAGTCTGTCAGTCTGTCAGTCTGTCAGTCTGTCAGTCTGTCAGTCTGTCAGTCTGTCAGTCTGTCAGCAGTCTGTCAGTCTGTCAGTCTGTCAGTCTGTCAGTCTGTCAGTCTGTCAGTCTGTCAGTCTGTCAGTCTGTCAGTCTGTCAGTCTGTCAGTCTGTCAGTCTGTCAGTCTGTCAGTCTGTCAGTCTGTCAGTCTGTCAGTCTGTCAGTCTGTCAGTCTGTCAGTCTGTCAGTCTGTCAGTCTGTCAGTCTGTCAGTCTGTCAGTCTGTCAGTCTGTCAGTCTGTCAGTCTGTCAGTCTGTCAGTCTGTCAGTCTGTCAGTCTGTCAGTCTGTCAGTCTGTCAGTCTGTCAGTCTGTCAGTCTGTCAGTCTGTCAGTCTGTCAGTCTGTCAGTCTGTCAGTCTGTCAGTCTGTC
The DNA here is from genome assembly GCA_910595825.1 of Philhelius pedissequus. Taxonomy (NCBI): domain Eukaryota; kingdom Metazoa; phylum Arthropoda; class Insecta; order Diptera; family Syrphidae; genus Philhelius; species Philhelius pedissequus. The sequence continues at coordinate 313,237,433 of OU343160.1, read as the reverse complement.
AGTCTGTCAGTCTGTCAGTCTGTCAGTCTGTCAGTCTGTCAGTCTGTCAGTCTGTCAGTCTGTCAGTCTGTCAGTCTGTCAGTCTGTCAGTCTGTCAGTCTGTCAGTCTGTCAGTCTGTCAGTCTGTCAGTCTGTCAGTCTGTCAGTCTGTCAGTCTGTCAGTCTGTCAGTCTGTCAGTCTGTCAGTCTGTCAGTCTGTCAGTCTGTCAGTCTGTCAGTCTGTCAGTCTGTCAGTCTGTCAGTCTGTCAGTCTGTCAGTCTGTCAGTCTGTCAGTCTGTCAGTCTGTCAGTCTGTCAGTCTGTCAGTCTGTCAGTCTGTCAGTCTGTCAGTCTGTCAGTCTGTCAGTCTGTCAGTCTGTCAGTCTGTCAGTCTGTCAGTCTGTCAGTCTGTCAGTCTGTCAGTCTGTCAGTCTGTCAGTCTGTCAGTCTGTCAGTCTGTCAGTCTGTCAGTCTGTCAGTCTGTCAGTCTGTCAGTCTGTCAGTCTGTCAGTCTGTCAGTCTGTCAGTCTGTCAGTCTGTCAGTCTGTCAGTCTGTCAGTCTGTCAGTCTGTCAGTCTGTCAGTCTGTCAGTCTGTCAGTCTGTCAGTCTGTCAGTCTGTCAGTCTGTCAGTCTGTCAGTCTGTCAGTCTGTCAGTCTGTCAGTCTGTCAGTCTGTCAGTCTGTCAGTCTGTCAGTCTGTCAGTCTGTCAGTCTGTCAGTCTGTCAGTCTGTCAGTCTGTCAGTCTGTCAGTCTGTCAGTCTGTCAGTCTGTCAGTCTGTCAGTCTGTCAGTCTGTCAGTCTGTCAGTCTGTCAGTCTGTCAGTCTGTCAGTCTGTCAGTCTGTCAGTCTGTCAGTCTGTCAGTCTGTCAGTCTGTCAGTCTGTCAGTCTGTCAGTCTGTCAGTCTGTCAGTCTGTCAGTCTGTCAGTCTGTCAGTCTGTCTGTCAGTCTGTCAGTCTGTCAGTCTGTCAGTCTGTCAGTCTGTCAGTCTGTCAGTCTGTCAGTCTGTCAGTCTGTCAGTCTGTCAGTCTGTCAGTCTGTCAGTCTGTCAGTCTGTCAGTCTGTCAGTCTGTCAGTCTGTCAGTCTGTCAGTCTGTCAGTCTGTCAGTCTGTCAGTCTGTCAGTCTGTCAGTCTGTCAGTCTGTCAGGTCTGTCAGTCTGTCAGTCTGTCAGTCTGTCAGTCTGTCAGTCTGTCAGTCTGTCAGTCTGTCAGTCTGTCAGTCTGTCAGTCTGTCAGTCTGTCAGTCTGTCAGTCTGTCTGTCAGTCTGTCAGTCTGTCAGTCTGTCAGTCTGTCAGTCTGTCAGTCTGTCAGTCTGTCAGTCTGTCAGTCTGTCAGTCTGTCAGTCTGTCAGTCTGTCAGTCTGTCAGTCTGTCAGTCTGTCAGTCTGTCAGTCTGTCAGTCTGTCAGTCTGTCAGTCTGTCAGTCTGTCAGTCTGTCAGTCTGTCAGTCTGTCAGTCTGGTCAGTCGCCATCAGTCTGTCAGTCTGTCAGTCTGTCAGTCTGTCAGTCTGTCAGTCTGTCAGTCTGTCAGTCTGTCAGTCTGTCAGTCTGTCAGTCTGTCAGTCTGTCAGTCTGTCAGTCTGTCAGTCTGTCAGTCTGTCAGTCTGTCAGTCTGTCAGTCTGTCAGTCTGTCAGTCTGTCAGTCTGTCAGTCTGTCAGTCTGTCAGTCTGTCAGTCTGTCAGTCTGTCAGTCTGTCAGTCTGTCAGTCTGTCAGTCTGTCAGTCTGTCAGTCTGTCAGTCTGTCAGTCTGTCAGTCTGTCAGTCTGTCAGTCTGTCAGTCTGTCAGTCTGTCAGTCTGTCAGTCTGTCAGTCTGTCAGTCTGTCAGTCTGTCAGTCTGTCAGTCTGTCAGTCTGTCAGTCTGTCAGTCTGTCAGTCTGTCAGTCTGTCAGTCTGTCAGTCTGTCAGTCTGTCAGTCTGTCAGTCTGTCAGTCTGTCAGTCTGTCAGTCTGTCAGTCTGTCAGTCTGTCAGTCTGTCAGTCTGTCAGTCTGTCAGTCTGTCAGTCTGTCAGTCTGTCTGTCAGTCTGTCAGTCTGTCAGTCTGTCAGTCTGTCAGTCTGTCAGTCTGTCAGTCTGTCAGTCTGTCAGTCTGTCAGTCTGTCAGTCTGTCAGTCTGTCCAGGTCTGTCAGTCTGTCAGTCTGTCAGTCTGTCAGTCTGTCAGTCTGTCAGCTCTCGTCAGTCTGGTCAGTCTGTCAGTCTGTCAGTCTGTCAGTCTGTCAGTCTGTCAGTCTGTCAGTCTGTCAGTCTGTCAGTCTGTCAGTCTGTCAGTCTGTCAGTCTGTCAGTCTGTCAGTCTGTCAGTCTGTCAGTCTGTCAGTCTGTCAGTCTGTCAGTCTGTCAGTCTGTCAGTCTGTCAGTCTGTCAGTCTGTCAGTCTGTCAGTCTGTCATCTGTCAGTCTGTCAGTCTGTCAGTCTGTCAGTCTGTCAGTCTGTCAGTCTGTCAGTCTGTCAGTCTGTCAGTCTGTCAGTCTGTCAGTCTGTCAGTCTGTCAGTCTGTCAGTCTGTCAGTCTGTCAGTCTGTCAGTCTGTCAGTCTGTCAGTCTGTCAGTCTGTCAGTCTGTCAGTCTGTCAGTCTGTCAGTCTGTCAGTCTGTCAGTCTGTCAGTCTGTCAGTCTGTCAGTCTGTCAGTCTGTCAGTCTGTCAGTCTGTCAGTCTGTCAGTCTGTCAGTCTGTCAGTCTGTCAGTCTCAGTCTGTCAGTCTGTCAGTCTGTCAGTCTGTCAGTCTGTCAGTCTGTCAGTCTGGTCAGTCTGTCAGTCTGTCAGTCTGTCAGTCTGTCAGTCTGTCAGTCTGTCAGTCTGTCAGTCTGTCAGTCTGTCAGTCTGTCAGTCTGTCAGTCTGTCAGTCTGTCAGTCTGTCAGTCTGTCAGTCTGTCAGTCTGTCAGTCTGTCAGTCTGTCAGTCTGTCAGTCTGTCAGTCTGTCAGTCTGTCAGTCTGTCAGTCTGTCAGTCTGTCAGTCTGTCAGTCTGTCAGTCTGTCAGTCTGTCAGTCTGTCAGTCTGTCAGTCTGTCAGTCTGTCAGTCTGTCAGTCTGTCAGTCTGTCAGTCTGTCAGTCTGTCAGTCTGTCAGTCTGTCAGTCTGTCAGTCTGTCAGTCTGTCAGTCTGTCAGTCTGTCAGTCTGTCAGTCTGTCAGTCTGTCAGTCTGTCAGTCTGTCAGTCTGTCAGTCTGTCAGTCTGTCAGTCTGTCAGTCTGTCAGTCTGTCAGTCTGTCAGTCTGTCAGTCTGTCAGTCTGTCAGTCTGTCAGTCTGTCAGTCTGTCAGTCTGTCAGTCTGTCAGTCTGTCAGTCTGTCAGTCTGTCAGTCTGTCAGTCTGTCAGTCTGTCAGTCTGTCAGTCTGTCAGTCTGTCAGTCTGTCAGTCTGTCAGTCTGTCAGTCTGTCAGTCTGTCAGTCTGTCAGTCTGTCAGTCTGTCAGTCTGTCAGTCTGTCAGTCTGTCAGTCTGTCAGTCTGTCAGTCTGTCAGTCTGTCAGTCTGTCAGTCTGTCAGTCTGTCAGTCTGTCAGTCTGTCAGTCTGTCAGTCTGTCAGTCTGTCAGTCTGTCAGTCTGTCAGTCTGTCAGTCTGTCAGTCTGTCAGTCTGTCAGTCTGTCAGTCTGTCAGTCTGTCAGTCTGTCAGTCTGTCAGTCTGTCAGTCTGTCAGTCTGTCAGTCTGTCAGTCTGTCAGTCTGTCAGTCTGTCAGTCTGTCAGTCTGTCAGTCTGTCAGTCTGTCAGTCTGTCAGTCTGTCAGTCTGTCAGTCTGTCAGTCTGTCAGTCTGTCAGTCTGTCAGTCTGTCAGTCTGTCAGTCTGTCAGTCTGTCATCTGTCAGTCTGTCAGTCTGTCAGTCTGTCAGTCTGTCAGTCTGTCAGTCTGTCAGTCTGTCAGTCTGTCAGTCTGTCAGTCTGTCAGTCTGTCAGTCTGTCAGTCTGTCAGTCTGTCTGTCAGTCTGTCAGTCTGTCAGTCTGTCAGTCTGTCAGTCTGTCAGTCTGTCAGTCTGTCAGTCTGTCAGTCTGTCAGTCTGTCAGTCTGTCAGTCTGTCAGTCTGTCAGTCTGTCAGTCTGTCAGTCTGTCAGTCTGTCAGTCTGTCGTCTGTCAGTCTGTCAGTCTGTCAGTCTGTCAGTCTGTCAGTCTGTCAGTCTGTCAGTCTGTCAGTCTGTCAGTCTGTCAGTCTGTCAGTCTGTCAGTCTGTCAGTCTGTCAGTCTGTCAGTCTGTCAGTCTGTCAGTCTGTCAGTCTGTCAGTCTGTCAGTCTGTCAGTCTGTCAGTCTGTCAGTCTGTCAGTCTGTCAGTCTGTCAGTCTGTCAGTCTGTCAGTCTGTCAGTCTGTCAGTCTGTCAGTCTGTCAGTCTGTCAGTCTGTCAGTCTGTCAGTCTGTCAGTCTGTCAGTCTGTCAGTCCTGTCAGTCTGTCAGTCTGTCAGTCTGTCAGTCTGTCAGTCTGTCAGTCTGTCAGTCTGTCAGTCTGTCAGTCTGTCAGTCTGTCAGTCTGTCAGTCTGTCAGTCTGTCAGTCTGTCAGTCTGTCAGTCTGTCAGTCTGTCAGTCTGTCAGTCTGTCAGTCTGTCAGTCTGTCAGTCTGTCAGTCTGTCAGTCTGTCAGTCTGTCATCTGTCAGTCTGTCAGTCTGTCAGTCTGTCAGTCTGTCAGTCTGTCAGTCTGTCAGTCTGTCAGTCTGTCAGTCTGTCAGTCTGTCAGTCTGTCAGTCTGTCAGTCTGTCAGTCTGTCAGTCTGTCAGTCTGTCAGTCTGTCAGTCTGTCAGTCTGTCAGTCTGTCAGTCTGTCAGTCTGTCAGTCTGTCAGTCTGTCAGTCTGTCAGTCTGTCAGTCTGTCAGTCTGTCAGTCTGTCAGTCTGTCAGTCTGTCAGTCTGTCAGTCTGTCAGTCTGTCAGTCTGTCAGTCTGTCAGTCTGTCAGTCTGTCAGTCTGTCAGTCTGTCAGTCTGTCAGTCTGTCAGTCTGTCAGTCTGTCAGTCTGTCAGTCTGTCAGTCTGTCAGTCTGTCAGTCTGTCAGTCTGTCAGTCTGTCAGTCTGTCAGTCTGTCAGTCTGTCAGTCTGTCAGTCTGTCAGTCTGTCAGTCTGTCAGTCTGTCAGTCTGTCAGTCTGTCAGTCTGTCAGTCTGTCAGTCTGTCAGTCTGTCAGTCTGTCAGTCTGTCAGTCTGTCAGTCTGTCAGTCTGTCAGTCTGTCAGTCTGTCAGTCTGTCAGTCTGTCAGTCTGTCAGTCTGTCAGTCTGTCAGTCTGTCAGTCTGTCAGTCTGTCAGTCTGTCAGTCTGTCAGTCTGTCAGTCTGTCAGTCTGTCAGTCTGTCAGTCTGTCAGTCTGTCAGTCTGTCAGTCTGTCAGTCTGTCATCTGTCAGTCTGTCAGTCTGTCAGTCTGTCAGTCTGTCAGTCTGTCAGTCTGTCAGTCTGTCAGTCTGTCAGTCTGTCAGTCTGTCAGTCTGTCAGTCTGTCAGTCTGTCAGTCTGTCAGTCTGTCAGTCTGTCAGTCTGTCAGTCTGTCAGTCTGTCAGTCTGTCAGTCTGTCAGTCTGTCAGTCTGTCAGTCTGTCAGTCTGTCAGTCTGTCAGTCTGTCAGTCTGTCAGTCTGTCAGTCCTGTCAGTCTGTCAGTCTGTCAGTCTGTCAGTCTGTCAGTCTGTCAGTCTGTCAGTCTGTCAGTCTGTCAGTCTGTCAGTCTGTCAGTCTGTCAGTCTGTCAGTCTGTCAGTCTGTCAGTCTGTCAGTCTGTCAGTCTGTCAGTCTGTCAGTCTGTCAGTCTGTCAGTCTGTCAGTCTGTCAGTCTGTCAGTCTGTCAGTCTGTCAGTCTGTCAGTCTGTCAGTCTGTCAGTCTGTCAGTCTGTCAGTCTGTCAGTCTGTCAGTCTGTCAGTCTGTCAGTCTGTCAGTCTGTCAGTCTGTCAGTCTGTCAGTCTGTCAGTCTGTCAGTCTGTCAGTCTGTCAGTCTGTCAGTCTGTCAGTCTGTCAGTCTGTCAGTCTGTCGTCTGTCAGTCTGTCAGTCTGTCAGTCTGTCAGTCTGTCAGTCTGTCAGTCTGTCAGTCTGTCAGTCTGTCAGTCTGTCAGTCTGTCAGTCTGTCAGTCTGTCAGTCTGTCAGTCTGTCAGTCTGTCAGTCTGTCAGTCTGTCAGTCTGTCAGTCTGTCAGTCTGTCAGTCTGTCAGTCTGTCAGTCTGTCAGTCTGTCAGTCTGTCAGTCTGTCAGTCTGTCAGTCTGTCAGTCTGTCAGTCTGTCAGTCTGTCAGTCTGTCAGTCTGTCAGTCTGTCAGTCTGTCAGTCTGTCAGTCTGTCAGTCTGTCAGTCTGTCAGTCTGTCAGTCTGTCAGTCTGTCAGTCTGTCAGGTCCTGTCAGTCTGTCAGTCTGTCAGTCTGTCAGTCTGTCAGTCTGTCAGTCTGTCAGTCTGTCAGTCTGTCAGTCTGTCAGTCTGTCAGTCTGTCAGTCTGTCAGTCTGTCAGTCTGTCAGTCTGTCAGTCTGTCAGTCTGTCAGTCTGTCAGTCTGTCAGTCTGTCAGTCTGTCAGTCTGTCAGTCTGTCAGTCTGTCAGTCTGTCAGTCGTCTGTCAGTCTGTCAGTCTGTCAGTCTGTCAGTCTGTCAGTCTGTCAGTCTGTCAGTCTGTCAGTCTGTCAGTCTGTCAGTCTGTCAGTCTGTCAGTCTGTCAGTCTGTCAGTCTGTCAGTCTGTCAGTCTGTCAGTCTGTCAGTCTGTCAGTCTGTCAGTCTGTCAGTCTGTCAGTCTGTCAGTCTGTCAGTCTGTCAGTCTGTCAGTCTGTCAGTCTGTCAGTCTGTCAGTCTGTCAGTCTGTCAGTCTGTCAGTCTGTCAGTCTGTCAGTCTGTCAGTCTGTCAGTCTGTCAGTCTGTCAGTCTGTCAGTCTGTCAGTCTGTCAGTCTGTCAGTCCTGTCAGTCTGTCAGTCTGTCAGTCTGTCAGTCTGTCAGTCTGTCAGTCTGTCAGTCTGTCAGTCTGTCAGTCTGTCAGTCTGTCAGTCTGTCAGTCTGTCAGTCTGTCAGTCTGTCAGTCTGTCAGTCTGTCAGTCTGTCAGTCTGTCAGTCTGTCAGTCTGTCAGTCTGTCAGTCTGTCAGTCTGTCAGTCTGTCAGTCTGTCAGTCTGTCAGTCTGTCAGTCTGTCAGTCTGTCAGTCTGTCAGTCTGTCAGTCTGTCAGTCTGTCAGTCTGTCAGTCTGTCAGTCTGTCAGTCTGTCAGTCTGTCAGTCTGTCAGTCTGTCAGTCTGTCAGTCTGTCAGTCTGTCAGTCTGTCAGTCTGTCAGTCTGTCAGTCTGTCAGTCTGTCAGTCTGTCAGTCTGTCAGTCTGTCAGTCTGTCAGTCTGTCAGTCTGTCAGTCTGTCAGTCTGTCAGTCTGTCAGTCTGTCAGTCTGTCAGTCTGTCAGTCTGTCAGTCTGTCAGTCAGTCTGTCAGTCTGTCAGTCTGTCAGTCTGTCAGTCTGTCAGTCTGTCAGTCTGTCAGTCTGTCAGTCTGTCAGTCTGTCAGTCTGTCAGTCTGTCAGTCTGTCAGTCTGTCAGTCTGTCAGTCTGTCAGTCTGTCAGTCTGTCAGTCTGTCAGTCTGTCAGTCTGTCAGTCTGTCAGTCTGTCAGTCTGTCAGTCTGTCAGTCTGTCAGTCTGTCAGTCTGTCAGTCTGTCAGTCTGTCAGTCTGTCAGTCTGTCAGTCTGTCAGTCTGTCAGTCTGTCAGTCTGTCAGTCTGTCAGTCTGTCAGTCTGTCAGTCTGTCAGTCTGTCAGTCTGTCAGTCTGTCAGTCTGTAGTCTGTCAGTCTGTCAGTCTGTCAGTCTGTCAGTCTGTCAGTCTGTCAGTCTGTCAGTCTGTCAGTCTGTCAGTCTGTCAGTCTGTCAGTCTGTCAGTCTGTCAGTCTGTCTCTGTCAGTCTGTCAGTCTGTCAGTCTGTCAGCCTGTCAGTCTGTCAGTCTGTCAGTCTGTCAGTCTGTCAGTCTGTCAGTCTGTCAGTCTGTCAGTCTGTCAGTCTGTCAGTCTGTCAGTCTGTCAGTCTGTCAGTCTGTCAGTCTGTCAGTCTGTCAGTCTGTCAGTCTGTCAGTCTGTCAGTCTGTCAGTCTGTCAGTCTGTCAGTCTGTCAGTCTGTCAGTCTGTCAGTCTGTCAGTCTGTCATCTGTCAGTCTGTCAGTCTGTCGTCTGTCAGTCTGTCAGTCTGTCAGTCTGTCAGTCTGTCAGTCGTCAGTCTGTCAGTCTGTCAGTCTGTCAGTCTGTCAGTCTGTCAGTCTGTCAGTCTGTCAGTCTGTCAGTCTGTCAGTCTGTCTGTCTGTCAGTCTGTCAGTCTGTCAGTCTGTCAGTCTGTCAGTCTGTCAGTCTGTCAGTCTGTCAGTCTGTCAGTCTGTCAGTCTGTCAGTCTGTCAGTCTGTCAGTCTGTCAGTCTGTCAGTCTGTCAGTCTGTCAGTCTGTCAGTCTGTCAGTCTGTCAGTCTGTCAGTCTGTCAGTCTGTCAGTCTGTCAGTCTGTCAGTCTGTCAGTCTGTCAGTCTGTCAGTCTGTCAGTCTGTCAGTCTGTCAGTCTGTCAGTCTGTCAGTCTGTCAGTCTGTCAGTCTGTCAGTCTGTCAGTCTGTCAGTCTGTCAGTCTGTCAGTCTGTCAGTCTGTCAGTCTGTCAGTCTGTCAGTCTGTCAGTCTGTCAGTCTGTCAGTCTGTCAGTCTGTCAGTCTGTCAGTCTGTCAGTCTGTCAGTCTGTCAGTCTGTCAGTCTGTCAGTCTGTCAGTCTGTCAGTCTGTCAGTCTGTCAGTCTGTCAGTCTGTCAGTCTGTCAGTCTGTCAGTCTGTCAGTCTGTCAGTCTGTCAGTCTGTCAGTCTGTCAGTCTGTCAGTCTGTCAGTCTGTCAGTCTGTCAGTCTGTCAGTCTGTCAGTCTGTCAGTCTGTCAGTCTGTCAGTCTGTCAGTCTGTCAGTCTGTCAGTCTGTCAGTCTGTCAGTCTGTCAGTCTGTCAGTCTGTCAGTCTGTCAGTCTGTCAGTCTGTCAGTCTGTCAGTCTGTCAGTCTGTCAGTCTGTCAGTCTGTCAGTCTGTCAGTCTGTCAGTCTGTCAGTCTGTCAGTCTGTCAGTCTGTCAGTCTGTCAGTCTGTCAGTCTGTCAGTCTGTCAGTCTGTCAGTCTGTCAGTCTGTCAGTCTGTCAGTCTGTCAGTCTGTCAGTCTGTCAGTCTGTCAGTCTGTCAGTCTGTCAGTCTGTCAGTCTGTCAGTCTGTCAGTCTGTCAGTCTGTCAGTCTGTCAGTCTGTCAGTCTGTCAGTCTGTCAGTCTGTCAGTCTGTCAGTCTGTCAGTCTGTCAGTCTGTCAGTCTGTCAGTCTGTCAGTCTGTCAGTCTGTCAGTCTGTCAGTCTGTCAGTCTGTCAGTCTGTCAGTCTGTCAGTCTGTCAGTCTGTCAGTCTGTCAGTCTGTCAGTCAGTCAGTCTGTCAGTCTGTCAGTCTGTCGTCTGTCAGTCTGTCAGTCTGTCAGTCTGTCAGTCTGTCAGTCTGTCAGTCTGTCAGTCTGTCAGTCTGTCAGTCTGTCAGTCTGTCAGTCTGTCAGTCTGTCAGTCTGTCAGTCTGTCAGTCTGTCAGTCTGTCAGTCTGTCAGTCTGTCAGTCTGTCAGTCTGTCAGTCTGTCAGTCTGTCAGTCTGTCAGTCTGTCAGTCTGTCAGTCTGTCAGTCTGTCAGTCTGTCAGTCTGTCAGTCTGTCAGTCTGTCAGTCTGTCAGTCTGTCAGTCTGTCAGTCTGTCAGTCTGTCAGTCTGTCAGTCTGTCAGTCTGTCAGTCTGTCAGTCTGTCAGTCTGTCAGTCTGTCAGTCTGTCAGTCTGTCAGTCTGTCAGTCTGTCAGTCTGTCAGTCTGTCAGTCTGTCAGTCTGTCAGTCTGTCAGTCTGTCAGTCTGTCAGTCTGTCAGTCTGTCAGTCTGTCAGTCTGTCAGTCTGTCAGTCTGTCAGTCTGTCAGTCTGTCAGTCTGTCAGTCTGTCAGTCTGTCAGTCTGTCAGTCTGTCAGTCTGTCAGTCTGTCAGTCTGTCAGTCTGTCAGTCTGTCAGTCTGTCAGTCTGTCAGTCTGTCAGTCTGTCAGTCTGTCAGTCTGTCAGTCTGTCAGTCTGTCAGTCTGTCAGTCTGTCAGTCTGTCAGTCTGTCAGTCTGTCAGTCTGTCAGTCTGTCAGTCTGTCAGTCTGTCAGTCTGTCAGTCTGTCAGTCTGTCAGTCTGTCAGTCTGTCAGTCTGTCAGTCTGTCAGTCTGTCAGTCTGTCAGTCTGTCAGTCTGTCAGTCTGTCAGTCTGTCAGTCTGTCAGTCTGTCAGTCTGTCAGTCTGTCAGTCTGTCAGTCTGTCAGTCTGTCAGTCTGTCAGTCTGTCAGTCTGTCAGTCTGTCAGTCTGTCAGTCTGTCAGTCTGTCAGTCTGTCAGTCTGTCAGTCTGTCAGTCTGTCAGTCTGTCAGTCTGTCAGTCTGTCAGTCTGTCAGTCTGTCAGTCTGTCAGTCTGTCAGTCTGTCAGTCTGTCAGTCTGTCAGTCTGTCAGTCTGTCAGTCTGTCAGTCTGTCAGTCTGTCAGTCTGTCAGTCTGTCAGTCTGTCAGTCTGTCAGTCTGTCAGTCTGTCAGTCTGTCAGTCTGTCAGTCTGTCAGTCTGTCAGTCTGTCAGTCCTGTCAGTCTGTCAGTCTGTCAGTCTGTCAGTCTGTCAGTCTGTCAGTCTGTCAGTCTGTCAGTCTGTCAGTCTGTCAGTCTGTCAGTCTGTCAGTCTGTCAGTCTGTCAGTCTGTCAGTCTGTCAGTCTGTCAGTCTGTCAGTCTGTCAGTCTGTCAGTCTGTCAGTCTGTCAGTCTGTCAGTCTGTCAGTCTGTCAGTCTGTCAGTCTGTCAGTCTGTCAGTCTGTCAGTCTGTCAGTCTGTCAGTCTGTCAGTCTGTCAGTCTGTCAGTCTGTCAGTCTGTCAGTCTGTCAGTCTGTCAGTCTGTCAGTCTGTCAGTCTGTCAGTCTGTCAGTCTGTCAGTCTGTCAGTCTGTCAGTCTGTCAGTCTGTCAGTCTGTCAGTCTGTCAGTCTGTCAGTCTGTCAGTCTGTCAGTCTGTCAGTCTGTCAGTCTGTCAGTCTGTCAGTCTGTCAGTCTGTCAGTCTGTCAGTCTGTCAGTCTGTCAGTCTGTCAGTCTGTCAGTCTGTCAGGTCTGTCAGTCTGTCAGTCTGTCAGTCTGTCAGTCTGTCAGTCTGTCAGTCTGTCAGTCTGTCAGTCTGTCAGTCTGTCAGTCTGTCAGTCTGTCAGTCTGTCAGTCTGTCAGTCTGTCAGTCTGTCAGTCTGTCAGTCTGTCAGTCTGTCAGTCTGTCAGTCTGTCAGTCTGTCAGTCTGTCAGTCTGTCAGTCTGTCAGTCTGTCAGTCTGTCAGTCTGTCAGTCTGTCAGTCTGTCAGTCTGTCAGTCTGTCAGTCTGTCAGTCTGTCAGTCTGTCAGTCTGTCAGTCTGTCAGTCTGTCAGTCTGTCAGTCTGTCAGTCTGTCAGTCTGTCAGTCTGTCAGTCTGTCAGTCTGTCAGTCTGTCAGTCTGTCAGTCTGTCAGTCTGTCAGTCTGTCAGTCTGTCAGTCTGTCAGTCTGTCAGTCTGTCAGTCTGTCAGTCTGTCAGTCTGTCAGTCTGTCAGTCTGTCAGTCTGTCAGTCTGTCAGTCTGTCAGTCTGTCAGTCTGTCAGTCTGTCAGTCTGTCAGTCTGTCAGTCTGTCAGTCTGTCAGTCTGTCAGTCTGTCAGTCTGTCAGTCTGTCAGTCTGTCAGTCTGTCAGTCTGTCAGTCTGTCAGTCTGTCAGTCTGTCAGTCTGTCAGTCTGTCAGTCTGTCAGTCTGTCAGTCTGTCAGTCTGTCAGTCTGTCAGTCTGTCAGTCTGTCAGTCTGTCAGTCTGTCAGTCTGTCAGTCTGTCAGTCTGTCAGTCTGTCAGTCTGTCAGTCTGTCAGTCTGTCAGTCTGTCAGTCTGTCAGTCTGTCAGTCTGTCAGTCTGTCAGTCTGTCAGTCTGTCAGTCTGTCAGTCTGTCAGTCTGTCAGTCTGTCAGTCTGTCAGTCTGTCAGTCTGTCAGTCTGTCAGTCTGTCAGTCTGTCAGTCTGTCAGTCTGTCAGTCTGTCAGTCTGTCAGTCTGTCAGTCTGTCAGTCTGTCAGTCTGTCAGTCTGTCAGTCTGTCAGTCTGTCAGTCTGTCAGTCTGTCAGTCTGTCAGTCTGTCAGTCTGTCAGTCTGTCAGTCTGTCAGTCTGTCAGTCTGTCAGTCTGTCAGTCTGTCAGTCTGTCAGTCTGTCAGTCTGTCAGTCTGTCAGTCTGTCAGTCTGTCAGTCTGTCAGTCTGTCAGTCTGTCAGTCTGTCAGTCTGTCAGTCTGTCAGTCTGTCAGTCTGTCAGTCTGTCAGTCTGTCAGTCTGTCAGTCTGTCAGTCTGTCAGTCTGTCAGTCTGTCAGTCTGTCAGTCTGTCAGTCTGTCAGTCTGTCAGTCTGTCAGTCTGTCAGTCTGTCAGTCTGTCAGTCTGTCAGTCTGTCAGTCTGTCAGTCTGTCAGTCTGTCAGTCTGTCAGTCTGTCAGTCTGTCAGTCTGTCAGTCTGTCAGTCTGTCAGTCTGTCAGTCTGTCAGTCTGTCAGTCTGTCAGTCTGTCAGTCTGTCAGGCTGTCAGTCTGTCAGTCTGTCATACACTTACGACATACACAGCACAAATACCTGCAATTTATGGATTACCGAAAATTCACAAACCAAACATGCCTCTTAGACCTATTACGTCATCAATAAGAGTTCCTTGTTATGAACTTGCAAAATACTTGGGGAGAATTTTACAGTGCGTGACAAGAGATTCGGTCTACGTAATTAAAAGTTCTTATGAATTTAAAGATAAGGTAAATAATCTGGTTCTAGAACAAACTGATGTTTTAGTATCTTATGATGTTGTATCATTATTTACTAATTTTCCTGTACAACTGGCAGTAGCCATCATTAGGAAAAAATGGGAGACAATTAGTAAACATACACAGTTGAGCCAAGCCAATTTCATAGAGTTGTTGGATTTTTGTCTTTAAGAAAACAATTACCTTCAGTATAAAGATAACTTATACAGACAAATTCATGGAACGCCAATGGGAAAACCACTTTCTCCTACCATTGCCGATTCAGTTTTGGACAACCTTTTGGACAATAAATTTGCCGATAGTAACAAACCAAAGATAATCGTCAAATATGTAGATGATATATTTGCAGTTCTTAATGAGGAGGAGGTCGACAATGTTTTACGATGCCTTAATTCATATCATGCAAAAATACAATTTACCGTTGAGAGGGAACAAAACAGGGCGATAACGTTCTTAGACGTCAAGATTCATCGCGTTAATGATAGACTCTCTTTCAATTGGCATCAGAAAGACACAGCATCTGGAAGACTTATCAACTTTTGATCCAATCAAGCAAAGCATATTCTTATTAATACAGTCTTTAATCTAGTTCAAAAAGTCTTTGCGTTGAGTGACCGGGAATTTCACGCCGTAAATGAGAAAATAGTCACACAAATTCTCCTAGATAATGGCTATCCAATGGAAATCATACGGAGCTTGATACTTCGCCAAAAACACAAAGCTCCTGTTGATAATCGGCAAAAAGAGAGAGGTATTTATAAGAGTATAGCTTATGTTCCCAAACTATCAGAAAACTTTAAAGAGATGGTAAAAAATAGTACTAATGACGTCAGTTTAGCGTATAGATCCAATAGGAGGCTGGCAACTTTTTTCACCAACATGAAAACAAAAACGGAAAAGGATAAGTGCTCAGACGTAGTCTATAAAATTAACTGTATTGGCAATGCGGAAGAAAGTTGCAATCTTTCCTATATCGGTACAATGAAACAACTTCCTCGTCAACAAATTTCCAACCACAAATCCGACATTAATTTAAAAAGCACTGGGAAGATAGCATTGGCCTTACACTCCAGATTTGGACAGAGTGGAAAGGGAGAAACATGTTCCCAAGCGGTATACTCTAGAAACGCTTCATATTATTAACAACAAAAACAATATGAATCGTTAGCAAGACAGCAAGAACATTTAATCGGTTTACTGCTCTTTGGTGACTAAGCAGAATCCGTGACAATTTAAAGCCGACTAAACTTCAATCGAAGTCAATCATTGCTTTATATTTGTATTTCATTGATTGTATTATTTATGTTTATCTGTAATACGTACTAAATGTAAGTTTGCCAAAATTTTACACTAAATGTTCTTATGTGTATAATATGTTCATTTTATTTTTGTTGATAAAAGATCCCCTGAAGAAGACGGCAACCACCGTCGAAACGTCGGGAAAGGAAATGAAATTGTTTCATTAAAAAAGCATTACGACCAAAACAGCCGAAAGAGATATATTTAAATCTCGAACGCCTATAGTTTTTTAATGTATGTATACAAGTTCACCAACCGCAACAACTATAACAGAATATGGAATACACTGTGATGTATTGAGTTAACGGTTTGTTCTCAACATCTTAGGCTTCTCTCTGTCTGTCGACAGAGCTACAGCCTGAACGGCTGAACCGATTTGGTTAAAACTTGGTGTTTAGATATTTTAGGTGATTATCCAAAATATATTTTTGAATCATTCTTTTAGCCCCAAAAATAATGGTATTTGCCATACAAATTTTTCTACCATCTTAATTATTTCGAAAACGGCTTTAACGATTTTGATAAAACATTGGTGTGTGTCTACGTTGAGTATGGTCTACATTTTGGCCAAAAAAAATCTAAAAATATTTTATTATTAACGGTACCTGCCATACAACCATTTTATTGATTTTCGACTTTCTCATAAACGGCTTCGCGGATTTTGATAAAAAAAATGTTTTTACTAACAAGGTGGTCGCGTACTCAAAAGCTTTGAAAAACACTGGCATAGATTAATGTTGTAGGTATCCGAATTGTAGTGTGTGTTGGACTAGGATCTTTTTGTTGGTGCATGTGGATGTGGATTGTCATAGAATATTGTACGTAGGTACCTACATGAATTGTGAGTAATTCTTGTTTTAGTTGTTTTTTTTTTTATATTCTATTTTCTTTTTTGGATCCGTATGAAAAAAATACACCGAACGTTATTCTTAGGATTTGTGCCAGAACGACCATAGACAATGAAATCAATTTGTCATTTATTTTTTAGTTCAAAAGAACTACAAACTTACAGAAAGCTTATTTCCAACAAACCAGTAACCGCCAACGACCATAGATAATGCAATCAATAATATCTCTTTAAAATTTGTTTTTGTTCTTAAAAGAACCATTTGCAAATTGCTCAAAATGATTATAATTACCCACTTCCAACAAACCACTCCGGCAACCATTTCTTAGAAGGAAAATCATTCGAAACTACGTACCTAAAAAAGGTAGTACTTTCGCGGTCAATCGGTACCCCGGGCAAACGAGGGAAAAGATATGGTTGCATTGGCAACTGTGCTGCGAGAAAATGTTCTGGAGAAAACGTGTGCGGTGAAAAATGATGAGAGAAATCGTTTTGCGGTCACCGTACCCAACTCTTCTAAATAACTCGGAATAATCCGAAAATATATTTTTACCACGTCGAAAAATAATCGGGAAAACCTAAAAAGCAATAACAGAATAATAACAGTTAAATACACCGAAAACGAGTGTTTTTGACTTCTCATAATCTCTGACGCACATAATTAAACTTTCCAATATTAGCACAAGCAGCGCATTATTAATTTTTTTTGATAATGGTACCTAGATACATGCATATGATGTATGTTTATGATAAAATATTATTATTTCAAACATTATACCGACTATCTAACTACTCGTATCTTAACAATATACTAAATTATAACACATGTGTGTCAATATTGTATGTTTATTTTTATTTTGAATTTTTTAACAAAAAATTAATAAAAAGAACAAATATATGTACTTAGAAAGGTGTATTTCTTTTGTACTTTCTTAAGCTATATAAGAAGATAGATTTTGCTCCTCAGTTAGTTGTCAGTACTGCTTTTTGTCTTAAAGTGTCTTTAAATTTCTTTTAAATATGAAGCTGTCGGAATATTTTGTGTTGGCTGCTATTGTGGTATCGGTTGTGTTTGCCCAAGAATCAAGTAATAACTTAAGGAATGATACCATCGAAATGATTAAAAATTATACCAAGGAAAACTTAGACGCCAATGTTTTCCCTAATGCATCACTTGTCATATACGAGGAATATATCAAATACACAAATATTGTCTTTGATTCGAAAGATTTAATAACAAATGCAATTTCATCTGCCAAACAGAATCCTCAAGATGCTAAAAACATATTGCAGAAAGGCTTTGCGGACATCCAAACTATGCTCATAAATACGGGAGGTCCCACAATATTGGTATTTGGAGAAGCTTTGGCTCTTTCAAATGAAGGAGCTAGACAAGGAATTGCCGCCGCATGTAACTTTTCTCAAATTGAAGCATATTCTCTTCTATCTACATTGAATGTTGCTCAAAATTTACTTCTTGAGGGAATCGCAGCTGGAGGTAATGCATCTCAAGTTTTACTTGAAGCTGGACAGTCAGCTGTCAATGCTGGATACGCAATCGATGCCCGCCAAATTCAAATATCCCTCAAAACTGTAATACAAGCTCTTAGGGATGCTAAAAACAATCCTATGCCAGAAAAAGTGGAAAATTCCAATTGTGAATCCGACCAAGACGATACTGTTGCTTCAGATGCCATCGAGGCTATAAATGAAGAAGCGGACAAGTCTTTGCAACGTGGTGCTAATGCTGACATTGTCCAACAATTTGGCGATGTCGTTAAATGTGCAATTAGTAGTTATGCCCAGCTTGTAAATCAGGCCATACTTGCAGCCAATAACCTTACAACACTTGCAGAAAATGACCCTTTAGACATGAAAATTACATACATGAAGTTAATCGATGCTCTTCAAGATAAAATCCATGGTATAGTTGCAACAGTCTACATAGCTGTGGGAGAAGTAGGAATTAAATCTGGAAATCAGTCAAACATCAACATAGTTGATGCCGCTAATACTTTGGTAGAAGGTGAAGCTGAAGTCGTTTTGGGAATTAATAGTGCCAAACAATTAGTAAGTCTTGGAATAGGAAATCCAGGCGATTCACCGGCGTTAATTTTAGAGGCAACCGCTAAGATCGGAATCTATTGCAAACTTTATTTAATCCAAGCATTTGCCAACTCCGCTAAGCTTGTATTTAGTGTGCTTTAGTTGGTTTGCATCGCAAAAATATACTTCCTAGTTACACTACAGTCTTTAAAATCTTTAGTTTTTTTTTCAGATTTTAATATTTTTTAATTAATTTTATTCGACTGTAATCTGTGGTTCTTTATGTACGAGTACATATATAATAAAATTATACTTCTTTCTGAATTAAACCTCTATTTCTATATCTATGGAACAAAAATTTATTTTGAGTTAAACTTTTTTTTTTATAATCTACATGCGCTCAAGGGATTATGAATACACTTTAAATGCTTCAACACAGCGCGGGCGTGAGGGTGAGGTTAAGGAAGAGAAAGAATGATAGGAAAGATGTATGGCGCGATATTCGGAGACTGTAGGTGGTTGTTGTCTCAGATTTTATCTCCAGGAATGGCAGCTGAATTAATGCGGAGAAATGTCCATGTCATGTAAGAAGACATAGTGACCATGAGGTTGAGGTTGACAGGCGAACACACAACTATCGAGCCACGCCCACCCCCAAATGGTTTTATTAAAAATTTGTGTTTAATTTTTGTTGATTTTTGTATTTAGGTAACTAATAGAAACTGGAAAAAAGTAAACTAATATTTTTTCAAAGGAACTTAAAAAGATGAAAATGAATTGGTAATTTCACCTGTTGGCATAAGTATTTTGACACGTATGTTATGAGGAGCGGATCCAGGATTTCAGTATGGTGGGGGGGGGGGGTCAAGTACATTGAAGACAGAATACCGAAAAAGATTATTTCATTAGATACAGGTACCTATATTTAATACTACTAATATTATAAATGTGAAAGTTTGGATGTATGTTTGTTGCTCAATAACTCCAGAACGGCTGAACGGATCGGGATGAAATTTGGTACAGAGACAGATTATAGTCTGAAATAGCACATAGCATCCTTTTTATCCCGGTAAATGTATGGTTCCCTTGGAATAAATTTGTTTTAATTTTCTATAGTGCTCATAATATAATACATATGTACCTATCTGCTCATTCTAGAAATAGCCAACATAGCTTTCGTTCACAAGAAGCCAAAAAGCACATACACACACATGCAGACACACACACACACATTCACAAATCCACACTCCATTATCACATAGGTCATTTTTATCCCTAGAAATGGAACCGAACGGTTCCTATGTGGGAGGCTTAAATATGTACAAATTATACTTTTGGGTGCTTGTTCCGCATTCATGCCTCATCCATTGAATGGATTTTAATTAAATTTGGTAACCAGCTGGATGATTAGCCATGATTTATTTTTCCCAACTTTATTTTTGTACTTCTTACTTTTTGAATCCAATATAAAATCTTCGCTTTGTTCGCGAACATTACTATACACGACGAACATCGAAGCCAACGAACATGACAAAATCTAAATGTTTCGCCAACAGCAAGCGGCTCGCGAACGAGTCCATTTACAAAAAGAGCACAGCGAGCGCGAGCATGCTGGACGAGCATGTTCGTCGTTTGTGCCTACATTCAACGACTGAACGGTTTTGAATGAAATTTTGTAGTTGGATAGATGATTTCATTAGATTCCCGTGGGTCCGTAGCATCGCACGAGTATCTGCTACTATAATATATATCAGTAGTTTAAAAAAAAATCTATTCAAAAATAAAATTAATTTCCAAAAAAAAATTCTTGAAAAATTTTAGTTTACAATAGTATTTAAACTTTCTGGGAGCATCTGCTTCAAAAAAAATCAAATTAACCGTTTCCCGGAAACGGTTTTTCAAAAAAAAAAAATTATCAAAAGGTACCCTTTCCCTTCATTAATGAAGTGATATTTTTTTATAAAAATCGTGGAAGCCATTTTTGAGAAAAATAAGATTTTTGTTTTTGGCCAAAAATAAATGTATGCGAGCTACTGTTATTTGTCGTCTTAAAAAATGAAAAAAAATGTGGGCATACTACCGAAAAAAAAATATGTACCAAGTGTGAAGCAAATCCACCGAACCGTTTAGGCTGCAGACTTGAGCAGAGACAGACAGACAGACGGAATTTGGGGACCTACTTTTTTGGTGTTCTCTATCATCGTAATGTCAAATTCGATTAAAATCAACAATTATTTCTTTATTGCAAATCTTCACAATACCCCTACTAAAATAGAATTTTAATGATTTGTCGAAATATTTATAATAATCCAAAGAGACCTTCTAATTGATGTAAAAATGTCCTATACGTTATATTCCATTCGTTTCCTTATGGGATTCATGCATCAGAGTGCTGCAAATGTTTAAAAATTCAACTCCCACTAAGACCTTTGACCTTTGTACTCCCTTTGAACAAACGGGTCAGATATTAACGAATTAAGTTTTTGAATGTCCCCTTTCAAAATATCTTACTACCTAAGGCCTTTACTTTGACTGACCATCACAACAACAAAATTTATGGTATTTCCTTTAAAGTCCTATTATTTATTTTGTGTATACCTTTTATATTATACAACTGCATCACTCTTGTGGCACATTAATTATGTTTTCCGGTCTTCTACTGCTGTAAAGCAATTTCTACAAAAAGGACCATTTACTGATTCACACACATAAGCATATGGATCAGCTTTATGAGACCATGGATGCATTTAAAGAAACCAAAATCAAGCAACTGGAAATTTCATACAAAATGGAAAAAAAGGCAATACACAAAGCAATACAATTATTAATACACCATAATTTTTGTTTGTGTGAGTGAGTGTGTATGTGTGTGTGTTTGGTTGGTCCAAAGGATGTTATTTTTGTTTCCATTTTTTTTTTTCACAATCAGAGGGAAACTCAATTTAACGCTCAAGTAAATGCGTTTGTGTATTTTGAAACTAAAATAAATAAATTTTATTTATAGATGGAAAATGCATCCGCAGCCATCAGCCAATTAAATAAAAATTCATTCTATGTAGCATCTCGTCATGCTGTCCCTTGTCGGTGTGGATTTTTGTGATTTTACTTTCATATTTTTTTCATCATGGTTAATTTGAAGAATATAATTTACGGGTGCATTTGTGATTTTTTAAACATTCAAAAATTTATAATTCACGAATTGCAACGAAATTCTCCAACACTAAAATCAATGCGGATGTGTTTTATGGGTCAGTCATAATATTTTTGTGTATAGGAGGTTACACCCAAAAATCCGGATATATATATATTTCTTCAACGATAAAGATTTATTTATTTATTTATTTATTTATTTATTTATTTCGTCACTCAAGTTACATAACTTTATAAAGACTATATACATGATTTAAGCTAAGGAATAAATAACCTATTTACAAAAATATTAAAATAAAAATATTTATAATGAATTCAATATATCTCTTTTAATATTTATCCTACTTTTATTAAAGTCAATGACAAGATCAAAATCATTTAAGGCAATACAAGAACTGGTAATTGGATTATGTTTTGCATAACTTGTACTATGATAATGAACATATACGAAATTTCCATCTCTAGGTCGCAAAAAACGAGAAGGTGCATAAATATAATACATTGAAAGTAGCATCGAACAGTTTATATTTGAATTGAGAATATCAAAAGCGAAAAGAGCTGAATATAGCTTCCTTCTGAGTGCTAAGGGTTTTAAATCAATAAAGGCACATCTGATCGCATAAGACGGAAGATTTGCATTTCTAAATGTTTTTCGCAAAGCAAACTTAGTAAACCTTTTCTGAATTTTTTCAATACGAAAGATGCTTGTCTGAGTATATGGATTCCAAATAACACAACAATACTCTAGCAGAGGTCTAACAATGGATAAATACAGAGTCTTTAGGGTGTAAGGATCTTCAAAACACTTTGAATTTCTCATTATGAAACCCAACATCGAATTTGCTCTGGAGATAACTTGGTCAATATGAAGCGAAAAATTCATTTTAGAATCAAAGATAACTCCAAGGTCTTTTTGACTCATTAATCTTTTTAGGTATTGACCATCAATTCTGTAATCAAAAAAAATAGTATTGAGTATTCTTGCATAAGTTACAACACTACATTTATTATTATTGAAATATAATCCATTTAGATTACACCAGTGAACTATATTATCAAGATCATTTTGAACTCTACATGCATCTAGTGGAGATTTAATGCAACTAAAAATCTTAAGGTCATCGGCATACAATAAACACTTTGAATACGAAATGTAACTAGGCCAATCGTTTATGAAAAGAATGAAAAGGAGCGGTCCAAGATGGCTGCCCTGAGGTACACCGGAAAAATTTTCAATTTCATTTGACTGCATATTACCAATTTTGACGTATTGTTTTCGTCCAATTAAATAACTATGGATCCATTTTAGAAGTGAGGAGTGAAATCCAAATAATTCAAGTTTTTTTACTAGAACATTGTGTTGTACCCGGTCGAAAGCTTTCGAAAAATCAGTGTAAATAACGTCAACTTGATAACGGTTTTCTAAACTACGAAGACAGTAGTTAGTGAATAGAGATAAATTAGTTGTTGTCGATCGTCCGCTCATAAACCCATGTTGGTTTTCAGAAATATGATTTTTAGTCAAATTATAAATTTTGGTTTTTACTATTGCTTCAAATACTTTAGGTATCAGCTGGAGTTTAGCAATTGGTCTATAATTTTCAACAGCAGATTTCGATCCCGATTTGTGCAAAGGAGTTATCAAGGAATGTTTCCAAGTATCCAAAAATACACCTTGTCTTAAAGACAAATTGAATATATAACAGAGTGGGGCAGCTAGATGTAATTTACAGTTCTTTAAAAGAAGCGGTGGTATATTATCCGGTGCAACAGAAAAGCTGTTATCAAGAGATGACAGTGCTTCCAATACATCATCAATAGATAAATACAGACAACCAGCCTCAATACTAGAATTATCGCTATTAACCATTTGAACATAATTAAGGTTTAATTCAATAAAATTCGATTGAAAAAAAGACGCAAAGTAGTTACAGATAACATTTAGATTATCAGAAGAGACGCCATTATACGACATATTAGCTGGAATCCCTAGCGATTTACGTTTTGTATTTAGAAATGACCAAAAACATTTAGAATTATTTTTAATCTTCGACTCAAGAGACCAAATATATTGCTTATAGGTAAACTTTTTCAAAAATTCATATTCTTTTCGAGTTTGATAAAAATTTTCACGAAAAACATACGAAATCTTACTTTTCTTATGAAGTTTATTCATAACATTTTTCAATCTCGATAGACTTTTGTTAAACCAAACTGGTCTTTTCGAATTTTTTGAATTACTAATAGGAACGAAATTTAAAATAGCTGAATCTAAAATGTTCCGAAACATAGTAAAAGCTAACTCGAGATCATTACAGTTAAAAGAAGTTGCCAGTCAACAGATTCTAAATAATTATTCATAGATATAAAATTCGCATTTTTAAAATTATATTTCTGCTCTACATTACAAAATTGTGATTCTATTAAAACGGAAAAATTAAAAGTAATTTCAAGTGCTTTGTGATGAACACTATTTTGTAGCAAATTATAACTAGCTTCATCTAAGTAAGCTTCAAGATTCTTATCAATAAAAACCAAATCTAAAATACGGCCAATGGAATTGTAAACGCTGTTTATTTGGTACATATTTAAAGCATTTAAACTATCAATAACATTATGTTCGAAGTCTTTAGATATATTATAAGGAAATATTTGATTCTCATCGTTTGAAAATAACCATTTAACATCAGGTAAATTAAAATCTCCAAGAATAACAAAGTACGAATTTTCATCAATATTTTTCGCAATATTTTCTATGTTTTTTATATGAGCATCATAGAGAGAATATTCAGATGAAGGCGGAATATAAGAAACAAAGAAATAAACATGAATAGTTCTAGATTCTGGAAAAATTGGTAAGTCTACACAGACACAAATTTGCTCAATAAAAATATTACATAAAATAATTTCTTTACTTGAATAAATGGTGCGAATAGCAAATAAAATACCTCCTCCTCTACTTAAACCAGTCAGCTCACAAGATCGATCTTTCCGGAAAACATTAAAATCAGGTGTAAAGAATTCATTTGAAAGAAAATTATCATTTAACCAAGTTTCGGTGAGAGCGATAATGTCATATGAGCAATCGGCAGCAGCAATATAAAATTCATTTGATTTTGTCCTCATACCTCCAGCATTATGATAAAACATAGTGAAATGTCCATGTCCATTTAAAAAAGCTCCATCCAAAGTATTTTTTACGTTGAAATACTCTGTTTGTTTGGGTTCAACTCGTTTTTTGGACGGCTTACGAATTGTTTGATTTGAACTCCAAGTTGCCAGACAGATGTTTCAAGAGCAGCATTAAATGATGCAGTTGGGATACCAAGTTTGAAAATTATAAAATGCAGAGATGAAATATCTGTATCTTTTTTTATCAATTTGTGGCAAACCAAACTTGTCTTTGGCAAATTGAGTCTACCAGCAATGTAATTCATAACATTCTCTTCGGTGACTGTTTTGCTTATACGAGATATATGTAAGAAACAAATTTAGAACGTTATTTACAATTTGTCTTACCTAATATAAGCTTACAAATAATTCTTAATATGAAAATTGAATAACCTAGTAATTTGTGAAACAAAAGGGGGTCTAACGTTAGTTCTCGGGGTGCTCATTCCCGGTTGTTAGTTCCAGGTTGATTAGGTGAGGGAGTGGGCGCTTAGCCACGGAAATAAGCTTTGTCGTTGATTGGTACGATAATAACCTCGTTTAGGATTTCTATTACAGTAAAGTTTAACATAACTAAAAGCGCATTTCCCTCTCAGTGGAATTTTTTTTCATATATTTTACGCGCATTGAAGGGATTTTTACTACCCTTACAAGTACTGATCCAACCAGATGTCAAGGTACTTTACTACACTTTTATTCGCCAGTGGATGTCCATGTGGCCCTACGATCACCAGCTTGCGCCAGTTCTTTCTCGTATCCCTTGAGGCGTTAGACAACAGAGTCCTAAACAGAATAGTTTCTGATTTCTGGAAGTTGATTTTCAATTTCCAGTTATCACAATATCGCTGAATTTTGTCGAAGTCACTCTGCAAGAGATTTTTGATGACCTCAACTGTATGAGCTGTTCTGTACGCAATTAGATCGTCGGCGTACGCAATTGCCTGAGTTAGATTACCTATCAGATCGCTGGTGTAAATGCTGAATAGAATCGGCGAGTTAACCGCTCCCTGCTGAAGACCATTATTAATATTAAAAATTGCGGTAGAAGTTACATTGCCACTCTTGACAACAAACTTTCTACCATTAATAGAGATTTACTTATACCTAGTCTGGTTAGCTTTAGATAGAGACCTTCTAACCATACGGTGTCGAAGGCCTTCTCCAAATCAACCAGACAGGCACCCGTACACTGCTTTTTAGTTTTGTTCCATTGGATATCAGAATCCAGTTTAGACGCGGCATGAATTGTGTCATGTCCCGCCTTAAAACCGACTGATTATCCGGGATAATATTTTTGTCATCCGCATACTTGAACAGGGTTCTATTAATAACCTTTTCAAATACTTTGCTGATACTCGGAAGAAGACTTATCGAACGGAGATTCGCCGGGTTGGAGCTGTCCTTTCCCTTTTTCGAGAGAGGATGCACCACAGCTGCCTTCCACCGCGATGGATAATATGCATTATTCAGCGCGTTGTTAAACAGTGTCGTATAAATGTCAACTGCTTCTTTAGGTATTCTTCGAAATTAACATTATGGCGTTTGCCAAATCTTCATCATTAAACCCGGTAAAACCAAGGTTCTCAAATCGTCATTCGGTTATATCATTCCAGAGCCATAAGTGATGGAGCAGAGCTCTGTTCTCTAGGTTATAATTCGCGCGAATGCTAGCATTCACCTTGTAGACTTGTTAAAAAGTAGCCCCCACAGCCTCCACCTTCTTCTGCGGATCTTAGATTATATATAGGTCATCGTCCAATAAGGCGTCCTCTGGGTCTATGCCTTCTGTTAGAAGTACGTATCTGTTCCCTGTCGTCCTCTGGAGCTTAAGACTCGGAAGATCGTTTTGATCCTTTCTTCTAAAAATCTTATTAATTTTTGGGAACATACTCGGGTCGCTGGAGTTAACGGCACGAATTTTATTGCCCCAAAACAAAGTAATAGACAACCTATAATATTGTTTAATCAGTTGGTTGATGTTTTTGATCGACAATTTCAGTGTCCTAATTTCCAGATCACGTGAGTCAGTAAACCTTCTGTACAAGCGTTTTAGTCTTGTCAGTAATCCACTTTTTTGTCTGTGTAGTGCGTTAATGGTCGCGTTACGGTACATGTCAGTTGCGTTACGTATTTCGGTATTGTCCTGTTCATTGCTCGTTGAATTTGTTCGTCCATTTGTTCTAAGTATCTGTCAATTTCAGTATATGTCAGGTTCCTGTTATTTGGTGGGGATATACCAATTGAGCGTAATTCGCTCAATAAGACGTTCGAGAAGCGTGACCAGCGCACATTACTGTAATTGTAAGTATGCACAGGTACATACTCCTCCAACTACATAAGCTCGTTCGGAAGTTGTATTACGGCGGCGAGTCCGCAGTGGTCACTGTCGTACTCGATCGTTCGTAAAGAATTTCTTGGCTGTAGACCCACAGTGTCAGTAATTGTTAGTCTTGCGTCTATCAGCAATAGATCCAGATAGGCACCGCTTCTTGGAAACGATGGCCTCTATGTGGCTAGAAGATCGAGGCGATACTCAAAGTTGTATCGACCCATCCAATTATACAAATGGTTACCTCGAGGATTTTGTATTTGATTTCCCCAATCTATATGTTTGGCATTCAAATCACCAGCCAATATGTAGTAGTTTTCTTCCGAGCTCTATCTTAAGCATTCAAAAAGCTTTTCAAGCTCTGTTATAAACTGTGTGGGCTGAGGTGTTTCCGGTGCATAAGCAGCGATCACATACATTCGCTTCCCCTGTTGGAGATGAATGCATATGATGCATGCCTCTAACGTCCGAAATTTTCGCACATCACTATTATATATTACCTTATGACTAATGCCTTTACGTATAAAGATTGCGACGCCTCCTCCTTGAGTTGAGTTGGGTCGGTCTCTCCTTACGATATTGTAATTGTTGTTAGTCAATTTATGTTTCTGGTTAAGCTAGCCATAAGCACATCTGGACTTATGTCTTTCAGCAATTGGAATAAATTCGCTCTACGTTCGGTCCTAATCAGTGAATTTACATTCACAGCTAGGATCTTAAAGGGCCTCTCCGGCAGCGCGCCCTTAACTTCTAAGTTGCGTTAAGCTCGGCAAAACAGATTAGAGATAATCCACCCTAGTCGCCTGCTCCCTGATCTGGTATTAACGGTATCTTACCTGCTATATAACTATTCTTTTGATTTTGAACTTTCTCATAAACTGCTCAACGGATTTTGATCCATTTTTTTATATTGAAGGTCGTTCGAATTATAAATAATACTGCGAACCAAAATTTTCGAAAAATATTTTTTTTGGATTTTTTTGAAAATTCAATATTTTTAAAAACGTGGCAATGATTTTTTTGAAATTTCGTTTTTAAGTTTATATTAAAATGATTCAAATTGTCACACCAATTTATTTTTTTTTGAAAAAAATTTAAGAAATTTTGTAGATAAATTATTAAGTAAAAACGAATTTAAGGATATATTTAGAATCTTAATAGAAATATTTTGCATCTGTGACCATTTATTCAAGTTGAAGACTTTTATGACCTGTAGTCCAAAATGCGTTTCACCCAGGTACGATACTTGGGTTCATCAGTTAGATGCTATCGTACCCTTCTAAGAGGCAATGTTGACAAAACCAAAAACAAAAATATATTATTATTTGCATTTTCTTCTATTCTACCATTCATCAAGTGTCACAGACTTAAAATGCAGGTTTCTAATTTTGATCGTTTTATCCTGGGTTTTTTTAAAAAGAAAATGAAGTCAAAGTGACCGTTAATTCAAAACGAAGGATCACACTTCCTGAGCACTTTAAATTAATAAGGGGGTCATATGGATTCACCAACATGCTCCCACAATTTTGTGGATTTTTTTTGTTTCAAGGCAAAAATCTGAATAGGAATTGCCAACATTTCCGCTGGTCCGATATGGTAAAGGTCATGTTAACTAATGCGATAAATCGGCTTATATAATGTGTGTAATTTAACTTAATTTTAATTGGAACTGCATCGATAATTGCAATCTTATTGCATACATAACATCAATCTGTCATATTGGATTTAGTTTAGGTTCTAACACTTCGATAAAATAACGATAATCACATCTCTTAAATAATAAATCTAATTATATAGTTTCGAAAAAAAAAAATAAAAAATTAATAATAGCCGTGTTCTTTTGGCAAAAACTATCCGCAGCGAAGCAGAACTTACACATATTACAAATACAAGTATATTACAAATACAAAGTAAAACCAAAAGTTTGCTTTGGATACATTTCTGACATTTATTCGAGTATCGAATTATATTATGTATGTTGTTTAGTTGGCAGTTAAGATGACCTTGATGAATCTCGAAGCCTTTGTTCGTAGAGTACTTCTTTCTATCAATGGGTACGTTCACCCATTTTTAGGGTGGTCCACTTTCTCAAACATGCTGGACATGCATGGCTTGATTGGCTCGAATTTGAAAATGTGAACGCTCCATCAAACGGTTTATCCAGCATGCTGGATGGGTATCAAAATATTTTGATATTTTACTTGCTTGACACATATGTTGGAGAATATGACCGCATATGCTTGTCAAGCCAGTAGGAAATTACATTCTAAGAAAAGTTGTCAACATGTGGGCATCAAACGAAAAGAAAAAATAAAGAAAAATGGCTGTAAGCGGAAAATGCGAATTTTGGAGTGATTTTTTTAAATTACATATATCGGGGCTTACCAGAGACTTGGTAAGTTAAAAGAGATGCTTATAAAAAGAAAACTAAAAAACAGAAAGCTTATGAAATTCTTTTGGACAAATTTAGAGAAATAGAGCTAAATGCCAATGTGGAGTCATTTAAAAAGAACATTAATTCCATTAGAACATGTTTTCTCATAGAACTAAAAAAGAAAGACAAAGTGAAAGATCTTGGTCAGGAAAGGAAGAGCTACTCGTATATGTTCCTTCGTTGTGGTATTTCAATGATTTTATCTATCCATCCTGAGATAATTTTTATATATTATTTATATCTACACGCGAAGTCAATTTAAATTCGTCCAACAAATTAAAAGAAAAAAAATGTGGACGTTTTTTTTAGGCGTACCTTAGTCCAAACTCGTTTCCTCTTATTTTGTTGCCTTTTCTTCTTCTTGCTCTTCATCTTCTAAAATCTGATCCATTACAAGAGCTGCAATTAAATCGTCTGCCATGGTAAAAATTCTAAAGAGAACTAATGTTTGACAGACTGTTTGATCAATGTGAATGAAAAATGGCGTCAATCCATCATATATCTTCGAGCCATGCTTGTTCAGCATGTTTGAGAATGTGACCCCCCTTATGATTTATTAGACAAGTTATCTTCGATACTTAGCTATACGAATATATTTGTGAATGATTCGGATAGGGTATTTGAAAGCAGTTAAGCATGTGTTCTTTTCTTTAAAAAAATGTTTCACACCTATTCACGTACAGGAAATAAAAATTACTAACGTAACGAACAAATCTAAAAGTACCTTTCATTTATTTTCGTTGCTTTATAAAACATATTAATAAGCCGTGATAGGGGGCGCTCTTCCACCTTCAGTAAATTTATTCGTGCGAAACTGCCAGATCAACTATACTTTAATAAAATATGTTTAAATGGCTTTGTGACAGCTGCTGTCAAATTGCCTATAAAATGAACTAACTAAGACTTGAGTAGCGCCCCCTACCAAAGTTCTAAAATTTGAAAAGCACCAATTATTTGAGGAGCAAGACAGTGCATATCTATTATGTAGACATAAATAATCACTCATTAGCAGTTTGTGAGTATGTGTTTATCGATAGGGCACTTATATGACGTGCAATACATAAACTGTCGAATTCCATTGAAAGATTAATTAGATTTCTTTTTAAAAAAATATCAATTTTTGTATATCAAAAGTTGAAAATTTTTAGATTTAATTTCATCTGCGGAAAAGGGTGATATTTTAGAGCTTTTCGGCGAAATTTGGCAAGAAATACATTTTAAATATTGCAAAATATAGCCTGTCTAGTCACAAAATGTCAAATTGTATAGATGGATGTTGTAGATAATCAACTTGACCCTAAACTTCGTGTCAAACCAGATTTTCCCGATCTTACCGTTGACCAACCATTGAATATAAAACTGGGCATAATCGTTCTTTTTTCCTTGTTATTTATTCGGCGTTAATAATAATTACGATATTCTAAAATGGAGTTTCTGTCCATATTTTATATAACTCATTTTTAATTCAACTCTCTACTCCAACTCGATCTTTGAACCACATATAAACGAAGTTCAAACATTTTTTAAAAGTTAAATAATGAATGCATGCCATCATTTCTGCAAGGAAGCGATTGATTGGGACAACATCGGATTGATTTAAAAAAACCCTCAAACGCATAAAATAATTTTAAAATCAACATTTTTGAACACACAGATGTGGAAAATTCATTCTTTTGCTACTTCTTACTGCTTCATAGACATATATTCCATATTTTTTTTAAATTTTGGATTTTGTAATTCAAGTTCTAGTTTTGCCTTTAATATGAAGAAATAAAAATAAATTTAGTTATTTGGCAAACGGTCGCTAATACCAACTTAATAATAAAAAAAATCTGGCCGCTGTGGATTGTTCTTTTGGAAAATTATCCCTTGCTGCCGATAGATTTCCCAAAAGAACACAGATAATGTTAAATAAATTAATACTACAATTCTCTTATATTATAATTTTATTTTTTTATAATTTCATAAATCTGTAAAAGACTAAACGTTCGTTTAAAATTTTTAGTTTTCTTTTTAATTTATTTAAAATTGTGAATTTATTTGTGTGAGTGAGAGAAAAGATAAACAAACGTATTTTATATTAATTTTAAGCTGAATGTCAATTATCAAATTGTACCTATGAGTAGCATATAAACTATAGCAAATAAACAAGAAATTTATTGATTGCACTGTAAGCACACATATTTGTTAACCTTACAATTTCCGGAGGCACTCTGTATCTTGATATTAAAATCACACCAATAATGCAGTAAGTTTAAATTTAATAAATATCATCATATAATTAAATTCGAACTTTAGATAACAAAACGAAGGATAATTATATCAAAATTCAATTAAAAACCTGAGATTTGAAAAAGAGTTAAGAACTTATTATAACCACGTTTAATAGAAGTATTACATACAAGCTATAATTTATTTTTCTTTTTTCTAACACAAAATTTTCCTATATATAAACACTGAATTTGTCTACAAAATATTCAGTAGTGATTTGCGCTTTGAAAACAATAAAAATGAACAAGTATTTTATCTCAGTTTTCCTTGTTGTTGCTTTAGTCCTGTCTGTGGTAAGATTTAGTAAAAATTTTACGTGTGCAAAAAATATTTTATTTATATTTTTTTTTTAGAATATGGCATCTGCTATTGATAAAAAATATTCGAATGAATGTTCAATAAAAAATTGGAAAAATGGCGGAGACATTGAAATGGAGGTTATACTTCCAGTTTTTGGTTCATATCCTATTCGAATCCGCTGGGACTTAGTTTGCAAATGAGTTAACCTTGCCGAAACACTAAAATTAACACATATAATCTTGGAGCACATATAAAAATTGTTAAGTGTTTGGCAAAAAAAAAATTGTTTAAAATTAAACTAATATACCTAACGGTCATTTATAATTTAAAATAATAAAAAAAAACTTAATTATCTTTAATTGCACATAATATAAAGATTTATCTAATTACCGTGTTTTCAGAGTCGATTTTAATAAAACATTTGCAGAATAACATACAATCTCCGCACTGTTAAAATAATCCTCCAGTCGGAATGCACGTGAAATTCCACGTAATGGTTCGTTTTTGGCATCCCTGTTTCAATCAGATATTATGTCAAACAGAACTGTCATTTCACACTGTGCACATATATTTAGTTTTAGTCCTGTCGTTTTACAATGTGGATGGCTTAATAATCGCTGAACCCGTTAAAATTGTGAAATTGTACTGCGAAATTATTAAATGTATTCATGTCATAGCGGAAAACCCGAAAAGCCACATAATTTTATATCGTAACGTAGCTGTCAAAATTTTATGGTAAAAAATGTTCTGCAAGGCTGATAAATTTATCTTACGAATTTGATTTTGGAAAAGAAAGGCATAAACCGAATAAATGTGCCCGACTTTAATGATTTGACATTCATGCAAGCATTTTTAGGAGTGTTCATGAACGTTTTACAAAAGTTAGAATTTCCAATACTGTGGATTTGGGTGTTTCTCAAGAAGAAATAAAACGCATATAATTTGATGTTAAGGCCAAGAATTTAGCTTTATTATAAATATAAGTGTTTTCCATAATATTTTAAAAATTATTTCGGGCAATTGGCCACCGCTGCTGGCTCGAATAAATTCCCGCCGGGAGTCCCAATTTTCGACCACTTTTTGCAGCAATTGGGACCATATGTCAGCAATAACGCGCCGAATATTCATTTTCAAGGCGTCAATCGTCTCGGACTTATCTGCGTAGACGACTTCACATAACCCCACAAAAATAGTCCAGCGGTATTAAATCGCACGATGTTGGAGGCCACGCCAAAGATCCACGACGTGATATAAAGCGATCACCAAAAGTTTCCTTCAATAAATTAATTGTTTCATTGGCTGTATGTATAGCATGTAGTGCCGTATTGTTATAACCAATAGTTGTCCTTATCAACATCCACCAATTCAGGCATGAAACAGTCATTAATCATTACTCTATAGCCCTCCCTATTGACTGTAACATTATGGCCGGCTTAATTTTTGAACAAATATGGACCAATGATTCCCTCTGCCGTCTCAACAATGGCTTGAAGCTTATGATCACTTCCAATACCACAATTTTGCCTATTAACTTACCCATTTAATTAAAAGTGAGCTACATCGCTGAACACTATTTTCTTGCGAAAATCGGGATGCGTCGCGCCAACCGAACCATTATTTTTGTAATACCTGGGCGAAACGCATTTTGGACTAAAGGTCACAAAAACATTTAATAGGCTTTAAGTCCACACAGTCCACTAAAACAAAAACAAAAATAAAATAAACATATTGTTTGCGTTTTCTTCAATTAATTCACTGGCCAGACCACGGGCAAAACATACTTCTAGGTGCATGAATCTAACCAAATTCCCCTAGAAAAATATAATTTACAGTGAGTAATCGCTGTAAGTTTTATTAAAGTCGGTAAACATCGATCAAAAAATAATGCGTCTTAGAAAGGTACTACAGCATCTAACTGATGAGCCCAGCTGTAGTACCTGGGCGAAACGCATTTTGGACAAAAATAATATAAACATATTGTTTGCGTTTTCTTCAATTAATTTTTGTAATAACTTTAAACGATTTGCAAACGTTGTTCAGGGGTAAGTCTATTTATTATGAAATGGCAAGCCAAACTCAGTATAAATCAAGTGACAGCTGGCAAAAATACCAACTCCAAAAAGGTATTGCCACATTGAAAACCACGCGTCTAAAAAAACAATCGGTACTTGTGTTTCTTACATTTGGATTTTCAATTCATTTAAGAATCAATGAGTTAAAATGGACAATTTCCATTAAATGTTTTCTTCAACTATCTGGTTGATGTTGACGAAATATTGTCTCATATGGGGAAGTGAAAATCAACATGTTAATGTCAAAGGACTGGCGAGTAATGTGCAAATGTTGACTTTGGTCTGGTGTTGCCATTGATGCATATCTACTCCTTCAAAAATGAGGAAGGTATAATATTCACTACCAATGCTTATCGGTACCACAAATGTTAACTTAATTATGTATTTTGTCCTGCTATCAAAAATACGGATGTGAAACATCTCGCACAACAAAGTCCGTTTTGAATTATATGCAATACAATTTTTTTATAAAAAAAATACTTCGAGTGTATAGAGAACTGGCACCATTGGTTAGTCGCTTGTCGCCATTAAATTTGATTTTGCGACTGAATTTTTTTACAACAAAAATAAAATAATAATGCAGGACTGGATCGCACGTACTTGCTCCTATGTCCAATTACATTATATGCAGAATATTCTTAATAGAAAAATATTTGTATATATTTTTCACTTAATTTTTTATATATGAAAATTCTTAATTTTTTTTCTAAAAAAAAATTGGTATGAACATCTTAAATATTTAATATTATATGTTGCTGCACCGGAGAACCTTCCAACCAATAAACATTGAAACCAAGAATTTAAAATTCCAACAATTTCTTGGAGAACAATTCAATTTTATTTTCTAAAATTACAATATTTTTAATGCTTTATTTACATATTTATTTTACCTTATATTACTTACAATTGGTAATTTCTTTAAATGGATTAGCAACGAATTCTTAAGTTAATGCAGTCTTGATTTCTTTTTTTAATCTTTAACAAAGGATTTTGCCAAAAAATGTGCCAAATTTTCTTTTTAAGGTTAATATATATAATACCTATTTTGCCAACTTATCGTGTTTCCCTCTTCTTAAAGAGAGACGAAAGTATTTTCAATTTTTAATAATAATGACGGTTTGAGAAGTTGCCACTTTATAAATATTATTGCTAATACGAATGTATAAGAGGCTTGATGACATTCCGGGGCCCGTCTGAGAACTAGAGTGAAGACTGAATATCAAGCACAGCAAGCCGTCCAACAGATCTCTTAGGCCTTATGCTGCCATTCGGTAATCGTACATCACATATTCGTATGACTCCATCTGGTCCAGGATACACTTTCACCACTTTGCCCAATTTCCACGATGAACGAATATCATTTGGTTCTACTAAGATGACAATACTGCCTTCTGCCACTGGTTTTACATCCTTATGCCATTTAGTCCTTCTTGTTATCTCCGGCAAATACTCTTGGTACCAACGCTTTACAAATTCTGACATTAAATGCTGCGATCGCCGACTGTACAGCTTACTATTAACATCGCTTTCATAAAAAACTCCGGGTGCGGTAACATCTCTGTCGTCATCTCCGAAAAGCATTAAGTTCGGCGTAAGCGGCTTCGGATCCTCAGGGTCGACCGGAATGTAAGTTAGAGGGCGTCGGTTAATTTGTCCCTGTGCTTCGACTAGAGCATTTCGTAAAACGTCTTCTCGTGGTACAATTCCTCTAAGGATAAATTCAACTGTGTACTTTATTGACCGAATAAGCCTCTCCCACGCTCCACCCATCCACGGTGAATAAGCAGGAATAAATCGCCATACGATACCTTCATACTTCGCGGCATACTCCCTTAAGGCTCCTTCCATGTCTTTGACATCCTTTTCTATAAGGTTTTTTGTGCCAATAAAATTTAGACCATTGTCACTATAAAAAAACTTGGTCACGACTCGATTTACAAGAAATCGGCGGACTGCCATATTGCATTGGTCTAATGAAAGATCATTAAGGAGCTCAATCTGTACAGCTCTAAAGGTGAGGCAGGTGAAAATCATGCCATACCTCTTCACGGTTCCTCTTCCAAACTTCACAAGGAGCGGACCAAAACAATCTACACCCACGTGTGTAAATGGCCTCGATTCAAAAGACACACGAGCTACCGGAAGTTGTCCCATCATTGGAGTTTGGGGTCTGGCTCTGATAAGCTTGCACATATTACATCGAGATTTGACTTTCAGGACTGCAGCTCTGATGCTTATAATCCATGCACGTTCTCGGATATCTGTTATAATCGCAGCCGTCCCAGTGTGAAAGTTTCGAACGTGATGATATTGTATAAAAATGTCAACTAGAGGGTGACTCTTCGGCAAAATTGCAGGATTTCGTGAAGCATAAGAGATAAGCGCCTTTTGAGCTCTTGTGCTCATGCGTATAGTGCCCTCGTCGTCCAAGTACGGAGACAAACTGTAAAGTGAGCTAGAGATCTCCACCCTCTTTCTGGTCTGCAAAGAATTTAATTCATCTAAAAAAGCGTCCTGCTGAATCCTCCTGAACAACCAATCCTCTGCCCGATGATATTCAGATGGACTGATAAATATTGTTTTTTCAATACACTTCTTAAAATAAAGGTCCTTAGCACGTAGTAGAAATGCAATCACTCTTACTGAAGAACCCCAATTCGCTTGAAAGCGTGGCCTTATCTCATCATAAACGAGGAAGGAAGCCTTTGATGGGCTAGCATGAATCATAATACCACCCTGTGCCTCAACATTGATAGGAACTAGGTCGTCCGATTGACTTGGTTTAATAGGCCAAAGCTGAAAAGGTTCTTTGAGAAAATCTGGCCCTTTAAACCACCTTCCTTCATAATTTCCCACAAAAGAGTCATTCCATTTTGTTCCATCATCGGCCACGTTGTCTGCAGAGCTCACGTAATACCATTGTCGGGGTGTGGTTGAATCTAAGATTTCCCCGATT
This sequence comes from Philhelius pedissequus, assembly GCA_910595825.1. Taxonomy (NCBI): domain Eukaryota; kingdom Metazoa; phylum Arthropoda; class Insecta; order Diptera; family Syrphidae; genus Philhelius; species Philhelius pedissequus. Next base: position 313,201,849 of record OU343160.1, on the reverse strand, counting down.
CTTACTGCGACAAATGATGGGAACTTGTAGTCCGTAGAGTTGATCCAAGATAGAACTGTCTTTGAATCTGAGAGGAAAATAATGTTGTGGATAGGGATCGAATGAGAAGCTTTGATGGTTGACGCTAAACGCACGCCTAGAACAGCAGCTTGCAATTCTAAGCGTGGTACAGATAGCTTCTTTACTGGTGCAACCTTAGCTTTCGCCATAACCAGAGAAACCTCAATGTCATTATATCTTTGAAAGCGGAAGTATGAAACTGCGGCAAAAGCTTTCTCGGAAGCATCCACGAAAACTATTAAAGTAGGCTCTGAATCGCTAGGAGACCATGAAACATATAGGCGGGGAACCTTCAGATTTTCAATACTCATCAGTTGCATGATGAATTCCAACCATTGTTCCTTGAGATGCTTCGAGATAGGATCATCCCAATCGGATCCTTCTCGCCAAATTTCTTGCAGTATAATTCGCCCTCGGATAATATAAAGTGAGATCAGGCCTAAGGGATCAAAAATTTTCATTATTGTCTTAAGTATTTCTCGTTTAGTTATCGAAATTTCTTCTTGTATCATCTTCTTTAATAAGCCATCATCTGAAACCCTGTAAGTTAATAGATCGGAACTAGGATGCCAGTATAACCCCAAAATTTTAGTTATATGGGTCTCAGATTCGCTTGGATCCATGCTGATTAGTTTAGCATTAACATTGTTCTCTGGAATCTGCTTCAAGAATTCTATGCTATTTGATTGGACCCCTACCAATTCGAAACTCATCGACTTACAAATTTTGATCGCATCTTTAGTTACTGATAAAGCCAGCTCCACAGTATCATGGCTGTTGAAGTAGTCATCAACATAGGTTCGGTTAACTAAACCATCTACAGCCTCTGGTAATTCATCTTTGAACTTGTTAGCATGCAGGTTTTTTACGAATTGGGCACATGTAGGAGAACACCTTGGACCGAACATCATGACTTCGATGATGTAAACTGTAGGAACCTTGGATGTATCTCCATTCCTCCAGAGAACACGCTGACATTGTTGATCTTCAGGTTTTATTTTAATCTGGTGGAACATTTCCTTTACGTCAGCGTTTACGGCAATCTTACGTTCTCGAAGCTTGAATATACCGGCGTGAAGAGAAACCAGGTTATCTGGGCCTTTCAAAAGGTGCGTATTGAATGAGATACCGCGCACTTTTGCTGCAAAGTCAGCTACATCTCTTGGCTTAGGCGGGATTTTGTTTGGATTCTCAATAACGAATGTGGGTGGGTACCATACTCTTGGCCAATTTTTCTTAAGCTCCTCTTCAGAAGCGATTCTGGCATAGCCTCTAGATAAAATATTCAACATATGGTTGTTCTTCCACTCTAAAAGGTGCGGTTTTTTCTTCAGCGACTTCTCCAGATGAACTAATCGGTTAAAAGCCATCGAATAACTATCAGGGAGCTTAACATCATCAGCATCCCATAATAATCCAATTTCATAACGGTTATTCTCATACTTAATCGTACTCTCCATGATGTTTAGGGCTCGGGTAACTTCCTTACTAACTAACTCACCTTTAGGTGGCATAACACCAAATTCCTCCGTTGCAAAGTGGCGTTTTACAAGTTCGTGAAGTTCATCTTCATACTTAATAGCGTCGTGAAATAAAAATCGCATAGCTGGTCTTGAAACTTCATGAAAACAGGCTGCTCTGATCGTGGGGGCAGACTTACCATAAACTATCCACCCTAGGAGAGTTTTCAAAGCACACGGCTCTTCATCAATACCATGTCTCTGCCCACGACCCATAAGGAACTTCGCCTGATCTAAGCCAATTAAGATCTTAGGCTTTGCCTCAACCAAATCTACAAGTGGAAGCCCACGAAGATGAGAATATAGTCTCTTCAATTCAGAAGTATTCGTCGACTGGGTAGGAAGCTCCAACCCTTTCACGGTATACACATTTCTCAAAAAATGGCGTTTATGATTTTGAACACTAGAAACAGCTAAAGAAGTTCTAATAGACTCTTCTCTTCTAGATACACCCTTCGTCCACTGAAGAGTGAGGTTTTCAGGATGACCTTCGAGTCCAAGCTCATCAAATAGATCCTTTTCCATCATTGTTAAGGATGACCCATCATCCAAAAATGCAAAGGTGTCAACAAACCTTTCATTAGTCCCATAAAGACGTATAGGAGCTATTTTAAATAATACAGGCATCTCTGAACCTATATGGGAAGAATTAAATTTTGAATTAGGAATATATGGAACGGCCGTCACGTTTAACTCTTTATTCTGCTGGACAGGTGATTGATGTAAGAGAGGATGGTGTCGTCCCAAGCACCCGGAAATACCACATGTCTTCTTCTTAGAACACGACCTCCAATCATGTTGAGCTGAGTCCAAACAACGGAAACAAATCTTATGCTCTCGCGCAAATGCTAATCTTGACTCTGGCGACATTAATTTAAACTCCTCACAGTCATTGAGAATATGTTCCTTGCCTCCACATTTAGCACAAGACATATTTAAAACTGTAGATATAGGCAATGGCTGATGAGTCAACACTCGGTTTGTAATTTTCTGTGCCAACTGTGCTCTCTTCGGAACAATCGTTTCCAAAGGCTTCACTAACTCGGGTGGTAAATCGATCACTTTCTGAGAGAGAAAAATTGCGAAGTCTTCTAATGTTGCTCTAGGGCTGGACAACTGCTTTTTTCGCCAATCCTGGTAAAGTCCAACACCTAATTTGCATGACAGGTCAGTCAGCACATAACCATTTGAAAGGTCATCAACTCTGTTCATTGACTTTAAGTCAGCAACAAACCCGTTCACTTTAACCGTCCATAAATGTAAATTTGGATCGCACTTCGATTTCAAAGCAGGAAGCTTGAGTAGATCTGCCGTTAAACCATGCACTAAGACATCAGAGCGACCAAAAATAGAACGCAGTGAATCCATAATAGCCTCATCATCCGTTGAATATTTCAGCCGGTCACTGACCAGTTGATATGCTTCGCCCTTAAGGGCTTTTCGAAGACGAGCGACATTTTCCTTCCCATTGTACTTCCCTTCAATGGTCGTCGATCTATAAACCTCTTCGAAATAGGGCCATTCCCTCTTATTACTCCCAGAAAATGTTGGCAACTCCTGCACATTGCTTCTGTTCAAAATAATTAACAGACTCGCCATATCGGATTGATGAATTGTAGACTCTTGGAAGCTATCATGATGCGCAGCATTAGCTCGAATCGGGGTAGATTGAGGTGGTTGAGCAGAATGTTTTATGAGCGACTGGTGATTGGCTTGAATTTGTTTAATAATTTCTAACCGTTCATCAGAAAATGGCTTGGATGTTGATGGATTGACAATGGGCGATACTTTAGGAGGACTTTGTAACTTGCTGGGGACTGAAGCAATAGCCAGCTTCTGCTTGGTTTCCTCTAATTCGTTACGTAGAGAAAGAAGTTCCGCATCCTTTTGAGCGGCTGCTGCTTGAGCGACCGCAGCAGCTTCTAATAACAAATCTACAGTGGCTACTTCTACTTCTACTCTATTACCTTGTTCAAGATCCTTACTAACTCCTTCACTAGAACCTATTTCTTTTGGATCGTCCTCTCTAAATACACAATCATTCTTCTCGCAATACCATGGATCGTTGGTCGTGTATAAGTCCTGGTTAAACTTGGCACAGGAATAATGCCACCATCGCTTACACTTGTCACATGAAACCATCTCTTCCGAATCTGGTAAGCGGCAACCTTTAGAAACGCAACTGTGTCCTGTACGATTCATCATACTGAAGTTATTAATACTCCAATTAAAATAAAATAATGTTGCTGCACCGGAGAACCTTCCAACCAATAAACATTGAAACCAAGAATTTAAAATTCCAACAATTTCTTGGAGAACAATTCAATTTTATTTTCTAAAATTACAATATTTTTAATGCTTTATTTACATATTTATTTTACCTTATATTACTTACAATTGGTAATTTCTTTAAATGGATTAGCAACGAATTCTTAAGTTAATGCAGTCTTGATTTCTTTTTTTAATCTTTAACAAAGGATTTTGCCAAAAAATGTGCCAAATTTTCTTTTTAAGGTTAATATATATAATACCTATTTTGCCAACTTATCGTGTTTCCCTCTTCTTAAAGAGAGACGAAAGTATTTTCAATTTTTAATAATAATGACGGTTTGAGAAGTTGCCACTTTATAAATATTATTGCTAATACGAATGTATAAGAGGCTTGATGACATTATATATTCAAAAACAAAATTTCAGAAAAAATCGTCCACCCGTTTTCGAAATATTGAATCCAAAAAACTATTTTTCGAAAATTTTGAAAAGCAGTATTATTTAAAATACGAAGGAGCTCCTGTATAAAATTTTGATCACAATCCGTTGATGCGGTTATGAGAAAGTCGAAAATCAATAAAATGGTTGTATGGCAGGTACCGTTAATAACAAAATATTAACAAAAAAAAAAATGTTTGGTCAAATGGGAGACAATACCAAAAGAAGTTTAAACACCAATTTTTATCAAAATCGTTTGAGTCGTTTTCTAAATAATTAAGATGGTAGACAAATTTGTATGGCAAGTACCGTTATTTTTGGGGCTAAAACAACAATTCAAAAATCTATTTTGGACAATCACCTAAAACGCTTAAGCCCCAAGTTTGAAGAAAATCGCCTCAGCCCTTTTATTCTGTAGAGAGTTGTACAGACAGATAGACAGACGGAATTGTGGGACCCACTTTGTTGGCGTTCTCCATCATCGTAATTTTGATTAAAATCTCGAGTTCGATTTTTTTTCCAACTGCAATGCACCATCGCACTGTTACCACTGGGACTCATTTGAGTCAAAAAGGGACTCATTTTTTTTAGTTTGGCTCACTGACTCATCTTTTTAAGATTTTTTAAGAACGAGTGCTTTAAACTAGCACTTTTATTTCATTTTGCAGAAAATTTCCAGTCATTTTAGGCATTTAAAACCCCAATCTGCGGAAAAAATCCTAGTGAGCTGAATTTTTGTATACACCTTTATTACGATGTTGTAATGAAGAAGTGAAAAATCGAAATCGACATCGATATCGTGCCGGCTAAGAAACTTATGAAGGTCAAAAGGTCACGAAAATCAGATTTCCGCAAGTGTCTCGCGACCTATTGATCGGAGGTCAATAGTGGTCAATATAGAAATTGTTCCTAGTAAAATTATATACAAAAAATGGCTTTTGCATTTTTTTGTAACATTAACCGTTTTTGGAGTAGAGTGCTGAGAAAACGACTAGAATGCACTCAAATACGGTATTGTATACCGTACACCATGGCGTAAACTCTATTACTTTTTTTTAATGTTTGTAAGTGTCTTAAAAATTTTTATCTGATATTTGGACGTTTCGAAAAAATTTACTTATCTTATAAAAGTTTAGGAACTTAATAAAATCTACAATAACTTATCCAAATGACCTCCACTGGCAGATGTTCCGTATTGCATTGTTCCGAGACCCGTCCATTTATACCTGCTACTGCCTGTCGGACTGTGTTTATAGTTCAGTTGAAAATTATTTCAACTATGTGTTAAACACGTTATTTTAGTTGTTTTCTGCTCTTAAACAGTTCATAATGAGTGATACATGTTTTCTATGTAATGAATTACCACCGGATGGTGATGCTCTAGAAGTTAGCCGTGGTCCACAAAACAAATATAATTTTTTGAAATCAAAACCGCTGATTCTTTTCTTAAGTACACGTATAGTACGTAGCTTGCGCTAAAATTTCGCTCCCATACAAAATTTTCTCCAAAGTTTAGCCAAGCTAAGATTTAGCCAAGCATTTTAGCGGAGAGGTACGCAGCTTCAGCTAAGAAATCAAATGTTTGGTTTCCACTGCGCTTCCACTATCTGTCAGAATTTAGCGCATGATATAAATGTCCAGCACATTAATTCGAAAGCTAAATTTTGACAGATTGTTTTTGTTTGTGTTTCCCGAGATTCGTCCAAGTAGTTTGTGGACACGTGGGCATTCTCGATATTGTTATGCTGCAATGCGAAAAACAACCAAACTTATTCCACCACAACTACGGATGCTTGATGTGGTAAGTAAGACTACATGATGTTTGGAGAGAAAAGTGCCAGCGAAATTTAAGCGGTTCTTCTTGGCGTTGTTTAAAAGCCGCAATACTCAAATTGTTTGCACACTTTTTACGATAATTACTATGCACATTCACCAAATTCACAGTATTTATGATATTCAATATTACCATTACCTCTAGCGACACTAGCATTTTTAAATATTTGTAGAACACGGCTAACTTCTACAATATCACCACACGATAATAATGCATTACATAGAAAACATGTATCACTCATTATGAACTGTTTAAGAGCAGAAAACAACTAAAATAACGTGTTTAACACATAGTTGAAATAATTTTCAACTGAACTATAAACACAGTCCGACAGGCAGTAGCAGGTATAAATGGACGGGTCTCGGAACAATGCAATACGGAACATCTGCCAGTGGAGGTCATTTGGATAAGTTATTGTAGATTTTATTAAGTTCCTGAACATCTATAAGATAAGTATATTTTTGCCTGAAACGTCCAAATATCAGATAAAAATTTTTAAGACACTTACAAACATTAAAAAAAAGTAATAGAGTTTACGCCATGGTGTTCGGTATACAATACCGTATGCCAGTGCATTCTAGTCGTTTTCTCAGCGCTCTACTCCAAAAACGGTTAATGTTACAAAAAAAATGCAAAAGCCATTTTTTGTATATAATTTTACTAGGAACAATTTCTATATTGACCACTATTGACCTCCGATCAATAGGTCGCGAGATACTTGCGGACATCTGATTTTCGTGACCTTTTGACCTTCATAAGTTTTTTAGCCGGCACGATATCCACGTCGATTTTTCACATCTTCATTACCAAACCGCAATAAAGGTGTATACAAGAATTCAGCTCAATAGGAATTTTTCTGCAGATAAAACCTAAAACTGGACTATATGCAATACATGCACATATGTGTGAAATTCAATCAATTTAATAGTATTTATAGTATTGGGAAATAAGGTACTCACTTCGAAAAAATTCCGAAAATGCTGAATTTTGGTGGAGAGCTCCTAAAAAGTACCCTAAATTTGGAAGGGAACAAACATTTTTAGAGGGGGCAAGGGGTAAAATTCAGTTTTTTTCTAAATTACCATAGTAAACCATAGTTTTTTTGTTTTAAGATGTTGGTACACATTGTAGATCATGCCATTCCACACAAAAAAGATTAAGTCACTTTTTATTGAACAATGGTGGAAAACATTTTGGTGCAGTACATTTTTATAAATTTAATATATGTATAAAGGGTCCGCCAAATAACTTTTTTTTTTGAAAATGCTATAAAAAAACTACTGAATATTTTCTCAAATTTCTTTTTTTATTTGAAAGTACAATCCTTCCGGTTAATAATGAAAAATAATATAATTCAAATGGCTGCCTCGGCTGGCCATGCAGTAGCCTACACGATCGGTCCAATTTTTAAGCACATTATCGATTGTGTGCAGCTGTATTTCACCAATGGCCTCACGAATTTTGTACTTTGAAGCGTCAATTGTCTCTGGCTTGTCGGCGTAGCACTTATCTTTTACGGCACCCCACAAATAATAGTCCAACGGTGTCAAATCGCAGCTCCGAGGTGGCCAAACGACGATAATGCGATCTTCAAAAACAGGGCGGAAGACATCGAGTGTAGCTTCGGCTGTGTGGCACGTAGCTCCGTCCTGTTGAAACCAAATATTGCCAATATCCTCCTCTTCAATTTTTGTGAACAAAAATTCGTTCAGCATGGCCCGATAACGAACGCCATTAACTGTAACGGCCACTCCTTGCTCATTTTCGAAAAAAAAAAATGGCCCAATTATGCCCCTGGACCAAAATCCGCACCAAACAGTCACTCGTTTTGGGTGTATCGGCTTTTCAATGTATGCGTGCGGGTTTTCTGTGCCCCAAATGCGACAATTTGCCTGTTTACATACCCGCCAAGATCAAAATGAGCTTCATCTGAAAAGATGATTTTTTTTGGCAAAATCGGCATCTTCTCTAAGTCGATCGCAGGCCCACTTAGCGAAGCGAAAACGCATTGGATGGTCAGTTGGATTCAACTCCTGAACCAATTGGACCTTGTATGGCGTCATACCAAGGTCTTTATGCAACATTCGTCTCAATGATGTCTCCGAAATGTTCAATTGTTGAGAACGACGGTATTGATGTTGATGGCGCTTCACGCACACTTTCTGCCACAGCAGCAATATTCTCGGGTGAACGAACTGTTTTTGGCTTTTCACGCTTTGGTTTATCGATGAGGATGCCAGTTTCTTTCACTTTTTTTACTAGATAACGAACAGAAGCTGACGGTGCTTCTCTTCTTCCAAAATCCGTACGCAATTTTCGCACACATTCTGCAACATTACCATGATTTTCAAAGTAATGTCGCAATATTTTCCAGCGGTGTTCAAGCGTATACACAACCATATTCGTTCAGCGGAAGGATAAAACTAATTATCTGTCAAATCATACATGAACTAAGTGTTACCATTCACGAAATAAGCACTAATTGAAAAAAAAAAACGTTAGATGGCGGACATGTTCTATTAAAAAAAAAAACTAAGTTTTAATTTGGGACCGGAAGGGAAATACTGCCATCTTAAAAATCATATATTATTTTATTTTGTTCAATAACTCCCAAAACCTTTATTTTTCTCAAACTTTTCTAAGAACAACTTGTTTGATCGAAAATGATCGTAGGTGTCTATCTAAAATGGCTGCCACAACAAAACTATTTGACAGATCTGTCTGAAAATTTGTGTGTGTTCATTTCAAAGATGATTCTTAACGAACAAAATGATAAATTTGAGGTGACGACACAATTTGTGTTAATTTTCAGGGCCCTATTGGCACACCCTTAAAATCGCCAATCTATGCTGATAAGCGTATATAATTCGAATTATTAACGATTTACCGCCAAAATTCTTCAACAAGTGTTTAATATCTATGTATCCCATCTATGTATAACCATCAGCTTTTCTAGGCGCTTACAGGATGTTATGTTTAAGGCCGTGTGTGAATTGCGTTAAAATGTTGGTTAAATTTTGTAACTTGGTTAAAATTTGACACTAGCGTGGTGAATAAAATGGGTTAAAATATAGGCAGCTGTAGAGCAGGCTAAATTTGGGTTAAAATTTAAAGTTTCTCAAGATAGAGTAATTTGAAACTGTAAACGATGACCGAAAAGAAAGATGAATTCCAAAAAGTTCAGATCTACTGGGAAGCCATATAATAATTTATTGCTCAATAACGGCTGAACGCATATGGATGAAATTTGATACAGAGATAGATTATTGTCTGGAATAAGAAATAGGCTACTTTTTATCCCGGAAAAATGAATGGTTCCCGTGGCATAGGTTTATTTTAATTTTTCATAAAGCTCATTCTACAAATAGTTTATTCAAAAGGACATGAATTTGCATGAAATTTGATTGGTAGATGCATTGTGTACTGGATTCTCACATATGTCATTCTTATCCCGAAAAAAATTATGGGCTCCTATGGGAGATGCTTAAATATGAAAAAATATATACTTGGGTGTTTGTTCCGCTCTCACGCCTCAACGACTGAACGGTTTTTAATGAAATCTTGTAGGTGGATAGATATCATTAGATTCCCGTGGGATAGAAAGTCTGTATAGCATCGCACGGGTATCTGCTATTAAAAATGGTGTTCAAAACTGTATTGTAATTCATCAATTGAGAACGAACGGGCCGATATGGCTCGAACTCTTTTTTAGTTGTTCGTAATATGCAGGAGAAGGTTTGAAAATTTTGGGAAAACCGTCCAGAAAAATCGGGAATTTTTAAAAATCGAAAATTGATTTTTTGTATGGAATTGTGTATGCATGTAATCCTACTAATCCTACTAATATTATAAATGTAAAAGTTTGTATGGATGGATGTTTTTTTTGCCCAATAACACCAGAACGGCTCACCGGATCTGCATAAAATTTGGCACAGAGATAGATTATAGTCTGGAATAGCACACAGCATTTTTTTTATCTAGGACTCATATTAACTTATGTACCTATCTGCTCATTCTAGAAATAGCCAACATAGCTTTCGTTCACAAGAAGCCAAAAAGCACATACGCATACACACATGCACACACACACATTCACAAATACACAATCGATTATCACATGGGTAATTTTTATCCCGAAAATGGAACCGAACGGTTCCTATGATGTGGGAGGCTTAAATATGTACAAAATATATTTATGAGTGTTTGTTCCGCATTCATGCCTCATCCATTGAATGGATTTTAATTAAATTTGGTAAGCAGCTGGAAGATTAGCCATGATTTATTTTTCCCAACTTTATTTTTGTACTTCTCACTTTTTGAATCCAATATTAAATCTTCGCTTTGTTCGCGAACATGACCAAGAAGAGCACAGCGAGCGCGAGCATATTGGACGTCGTTTGTGCCTACATTCAACGACTGGACGGTTTTTAATGAAATTTTATAGGTGGATAGATGATTTCATTAGATTCCCGTGGGTCCGTAGCATCGCGCGGATATCTGCTAATATAAATAATAATTTCATTTATTTTCGCAGAAACTTCTAAAATAAACTGAAATTGAGTTGAATTTATTTAAAAAAATATTTTTCATGAAATTGAGATGATTCCGGCACGGAAAATAATTTATCAACTAAATCTACGAGTAACACCGAAATGTTTTTTTTTAACAACAACAATGTGTTTTGACAGTTCTCACAAATCTGTTCTAACCTATATTCTACCTAAAAACAAGTGCAGAAAATCCTGTTCTAAGGTGCTCCAAACTGTTCCAAACCGACTCACTGAACACACATTAAAATACAATATCTAAATGTTGTCCGTTCTACAAAAAAAAATGAAAACCTCAAACTGTAAATACACTGTAATTAAAAATATGTCTCAGACATTCCTTAAATTTTATTCTTTTTAATAATTTAATTTTTCTATTTCATCTTCTGATCTGTCATCAATGGAATGCACATCCAAGGCAACACGGAAGAAAAATGACAAACTAATGTCACCAATTCATCAGTAGTCAACTCCAAGTTGATATTTTTCATTATTTTTAGCCAAATGTCTCACAATTTTAATCTAAAATTTCCATTAGTAATAATTTTCGAAAAAAAATTGTTTGTTTATTATTTTTACATTTATTCGTAATTCCTCGGTTAAAGCTTGAAGAGGCTTTCCCAACATCCTTATTGAAATACATTCTATTTAATAATTGTTGTTGGATTTTCAAAAACCTATAATGCAAATACCTAAGTGAAAGAATTTATTTTTTTTTTGCAATTATTCAAAACACACGGTAAATGATGGAACATTAAAATGTTAATGCGATGCACTTGTGTATAGAAGTATGTGTATTATTGGCCAAGTAATGTTATTGCTTGAGTTTAATAAACTAAAAATATTTCAACTTTTCATTCAACATGGACATGACATCAAGTCGTTGAGATGGTACATCACTGAATTTGAATTGCCCTTACCTACTTGACGAGAATGGCCGTGTGGAAGTATTTGGCTAGCTGGCAGCTGGCATATTATAAATATTGATTTGTGAACATAAAATAATTTAGTCAGTGGAGGAATATCTGTCGGGACGCGATCGCTTTCCAATTTGTATTTGATTTTTCGACAAAATAAATCGAGTTCGTAGTTCCGAAGCGGTAATTTTTTTTTTCAAGTTGAAGCAGTGTCAATATAACTGATTTCTATTTGTTGCATCCTAAAAATCCTTACATTCTTAATAAATTAAAATGGTATGTAATGTTGAATTTAAGTGATTTATTAAACACAAAATTAATATAATTTCGAATATAAGAAAATCAATGGATTTATTTATTTTTTTAAATCTTTTTAATTTTAAATTGAATAAATCCAATTTCTGTTTCAAACATTTGAATAAATCTTTAAAATTTACTTATATGACGTTTATTAATCTTTTTACAAAACTTGTAAAAACGAAAGTTATTTAAATACAGGAAATTATAAAAAACATATGTGTCTCGGGACGCCCGACATGGAGTGATAATTTAAACTAATCTAAGTTGAACTGTTTATAATTGAAATTGTTTAACTTAAGAAAAGCTTCAAAAGTTCTCCGTTAATTTGATTAATTTTAAAAGATCTCCGTATGCGCGAGGGAAAGGGAAGCCAGACAGGCTGGCGTCGTAACGCGTTACGTAACAAATCGGTTTATCCCAAATAAGCTATCATTTCAAAAAATATTTTTTTTCCAAAAAACTTTTTTTTTCAAATATTTTGGAATGCAGTGTTATTTAGAATTTGAAGGACCTCCTATATAAAAAATTTTGATCGAAATAAGTTGAGCCGTTTATGAGAAAGTTGAAAATAAAAAAATTTAAATGGCTGGTAGCGTTAATAAAAAAATATATTATATACAAATTTCTATACCAAAATGTAGAATATGCCTATAATAGTATACAAAATGGTTAAAGCCGTTTTTGAGATAATTAAGATAAAAGAAACAATTGTACTGCAATTACCGTTATTGTGGGGGTTAAAAAAAACAAGTTTGAAGAAAATCTCTTCAGTGGTTTAGACTGTAGACGATATACAGACAGACGGAATTGCGTTAAACACTTTGTTGGTGTTTTCAATCATCGCAATGTCAAGTTTGATTAAAATCTCGAGAACGATTTTTTTTCCAAATGTAAAGCTTGCCCTCAAGTTAATCTCAATGGTACAATTGGATACAGCATGCATAGATAAGAGAAAAGTGCATATATTAGTATATGTACACATGTGTATATACACATATGCTAGAAAACGTACCCATCATAATGGGGATACCAGCTCCGTTTGTAAAGATCTAAGCATTTACATACATACATACATATATGCGTATACAATATACATAAGATACCGTCTTGACTTTCAACAAATTAATTTTGCTTTAATTTAATTGACACATTTGAAAATATTACTTGACAAGCTCCTTACGACTTTTCTGATGCATATATCCATATCCTTACGCCAGCACTTTTGTAGACGATGGCTGGGGCAATAACTTTGTGGAACACTGTTATTAAAAATATTGGCGCAAAATCTATTCATGGAACCAGTCAAAAGTAATTGGCTAATATGTGTAATCTTCTCAATATTACAGTTTGTTAACGGTTGGTGACATTCTAGGTATCCAATTTTTTAGCAAAACATTCAAGTCAATATACTCTATAATTCATGAAAATTTCAGATTTCTAGGTCCACTCCTTAAAAAGATTAAATTCTTTTCGTTAATAGTGCGTTATGCGTTACGTAACGAATCAGTTTTACCTCCCATAAAAAGTTATCACTTCAAAAATGTGCAAAAATATAAAGTTATGAATATGAAAATACATAATCAGTTATGGCAACTCTGTCTCATAGTATATTACAAGTTAAACTTAAATTTATGTATGACCCTTTTCACTTGCGATATATGTAGGTACTATAGGGCAAGTTGTGCAAAAATTAACACGAGATTTTAATCAAACTTGACCTTACGATGATATAGAATACCAAAAAACTGGGTCCTGCAATTCCACCTGTCTGAAGGTCACAGCCTAAGTCCCAGCAGCGATTTTCTTTAAATATGGTAGTTAAATTTCGTAGGTGATTGGCTCGATTCAGCTTTCTAATCTTTGTTTAGTCCCAAAAATAACAGTACCTGCCACCCAATTTTTCGTACCGAAAATATTAAATCTTAATTTTACCGCAAACGGCTCTAACGATTTTGATAAAAAAAAATCAGTAAACTAAAACTATAAACTATTTTTTTATATATAAATTTTTTCTAACGTACACTCAAAAATTTGCATGTGTAAATATATATATAATAACTGCGCACATTGTACGAATTTTATTCGTTATTTTTTGCCACTAATGGTATTCGTTTATTGTACATTTATTAGTACTATTACCAATGGTCTTTTTTTCATTCGTGTATTGTACGAATAGCTTCGTAGTTTTTACTAATGCTTTTACTTTTCATTAGTTCATTTTACGGCACCATTCGTGTATGGTAGAAAATTCCCTGAAATTAAATATAGATATAAATAATAACAATAGTAATATTCTATTTTTCATTTTTCATTTTTTTACATTTCATTTCATTTTATTTTGCCTATAAACAGTAAGTACCTAATATCTTATAAACTAGTTTACAGCTTTGAGTTTTGTAAGATTAAAAAAAAAAAGAAAGACTACCTTAGTAAATGTTATTAAATTAAATTTGTATGAGATACATGGATTTAAGTATTAAAATAGAATTTAATCCACATTACATATTTATAAAAAGAAAAACAAATAAATAATTTCAAAAATATACACCCCCATTTATTTATTAAAAAATAAAACATTAATTTCAAGTTAGATTAGACTGGAAATAAACAAGTAACTCCCGCCGAAACATGGCTTCTCCCCTCAGTACTCTTACATGCCGTGGCAGGGCATTTCACAGGCAAGTGGCATTAACGAAAAACTGCCTCCTAGATGTCAAATACTTATATGGCTGGTGAATCAGTGTAAGATATCTGTTTGAGGAGCCAAACCTTAATCTATCGAACAGATACCGAGGTTGATGTGTTTGAATTACATTAAAAAGTAAGATGAGAGTTCTATATCGTAAAAGATTATCGAGGGAGATGTTAGAGATTTGCCTAGCAAAATTTGAGATGCTGTCATATCTTCTTAGTCCATATATGTAATGGGCAATGCTATTATAAGCAACATTGAGCTTCCTTCTACTCACAGAATCGCAATCACAATTAATTTCGCACCCAAATGTTAACAAAGCTAAAACCATGGTTTTAGCCAGCAATAACCGAATGAATACTGCATACGTTGGGGATTAATTGTCAATTTCCATTATGTTTTACGCTGCGCAAACTTGGGGAAGTAAGAGATACGAGACAGTTGAAAAGTTACTCCGATTTTATATCAAAAAATCATTCCATTTACCCGCGAATACACCAAACTATTTAATAATGCTTGAAACAGGACTTTAACCACTCTTTATTAAAACATTGAAGATGCAGGTGGATTACATCACTAGGATCTTGAGTTTAGGAGACAATCGTTTGGCAAAAAAAGCGGCCCTCAAAGCAATAAATGCAAAAAACGGGTGGTATGGAGAATGGCTTGATTTGGCATTAGATTGCGGAATGGATCTCAACTGTAACGTTGAAGATATCAACAAATTAAAAACCGACATGTACCAACTAATTCCTAAGGTGGATGAAAAAATTAGAACTGTGTACATAGAAGAGGCTTCGAACTCCTTGTATCGAACGATTTATTGCCAGTTGATGAACTTATCATCGATGAAATATCCATGATGATTAGACTGCGCGGTGAGATCCTCAATCTAAACTATATACTACACAGAGCTGACCTTCCAGTGATTTCCAGTTTATGCAACATGATGCAGAGAGAAGATGTGGTGTATTTCTTGGGAAAGTGTCCAACTTTAAGGGAAACGAGAAGATGTGTTTTCGGGAAAGATTTCCTAACTGCTGATGAAGTTATATTCCACCTAAATGAGATGAATGTATCGAGCCTGTTCCAGTTCTGTAAAATCGCGTTAAAGTATCGCAACCGTATAATTGAAGAACTTTTTTTGATGCTGATTAGTTATTCATTATTGTTGTTTAACAGGAAATGATATATAAAACTTGTTAATTTGAAAAATTAAAGAAACATGTTATTTGTTAAAGTATTAAAGAATTGCCAATCTGGCAGACGGCAAAAGTCATGTCCAAATGATTTTTGTAAGATATGTATTATGCAAATTATATTATTGTACTGAATAAAAATCAATAATCTAATGTCTAAAAAAAAAAAAACTGTTCAAACACATTTATAAAGTGGAAATAGCTAAATATTATTTTAAAGTCATTTTTTTACTAATTTTTTTCAATTCAACGTTCCTCTCATTTTATTTCTACAAACATTATGTTATACAATACAAATTTAAAAATATAATTTGGAAAGAAAAATCGTCCACCCGTTTTCAAGATATTAAATTTTCAATAAAAAAAAACTTTTCAAAACATTTTGATATTTTTTTTAACCAAATGTAGAATAACTTACAATAGTGCACAAAATTTCTGTACCAAAAAATTAAGAGCCGTTTTCGAGATAGTTAGGCGCCAGTTATAGCTTTCATTGAAACTCATCATTGAAAACTTTTTATTATCAATTCTGAGACACATAAACAAATAAAACTGATGACGGTTTGGTACCAAAATGAAGTTAATATGATATATAATATTTTTTTTCAAAAAAAAATATTATATTTGCTCTACCACTTTCTTGTAAATTTACTTTTGATTTTTCAATGATGGAACGCATTTTCAATGATCATTCAATGATCATTGAAAAATCAAAAGTGAATTTATAAGAAAATGGTTGAGCAAATACAATATTTTTTTGACAAAAAAATAATGTATATCTTAGTACCTTCCTTTTGGTACCAAAACGACATCAGATTTATTTGTTTAAGTGCCTCAAAATTGATAATCAAAGTTTTCTATGATGAGTTTCAATAAAAGCTTTAATTGGCGCCTTAAAATTTCTATTTTTTGCTGCAAAAATTTGATTTCGTAAAAATATAATTTGATAAGGCAATAGCAAAAGCATCGATCGACTTCCAGACAAACTGACGGAATTACGGAAAATATTTGTTTCGTATTATCTAGTATTATAATGTCCTATAGTAGCTCCCTGCCATATTTGTATCGCAATTAAAAACCGTATCTAATAACTATACAAATTCTGAAAAATAGTACAATTTTTTTTTCTAAAAACGGCTGTTTGATAAAAATGTGTGTGTTCCTAAATTAGTTTTGCCCACTTTTGAATTATAAAAAAAAATAATTTTTTATAATTCAACAATGGCAAAACAAACAAGATGGTGAAATTATTTGTCAGACTGATTTGCAATGCGAGGTCTAATTTGCCTTATTATTTCCTCTGTTTTAGTGCGTTTTAATCGAAACTTTTCGTTTAAACAAAATAATTTGAAATTTCATAGTTAATTCGCGGTCTATAAATTTTGTTTGTTCTATTAAAATCTTCGCTTATATGTCTATTAGTGCTACTATGCCTTCGACGTAAGGTCATTTCCTTCGAAAATTACAAATTGTACTTTAAACGACACATGGTCTTTCTTCTGCAAGAAATTTTAAGTAACTGAACAAATTTGTAAAATTTTTTGATTTCGTGAAACACAAACTTACAAAAAATTATAAATTTATGTTTGTACCCAACAGAGAAAATTAACTTTTGGTGAAACTGAAAGAATGACATTTCTACAAATTTCCATTTGTAAGCAACAAATACATTTTTGTAACACACAGGTTTTATGAAACCAAAAAAATCGTTTTTTCCACAAATTTGTTAAAAAAGTGCTTGTAATCTACAATTTGTAAGTTGGTGAAATAGGACACTGGTGTTTTCAATCTGGCAATACTGTTTTCGAAGTTGTTCTAATTGACAGCTGTCACTTGATTTATGATCAGTTTAGTTTGCCATTTCATAATGAATAGACTTACTCATGAAATGGTTTGCAAATCATGCAAATTTATTAAAAAAATTATGGTTCACAAGAAAATTTTGTTCATATTTTTGTTGAAAATTGTCATATTTTGAGTAATCATAATCCACAGGCCATTGTTTAGACGCTGTTACATCCTCTAAAAGGTAGTGTTTGGTGTTGTCTATGGGCAGAGGGAATCATTGGTCCACATATCTTCAAAAATGAAGCCGGCCATAATGTTACAGACAATTGGGGGCGCTATTGAGCAATGATTAATGACTTTTTCGTTCCTGAATTCGAAGATGTTGATGTGGACGCCCTTTGGTTCCAACAGGACGTCGCTACATGCCATACAAATCAATTTATTGAAGGAAATTTTTGGTGAGCGCATTATTTCACGTGCGTCGTGGGCCTGTGGCGGGCATGGCCTCAAGGATCGTGCGATTTCACATTGCTGGACCATTTTTTGGGGGGTTGTGTGAAGTCGCTTGCATACACAGATAAGCTCGAGACGATTGACGCTGAAATACGGCCCCAATTGCTGCAAAAAGTGGTCGAAAATTGGGCCTCTCGCCTGGAATTTATTGGAGCCAGCCGCGGCTTGTCTTTATAATAAAACTAAATTCTTGGCCATAATATTAAATTATATGCGTTTTATTTCTTCTTGAAAACCACACGCCTAAAAAACACATGCTTTTAGTTGTATCTGCTAAGAATTTTATTGTCCGATGTGAGCAAGTATAAGTAACACCGAGTTGTGTTATTTTAATTAATTAAAGTCGATTTTACTGATTGCTAATACAGGGTCCGCCAAATAACTTTTTTTTTTGAAAATGGGCGCAAAACATCGAGTGTAGCTTTGGCTGTGTGGCACGTAGCGCCGTCCTATTGAAACCAAATATTGCCAATATCCTCCTCTTCAATTTTTGTGAACAAAAATTCGTTCAACATGGCTCGATAATGATCGCCATTGACTGTAACAGCCACTCCTTGCTCATTTTCGGATTATGCCTCTGGAACAAAATCCGCACCAAACAGTGACTCGTTTTGGGTGTATCGGCTTTTCAATGCGTGCGCGTTTTCTGTGCCCCAAATGCGACAATTTTGCTTGTTACATACCCGCCAAGATCAAAATGAGCTTCATCTGAAAAGATGATTTTTTTTGGCAAATCGGCATCTTCTCTAAGTCGATCGCGGGCCCACTTAGCGAGCGTTGTTCAAGCGTATGCACAACCATATTCGTTCAGCGGAAGGATAAAACTAGTTATCTGTCAAATCAGACATGAGCTAGGTGTTACCATTTACGAAATAACCACTAGTTGAAAAAAAAACGTTAGATGGCGGACCCGTTATTTGCGTCATCAGCAAACGGATCTACGATGGCGTTTTCTATTTGAAGTATAAATCATGCAAACAGATGGAATAATTTCGGAACTTAAAAACTTCCTTGTGCGAGCACTAATTTTCGTATATTTCGGAGGCGATTTTCTTCTGTATATTTTCTTTTAGATTTGTGTTGAGGCATTTAGGCATATTTGTACTCGTATTAAGGGTTCCTTAATCATTTGGTGACGATTACACCAATCACAGTTTTATTTTAAACATATTTTTTTTATCATTCTGAAAGCTTGTAACAAGAACGGCTGAAGAGTGAAAAAAATGTATTTGAAAATTTGGTTTAAAGGATGCTAAATCAAAGTAATAAAAAAGCGATTAAAGCTATAAAAAACAACAAGTCACAGAGATTTATGAACTGCCTATGTATATTGTAAAAACATTTTTATTTATTTCGTTTCAGAGCAATATTTTAAACAAAAATACAAGACTAATTAAATGGCTTCCCCAAACTATTTATTTTTTTTAACAGAAACTTTGTCGTGCATAAACCAAATTGATAACATTTAAAAAACATAAATTTTCCTACTAGCTAAACTCATTTCACGTTCCTTTGAAGGGCCATGTTTTTTTATGAACAACATTTTCAATTCTTTGATGCAATAGTTTATTACGAATATATATCTCATTTATTTTACTTTTTGTAATTGAGCACGCTTTGATGACTGATTTATAGAAAATAAAAAACTAATTTATTGTAAGGTGATAATCTTTGAAATTCTAAAAGTTCCACCACTACCACTATCCTATTAAAAATAAAAAGACATTTTCAAAAAAAAAATTCAGTGATAAATTTAGTTGTGAATAAAATTTAATTTCCAAAATGAATTATTGCTTTTGCCTAATGGATGATCGTTCAAATGAGTTGTTTGAACGTAAAACGTGGCATGTGGAAACACTCATCAGTATAGTTGACCAAATTGATTTCAAGATGAAGGCTATATATTTCTTGTTGAAGGCATTGAAACATATGTTAAATTTAATCCAATTCGGCTAAACTGTCGAATAAATCATTATTTAAATGGAAATCTTAAGACAATTTTTTTTTTTTGAGTTTTTATTTATATCTAATCGCTTAACAATAAATTTAGCTCTATAAGTCACGACAAATAAAATGTCGAAATGGTATACATTATCAAGTTTTTGTCAAATGCTCAAGAAATTCTACAGTCCATTCTTAAGAACATTCAACCTAATTGTTTGTACTAATGTCGTTTTCAATTGGTCGTCCAGAAGGCATTTAAAAGTGTTGAATTTGATCATTTGTTCTTCTCCTGCTGGATTGAATATAGGTACATATTCATTTCTGGATTTGAGGTCAGAATCCAAAACAGGAAGTAGGTACACACTCACACCCACTAAATTTCAAACTCGAATTCGGTATCAACAACAATGTCTTGCTGGGATGAGAGATATTGAAAAATATCGATGTTAACATCGAGAGAACAAAATCAATGTCATAAATTATCGAATCAGAAATATCGATGTTTGTTAACGATGATTTTTTTAATGCATTTGTTTTTTAAATATTACCAGGTTTAAAAATCGATTAAAAATGCACTATTTTATAAATTTATTGTTTTGGAAATTTGTAGCAAACATTTTTGTTAATAACTTTTGTAAGCATAAGGTCATTGACAAAAGATGTCAGCTTTATTTAAGTCGATATTTAGAATCGTAACATTGATGCTGCTTCACATGCTTTAGCATCTATGTTGAACATCAATTTTTTTTCGAATAACTTCGATTTTCGCGAACATCGATAATTATCCCATCACTACATTTTCATGTCATTGTTTTGCTTTGGTCGGCTGAAATTCTTTTATTTCATGTAAAAAAAAGTATGCAATGTGTATGACCTGTGTACACTGCAGATCGTGTACACATACGAAAGCTGTCAAAAACCCAAAACAAAACTCATACCAAATGAAGTTTGCAATAAGCTGTTCTATACATTTGTTCTCTGATAGCTAGTTATTCCACAATAAATTAATTAAATTTAAAGATTAATTTGACGGTGAAACATAGTTATTTCGTTCTTGCTCACGTCCACAGTCTGTGCAAAGCATAGATTGCAATTTTGTGTAAGTTGTACAGAAGTTTTCTTGTAGCCATTTTTTACATTTTGTACATCCAGCCTTCTCGTTTTTTGTTTCAAAATAATTTTCCCAACATTCAACACAAATATTAGGATCTTCAGTCGGCTTAACCTTCCTTTTAGTATAGATTTTTGTCCTTTTTGTTCTTTCGGAGACTTAAAGGTTTTCTTTTTTTCAATGAAACTAGGAGAAGTTATAACCTCTACTATCTGCCTACATAAGTCTTGAAAAAATCGACATTGGAGTTTTAGGTTGTGTGAAATTTCTTGCAGTAATTTTGTTGGCGTTGGGTTTTCGAAAGATGATGAAGTGTTTGCTTCATTTTCGGAATGATTGCAAGCATGCGATCCATCCCTGGTTGTTGGAATTACGGGTTCCACGATTGTTTCATGACATGGAACTTTGGAAGGAAGAGGTTTCTTTAAAAATTTCCATTTTTAATCGTCTCGATTTGTGTTCTAGCTGGTACGCCAAATAGTTTTGTCTACCTTTCGGAGAGACATGCCACTATAAATGTTTTTTTCAGGATTATTCCAGCACCTCTTAAGTCTAATTACCACTTGTAATCTTATTATTCGCTTTAAAAAAAAAAGGTAAAAAAATTTAACATCTTTTCAATAAAAAACTACGGCATCTATCCCCAAAGTGAGGGAGAGATGCCGCACCACACTTCACAACTTAAGAGAAAAAATAAAACAAAAAAATATACACACGTATTCTTATAACACTTATTTATGATATAAAATATTATAATATAATATATAATATATAATTCCGCATTAACTTTTTGTAACAAACTGAAAAATTTCCATAGTGAATAAGGGACCGTAAAATCGAAGATCCGCAGGAGAAAGTGGAGGATGTGGGGGCTGCTTTCCAGCAAGTGAACAAGGTGAATGCTAGCATTCGCCCGAATCATTACCTGGAGAGGGGAACTCTGATTCGGGCCGCTTACGGCTGCGGAACGACATGGCCGAATGGTGATCTAAGAACCTTGGTTTTACCGGGTTTAATTATGAAGATTTGGCAAACACCATAATCGCCGAACGAAATGGTCCCAGTCCCCTGTTAATTTCGAAGATCGAGCTCCAGCTCATCGTCGATTCATTAAAGAAAAAGAAGTCAGCAGGAGTCGATGGTATATCCAACGTTGTACTACGACATTTGCCTCAAGAAGCAGTTGACATTTATACCACACTCTTTAACAACGCGCTGAATAATGCATATTATCCAGTGCGGTGGAAGACAGCTGGGGCTTATTACCCCAATAGCGAACACTATGAGAATGTGCGTCTAAGTGGCAACATCCCTCCCAATGCATTCCTCTATTTATACAGTCGAGGGCTGATACAGGATAGAATGGCGGTTCCGCTTATCTACCACGTCAGCCGAAGAACTGTAAATAGGCGACTCCTGTATGGTCGAGACGTCATCGCTCAAGGTGGAGAAGAGTGCCTTTGGTTCAGTAGGACTGTGTCCGATCGTGACCGAAGGGATAGGGCGAAGCAAGAGAACCAGTTCTGGTGGCTCTCTGAACAGCATTATGATACATAAAGTCGATTAGGATGGTATGTCTTGGCCGACTTGCGTAGATTTAGGTAAATTAGGTATAAGGAACAGTCGGGGTGGTACAAAAAAATTAAAAAATATGTATGTATGCTTGGGCATATGTGCATGCAGCTGCGTGCCTGTGTATTTATGTACATACGAATATGGCTGCATCTGTGTGTCTGCATGCGTATACAAATATACAAACAAAAATATAAAAACAATCTAAAAAAGCTGCTATTGCTCTTCTAGTTTTTAAGTAGATTTAAGTAGTTTTAGATAGTTCTAGTTATCTTAAGTAGTTTAAGTTATTTTTAGTTAGTATAAGTATAAGTCTAAATTTAATTATGTTTAGTCTAGCTTTAGGTAGTCTAAAGTAAAAATTAAAAAAAAAAGCACATGTTACTAAGTTTTTTGTTAAAAATGTTAAATAAAAATAAAAAAATTAGAATTAATTAAAATAGTTTTTAGTGCGAAAGACATTAGTATTAAGAGATATAGTTTAGTTTAGAACGCCCGTAAAGGACCAGTAAATTAGTTGTAAGTTATTGATAATTAGGCTAGTTTTAAACATGTTTGTCTAGCTTAAAGTTAGTTTTAAGTTAATAATAAATAAAAATTAAATTACAAAAAAAAACGTAAAATGAAATAAATTTAAAAAAATCCCGTTACATGTCGGCTGCAAACAATTGTTTGTCCTGCGTTTCTGATTGAATACATAACGAAGAAAAAACAAGATAACATTTTTTGCGCGGATGACTGGATGTATGAGTTTGGTTGAATGCGGCATATATCCCGACGCGGCTTCTCTCCCGCAATTACCCTACTTTGTGAATGTCGATTGTAAAATCCAAAAAACAAAAATACTTGGCTTTCTGCTAGTTCCACTTATAATGTACTATACACATGGGAGTATGCACATGGGAGCCGCCAACGACCAAAAAGTTTTGATCTAGATTTGCTCCATTTGTTGCAATGAAACTCTCAAAATTTAAGAAGATCAAATCTTTTGACAGAAAGGGCAAATATTTTCTTAAATGAAACTTATAGTTGATAACATGATTTTGAGGTTATTCGCGCGCGAACAAATTATTCGTTGAAGTGTGGACGGTATATGGAACGCGAATAGAACTTAACTGTTATTAACAATGAGATGCAATCAAATGTATCTTGTTTTAGCAATCAAAAACTAATTTTTTTACTTGCGATTATAGGTACTATAAAGCAACATGCCATTACAATCATAGAGAAGCCTTAAAAAGTGATCTACAAAAAATGGTTATCTGTCTGTCAGTCTGTCCGTCGGTATGTATAACGAGCTGTACCCTAAGCGGCGTAAGGGATTGCCATCAAATTTGGTATGTGTGATTATTTTGGCATTCATCAGAGGGAAATTTAAATTTTATTTTTAGGTCTAAAAATAACGGTACTTGCCATATGACCTTGAAGGAAAATTTTATTTTTCTCGAAAATGAATACAACTATTTTGATAAATATTTTCGAGAATTTTTTTTTTGGTAATAGCTATCATTTGATATGAATCAAGTCAATTAACGGTACCTTTCATATAATGGTTTTTTAAATGTTTGGCTTTCTCGGTAACTTTACATTGGATTTCTGTCAAATTTAATATCTGAAAAGATCTAAGTAGCCGAACTAATTCTGCATATTAAAATTTTATAAAACTTTTTTTTATAATTAAAATTAATTTTTGAAATTTTTTTTGCAAAATCAATAGTCTTAAAACTAATCCAAAAAAATTTTTTAATCTTATGGTCACATATATATTAATAAACTCTAAAAAAGTGCATACCAGTATTTCAAAAACAAAAATAAAAAAGCGGATTTCATCAAAATCCGTCCTACAATTTTCGAGATACTTTTTTATAAAATTTTAATTGATCCGTGGCATCTGATGGTGTTCTTGGTTTTTTTTCGAGAAATCGGTTAAAGTGATGTTTTTGGCAGTTTTTATAAGTTTACAAAACGATTTCTACCCACCTACACACCATTCCCTTTCATTTATACATATATATGTACATATCTACATACCTACGTTATCTATATATAGGTAGGTACATTTATACGTAGGTACCGATGTAACCATTCCTTGAATAATTATGTATTCCACAATTCATTATATCAAGGTAATCAATCAAGGTAATCTTACATACATATGTACATCGACTTTAATCCTGCAAAGGATAACACCTACTAAGAGTGTCAGTGGTTAGCTACAAGAGTACAGTTAGTTACAAGAGCAAGTCCGTACGATCCAGTCGTGCGTTTTATTTATCTGAACATTAATATAAATTATATTTCTACAATTTTGTTTAGAATTTGTGATGAATTTAGGCTGGTAAACTTTCTTAAATCGAATTTATTCGTTTATACGTCGCATCGGTCGTTGGTAGTTGGCCACTCCCATTGAAACCAGTGTCCTTTTAAATTATTATGAAGACAACTTTCTATGTATGTATGACTCTTGGCGAAATCATTCTGTGTAGTGTGTTGACTGTACAATTCCATGAAGTGCTTCTAAAATATTGGAATAAATGATTTTTTTTAACACATCCAGTGTGGCCAATTTAGCATTTTTCCTGCTAAAATTAGACGGAAAAGTTTGCTTTTAGCATTTTTTATTTCGAAATCCTGCCCGCTGTTTTTTAGCAGGAAATTTGGTTTTAGCAGGAAATCTAGCAGGTTTTCATATTTCTCAAGCCTAAAATAAAATATTACTTTAAAAAATTGAAACTCAATCAAACATAAATGCGTATTGCTCATTATAGAGCTTCAATCGCGAACTCCACAAAATCTACGAATTTTGCAGCAATTAAATTTCTTTTATGTTAAAAAATGTTTGCGGATTCATAAGCAACCATTAAAGATTTTTTTTAAAGATAAAAACATGAATTCTGAAATTATTTCCAAAATTAAAACGTAATGGAACAAGATAAATGCAATTAAATGGGAGAATATTGAAAATACTCTTATATGTGAGACAAATAGGTTTACCGATGGATCCAATGAAAAACCTTACAAAGACTTATAATCAAACTTTGTCAATTCCTTTTTAGTTCTGCCTATCTCAAATACTGCAGTTGAAATAGTATTTAGTTTAATGAATCTTGAAAAGGATCAAAGAAGAAATACATTGAATGAAAATTCACTTGCTAAATAGTATACTTTTTATCCGAGATAATTTATCTGATAAACGGTGTGATGTCTTCATTATTCCTCCTAATATAATCAAACAAGTTGACTTATCAAAACTTTATTTTCCCGTAGAGGAAGAAGTAGAATTTTGTGATATTTTTGTGCTTTATATGAAGCAGAAAACTTTTGAGTAAAAATTTATATGAATACCTTTTGCTTCATTAGATTAACATACTCAGGTACCTGATTTTTTTTGTGTGTTTCTTTATGTTGCGAAGTGGATTAATAACTATTCGTAAGGTTTTTTCCTTTTTTTTTTAACAAACTTAACAAGATAAACAACTTCTTTTTTGACAAATATTTAAAATTCAATATACTAAAGCAAAAAACTACAAAAAAATATACCCGCGGTTTAAAATAAAACGTCACCCTAAGAAAAGTTCGTATGGTCCAGGCATATATTTACGTTTAAGTTATAATTACAGGGTTTTCTGAGTCGGCAGGATTTTTGGCAAATTTTTTTGCAAAAAAAAATTGCGTTTTTCTTAGCAGTTTTTGTATTCAAAAAATCCTGCTAAACCACATTTTAGCAGGATTTGAAATTTTTCATTGGTCACACTGACCACATCGATTTGGTCTTTGGTGCCCATTTCTCCTTAAAAATGTTCGGTCACAAGGATTTGCCTAGTTCTGGTGAAATATGAAGACCGCAATTGTTTACTAGCTCTCTTATATTTAGGTATTTAATTAAAAATCGGACTGTTGTTTTATTGAATCGGTCTCCGAGCATTTGCTCGAACTTTATATATTTTTGGCTTTCTAAGAAGCTCAAAGTCTTCAAGAATATTAAAAGATTAAAATGTGAAACTTTAGTTGGATAAAGTGTACTTAAAAAAAGATAAAGAAGTGTTTTCATATTCTTAGAGTTAGACGACCACTTTACCTAATGGCACAGTATACTTTTTGTCATCTAAAATTATCAAACAGTCGACACTATTTTAAAATTCATTTCTAGAGTGACTCCCATTTTAAAATTGATTAAGAATGTAATGTTGAAAATTTTAAGCCATTAAATTATGCAATTTATTTGTCCATTCTCTTTATAAGCAATGTAAAATTAATCCATTTCAATAGCTGTGTTCAGTCAAGTTGCCTGTTCTTCTTTCTGATTAAAATCAAATTAGAATAGAATCATGAGAATCAATATATTTTTGTCAGTTCTATTTAATTTTTAGTTGGCGGTTTACTTTAAGGTATCTCTTTAGAAGTTAATAATTCAATAATTATTTATTATTAACAAACTCACTATTTTATTTATATTTTGAGAACTGACGTTTAGTTGACTATTTTATGGATCTTATGACGTTTCTATTTTAATCTGTTCTATTCTCAAATTTTGTTCACTGAACAAAGCTGATTTGTTTATAAAGTGTCTGAAACAGATTATACACCATCACCCAGCATCGTCAAGAGCAAATATCATGCTGATTCTTAAAGATCTTTAAAACAAATTGTCATCACTGCCGTCATTTCCCACTGTTTGACATTTCGTATCGAAACAAACACAGCTACAAGCCCCATTGAGTATCGCAGTATAGAAAAGTTGTTACAAGGCACCATCGCCATCAAGAACAATTTTTGTATTTTGGTTTAACGACGTTGTTGACATTGCTGGCGCTGGCTATTCTAATACTACGTTTCCACCGGCCGCTAAACCGAGATTTAAGTAAATTTGGCTAAATCTCCTACAAATCTTGAAGATTTACCACACAAATTTTAATCTCCTGAGATGAAGATTTAAAATAAATCTCACTTAAATCTTCATTGGGCCAATAGATGTACAAATTGAACTAACCTATTCCCATATGGAAATGAACACATTCATCGGGAAAGTGAATTTTTCGCTTCAGTTGACACAGATGAAGCTGCCTGTATCACTTCTACATCATAAGAGAAAATGAAACAATTCTTGCATTTTGAATAATATTGTCAAAATTAATCTACTTTTGGAGCGGTGGAAACACTATTTGAGATTAGTAAATATAAATCTACATTAATGTTCGGTGGAAACGTAGTATAACGTGTGCCTGTGCCGATCAATTGAAATGCACTGGTTCTAAAATAATGGTGGGGCGGCAGCTGTTGCCTTTGCTAAGAACGTGCTCGTTGAATTTGAACCTTATCTGTTTCACAAAAGAAAATCTTTTCTCATACGAAAAACTGACTTAAATATGTTTGTGCGTTTTATCGTATAACAGAATACGTTTTCAGAATAATTTTAATTTGCTATAGTATAGCCAATATATGGTTTATTGGTGCATAATTGTGTCTGTGAACCAGCTAGCGGTATCAGCTGTCTTGTTCAGTCGATAGCTGTCGATTATGATGCATAGTGGTGTTAGTAAAAGAGGGGTGGATCTGCCGAAAAATCCAGATCTGCAAAATTGATTTAAAATCAAAAAATAAATCAATTTTTTTTTGGCAAAATTTGTGAAAATCAGTTTTTTGACAGATCTAAATCAAAAATAAATTGATTTTTGTTACTGAACGAAAAAACCATGAGTGTTTGTTTTTATTTTTTTAGGCCCCTGACACAGATGATGACATTGAAGGAGATATCACTAATTTAAATTCCTTAATTTAAAACTCAAACTTGTTGAACGATGAAACTCAGACTTTAATGTTATGTTCCTCTTGAATTTAGTTTAATAAAATCTTTTCTATATTCTCTTTTTTAAAGGAAGATGATGAAAAAATGGAAATCATGCGCAAGGCATTCCAAATGTTCGACACAAGCAAAAGTGGTTTCATTGAAACTCTCAAGATCACAACAATTCTCAATACCATGGGTCAGATGTTCGACGATAAAGAGCTTCATGATCTAATTGAAGAAAACGATTCCGATGATACTGGCAAAGTTAATTTCGATGGATTTTGTAATATTGCTGCACATTTTATTGAAGAAGAAGATGCCGAAGCTATTCAGAAGGAGCTAAAGGAAGCTTTTCGTTTATATGATCGCGAGGGCAATGGTTATATTACAACATCAACCTTGAAGGAAATTCTAGCTGCTTTAGATGATAAGCTATCATCTTCTGATTTGGATGGAATTATTGCTGAGATTGATACAGATGGTTCGGGAACAGTTGATTTTGATGGTAAGAAAAAATAAAAATTAAATGCAAATCAAATTTAAAAAAGAATTTTTTGTTCATAGAATTTATGGAAATGATGACTGGGGATTAAAAAGCAAGGATGTGTCGTGTAAATAAACTGTTTAAAAAGACACAGTGTCAAAGAATTATTAATAAAATATTCAAAAAATCTGCCTATTGTTTCTTTTAAGAAATCTTAACACCTCTTGTTTTCGCAAATGAAAAACTACAAAGATTAGAGTGTGTTAATATGTACAAGAAATTTCCTTTATGTATGTATGTACATATAACGAAATCCCGCATCACAAAATCCTGCCAAGAAAATAGTAGCCAGCTCTAGGGATTTTAAGATCATATGAGAAAGTAATTTCAGATAAAATTACAATAATTTTTTAATATTTTTGAAAATATTTATTTTAAATTAGTTTTGTTTACTTTTTTATAAAGAAAAACATTGTTCACAAAAACGAACGCACTTTTATAAGTTTAAAGAGAACAATTACTTTTTTTTAAATATTTTTTTGCAGCTTTGGAAAAGAAAACTTTTTTTTTGTCTACACCCCTACCTAAAACCCACCCGCCAAGCTAACTATTATAAAAAACAATTCACCAACCAATTAATAAAACTTATTCATATACCTATCTCTTAATTAGGCTTTGCCTCTAACGAAGTACCGACTTCAAACAAGAACTGAAGAATTTTTGGAAATAAATTTGTTTCTTCCTTCGTTTTACATGATTCTCATTTCGAGTGACTTAAAACAAAAAAGTATTAGTTCGAGATCGGATTATAAAATAAAATGCACGACTGGATCGCACATACTTGTTCCTATGTTCAATCACATTATATGCAAAATATTCTTAATAGAAACGGCTAAAAGTATTTTTAAGGTCGTTTTCACTTATTTTTTATATAAAAATTCTTGAATTTTTTCTAAAAAAAATAGGTATGAACATTTTAAATGTTTAATAATATAAATTCAAAAACAAAATTTCAGAAAAAATTGTTCACCCGTTTTCGAAATATAGAATTTTCAAAAAAAAAAATATTTTTTTTTTCAAAAATCCAAAAAAAAAACAATTTTTCGAAAATCTTGAAAGGTAATACTATTTAGAATTTGAAGGAGCTCCTGTACAAAAATTTTTATCGAAATCCGCTTAGCCGATTATGAGAAAATCGGAAATCAATAAAATGGTTGTATGGTTGTATGTACCGTTAATAACAAAATATTAAAAAAAAAAAAAATAGCCAAAATGTAGACCATACCCAAGGTAGAACACACGCCAATTTTTATCAAAATCGTTGTCGCTGTTTTCGAGATAATTAAGATGGTAGAAAAATTTGTATGGCATGTACCGTTATTTTTGGGGCTAAAACAACGATTCAAAAATCTATTTTGGTTTGAACCAAATCGGTTAAGCCGTTTAGGAAGTAGATTGTTCTACAGACAGAGAGACAGACGGACGGAATTGCGGGACCCACTTTTTTGGTGTTCTCTATGATCGTAATGTCATATTTGATTGTTAGAAAAAAAAATGTTACGAATAACTTGCCTTATAGTACCTATTATCGCAAGTTATAACAAATTAGTTAGGGATCGGAGTTGTCACTTGCTCATTGTAAAAAACAAATGTTCGTTTTTGTTGATTCTCATGCATTCGAGTCACCATTCCTAAAAAAAATTGTATTTAGTATTGAAAACTACGGGATTTTGTAATACCTAACTGATTTTGTAATTAATTTTTTATTAATGTTTTTGAATTTTATAATATAAATTTAACAAAATAATATACAAACAAATCATCCACCAGTTTTTAAAATATTTTGAGAATAATTTGACAGAATTTTGAAAAGCAGAATTTTGAAATGAAGCATTTTGAAGCCAGAATTTTGACCCGCTCCCGTATGAAAACGATACAAATAGGCAAATCCACAACATATAAAATGGCCACCATCAACTGTTCAAATAGTCTTGTTACTTTAGGAAAGCCTATGGATTCTCCAACAGCTAATACAATTATTATTTGAGCAAACATCATAGAATGACATTTGTGGAATGACTCTACACATTCGTGCTCCAATATGTGAACATCGTGGCAATTTTCCTTGCAATGTGACATGGTTCACATGAAATTTTGGACGTATTAAGTTATGCCGGACTTACACGAGTAACAAATAATTGCCATTATTTATTCCCTTTTATAGAAATTAACCACAAAATTGTGAAAATGGTTGAACATTTGTAAATATTTTCGTCATTAAAAAATTTCCCGGAAAATTGGCATTTAGTATTGTCATTAAAACGGCGTCATGTAAATGTAAATAATGATACACCGTGAGAAAGAATAAACTTTCTCACTCATTAATGACTGATTACCATTATCAATCAAAAAGTCATTATTTTGCCCCGTGTAAATGCTTATCATTAATTATTTGATGTTACCATTATTTTTTAATGGCATGAATTGATAGCAATTTGTCACTCGTGTAAGCCCGCAATTATACCTCTTATAGTAGTGGCAAGTGGGCAACGTTCAGGGGAAGATCTGCGTGAAACAATGGTAAGAACAGTGTATATAATGATCCTCGCGATTATTCAAAATATTCACCCTGAGCTTACACAGATCAGCTCATGAACGGCTGACATACTTAACTTATTTTCCACGGGGTAATGAAAGCTCGCAGGGAGAAATTCCAAGCCTGTGCATTACAATTCTTTTGTCCCTCGAGGACAGTCTTGCCAGACGTTTCAATCAAAATTCCCCTTTAGAGGTGTTCCGATTTCTCTTTTCTGCTAGCGACATTCCCCACAAATTCCCCTCGATAATTACAATAATAATAAAATGCACGACTGGATCGCACGAACTTCCTCTTATGTTCAATCACATCTATTGCAAAAGATTTCTATTAAAAATCTAAATATATTTTTAAAGTCTTTTTTTAAATAATATTTTATGTATACAAAATTTCTTTAATTTTTTTCTAAAAAAATTGGTATGAGTATCTTAAATATTTAATAATATAAACTTAAAAACAAATGATTAATCGGCTTTATCAAAGAAAAAATAATTCAAAATTCTGAAATAAATACTTAAACTAATTTGAGCTCAAAAAAATACGCCATTTTATTTCTTGGATGAATTTGAATTTATGAGATTCATAGGTATTCAACGAATACACATAACTATAATTTTTGAAAAAAAATTATTAAGCAGTTTTCAGTTTTCAAAATATATTTTTTTAAAAATGGTTTTAAAAATACAAACAAATATTAATTAAAAATATTGGTACGCAGTATAAATTTCCAATCTTAACCTATATATGTGTAAAATTTCGAAAGAATCCGTTCAGATATTTATGAGATAGTCGAAATAAAAAAACGGTTCTATGGAAAGTACCGTTTTTAGACATTTCAAATTTTTTGTTTCAACCATATGATCGGTTGAACCTAAAAAGCTGCACCGAGTTTTTTAAATCAAAATCGAAAAAAATAGGATTTAACGCAATGGTTATTTGTCAGGTGCCGTTATTTTTTTGAGCTAAAAAAATTTCAATTTCCCATCTGTACAATACCTAAAACCTCTATATACCAAGTTTGAAGCAATTTGGCCCACCCGTTTGAGATGAAGTTGTATAGGTGTCTCTACATACATACAGACAGGCTGACTGACAGACAGACAAACATACAGATGGACAGAATTTTAAGACCATCTTTTTTCGTCTTCGCTATCATCGTATGTCATGTTTGATTGTTATCTTAAAACTTATTTTTTCGACGAAGGCATAACTTGCCTTAAATGCACGACTGGATCGCATATACTTGCTCCTATGTTCATATTATATGCAAAAGATTCTTAATAGAAACAGCTAAAAGTATTTTCAAAGTCCTTTTTCACTTAATTTTTTATATATAAAAATTCTTAAATTTTTTCTAAAAAAAAAATTTTTATGAACATTTTAAGTACTTAATAATATAAATTCAAAAACAAAATTTCAGAAAAAATCGTCCACACAAAAAAAATATATTTTTTTCAAAAATCCAAAAAAAAAACAATTTTTTGAAAATTTTGAAATGCAGTATTATTTCGAATTTGAAGGAGCTCCTGTATAAAAATTTTAATCGAAATCCGTTAAGGCGGGTTATGAGAAATTCGAAAATCAATAATATGGTTGTATGGAATGTACCGTTAATAACAATATATTTTTAAAAAATTTCCACCAAAATGTAGACCATACCGAAATTAGTATGCACACCAATTTTAATCAAAATCGTGAGATCCGTTTTCGAGATAATTAAGATGGTATAAACATTTTTGGGGCTAAAACAACGATTCAATAATCTATTTTGGGAAATCACCTAAAACGCTTAAATACCAAGTTTGAAGAAAATCGCTTTAGCCGTTTAGGGTGTAGAGAGTTGTACAGACAGATAGACAGACGGAATTGCGGGACCCACTTTTTTGGTGTTCTCTATCATCGAACTCATATCATGTCAACTTTGATTAAAATCTCGAGTTCGATTTTTTTTCCAAATGCAAAACTTGCCCTATAGTACCTATATCGCAAGTAAAAATGTACGTAAAAATCAATTGTTTTAAATTTTTCTTTTGTTTATAAGCAAATAAAAATAAAATAAATGCAATCTCAGCTATTTTTGTGACTGTATGCTCCCGGGCTATATTTGTTAAGCATTGACAATATTGTTTTGGTTTCGGCAATATGACTTTAATAGATTGTCATTTACCGGCTTAAGTAAGTTCTTGAAACCAAGAAGATCCAACCAAGAGAATAGAAATATTTTTGAGTATAAAGAAACCTCTAATTTTCATTTTAGGGATTTGCATTATATGCAATTAATTATTTAAATATTTTTAATAATATAGGGTTATCCATTTTGCGGTTTCAAATATAAACGTAAATAAAACACATAAAATATTTTTTTTTCATGATATTTCTTTTTTATTATAAAATTTGAACGTTGGCATTATGTTTGAAATACTACATCATTTAAATGAACTCCACGCGAATTGTTGCAAGCATCGATTCTTTTGAGGTAATTTTCGACCACTTTTCGATACATACTGGGCGGTATCTCAGCCATAACTTGACGAATGTTGGTTTTCAAGTGCTCAAGAGTTAAAGGTTTATCTGCATAAGCACGGTCTTTCGCGTAGCCCCACAAAAAAAGTCCAGCGGTGTCAAATCGCATAATCTTGGTGGCCAGTTGATATCGCCACGACGAAAAATTACGCTCTAGTTGTGTGCCATGTGGCACAGTCCTGTTGAAACCACATATTCTCCAAGTCGTATTCTTCAATAGCAGGCAAAAAAAGTCGGTTATCATATGACCATAACGCTCCGAATTGACGGTGACAATCGTTCCATCAACGTTTTCGAAGAAGTAAGGTCCAATCACACCTACGGACCATAGACCGCCCCAAACAATGACTGACTTTTTTTGGATGTAATGGTCTCTCTGAAATTACTTGAGGATTCTCAGAACCCCAAATACGACAATTTTGTTTATTAACATACCCACCGAGTGAGAAATGTTCTTCGTCGCTGAAGAAAATTTTCTTTGAAAAATCGCCGTCCACCGCCTGTCGTTGAAGCACCCATTCGACGTATCTACGTCGTTGTGAATGGTCTGCTGGCTTCAGTTGCTGTGTGACCTGGACTTTATATAGATGTAGGTGTAGATTCAAATGCAAAATACGCCATAATGTGCCGTAAAACAGTCATAATTACTGAGAACGACGAGGAATCGACACATTCGGGTCTTCGGCAACACTTTCACTTACAGCAGCGATATTTTCAGCGGTACGAGCGATACGATGATGCACAGGCCTTACAATATCTTTAACCAATCCAGTCTCTTCAAATTTCTTCACAATTTTGCCAATTGCTTGCGTAGCTGGACGATTATGTAAACCATAATCTCCCCTTAAAGCACGATATGTGGCTGTGGCAGAATCACCATTTTTCTAGTAGATTTTAACAATTTTTATACGTTGCGCGATAGTTAAGCGATCCATTTTCGTAAATGTCAGACTTTCAACTGAAAAAAAAAATTGGTTTAACAACTTAGTTTGACAGATGTCGAATTCCAGCCCTATACTTTTGACACCGTAAAATTGATAACCCTTTATATGTACCTTGTAAAAGGTATCAAAAACTGATTTTTTAGAAAAAAAAAACAAAACAAACTTCCAATGGTAAGCACAAAAAAAAGCAAAAGACACAAACACATTTCCAGTCAATGGAATATAAATAACATTTTTAGATTCCGCATATGCGATATTATACACTAGTGTTAGTATAATTTGAAGGTTTTGTTTACGCACGCTCATGTGTAAATTATGCGTATTTTTTTTTGGCTGATTACAGTTTTTATAAATCAAATTGGAGTAAGTTAGATTCTAATTTATTCCCCATATTTTGTTGTAGAAGGCCGTGGATTCCCCTTTTCCCCTTTCACCAAATGTTTGACTTGAATTCCCTACGAAAAGGGAATAATTGCCCACTGATTTAGGGACAGTATCGTAGAGGCTGCGGTTGCATTCAAGCCCGTGAACAATCTGCGTAATTTCCAGTAATTTCGAGTTTTGGTTTTGATAACCAATATTACTAATACTCGTCAAGTTATCGATAACTTTCGTTCCATATGACAACGTGTGGAAAATTACCTTTCCAGAATCGAATTCAGCAAAATCCTCATTGGGAGACATTTGAATAGTGTTACATTTCATTTTTAATGCATATATTCAAACAACATATATTTTTTTCTAAAGCTGTAGACCACTTTTACAAAAGAGCCTTGACATTAATTTGCTTATAATAAAAACCAAAAAATTTGGCCCAATCCAAATGAAAACTTAAAAAAAAAAATTAAAATAGGACAATATGATCTGGTAATGCAAAATTAATACCGATGCATCCGTTGCAAAACAATTTCAACCTTCTATGATATCCTGGCTGATAAAATCTTAATTTTCGATTCAATTGCATCTCCAAAGTAGACCTGAATGATTTGACAAATACACTTCCTGCCTTATGGGTTATCGCGATACTATATAATGCTCTCTAACGAGAAAGGTAAAAACCACTGAAATACATCCTAGAATCGACCCAGTTCGTTTTTAATATGATACAGGTTTGTATGCATATTCATACAGAGAACAACGCAAACATGACCCAGATTCGAAACGGAATTCGCCTACCAGGCGAAATCCATATCCATTTGCAAAAAAAACACAATATCATCGTTGTCATTGTCGTTCTGTATTTAACTATGCATGGTGCTGGAGCTGCTACCATGTCTAGACTATGGAACAGCATATTCAATGGAAAGTTTTTGTGTCCACCTACACTGCTGCACAGGAGGCAGTTTTCCTCTTCACCCTATGGAACATCATAATATGATCTTCCGTTGAAATGTTATAACGGAGTATGTGCCTGCCTTTCCGTTACCAAAAATGCTGATGCTGTCTCTTGTTCCTGTTTTGTTATTTAGTCAAGCTAATCAATGTGCGAGAGGGGCGGCCTCTAGGGCGAATTAATTATTTGCGTTTGCACACCACAAGAACACTTTTCACACATGACCCGTTTGCCCAAGAGGATTTAAATTGTTGAAGGCTTAATTATACACGGGAGGGCGGTACATGAGAGTGCTTATACTGAGAACAGGTTGAACGGATAATTCAGGAGTAGCTGTTGAATTGGCTTAATTATAAGGTGCTTAAATAATTATAATCAGGCTGATGGATTCTTATTTAATACCTTATGGGATATAATTTCATGGAACTCTGATGAAAATTTAGGAAAAAATGTTCAATTCATTTTACGTCAAATAAATTCTACCTTGTGGGACTCACAAAGTTATGAATATATTTTCTGATGTTTGACCTTTGTGTTTGAAGGTTAAGCACGTTACTGCAAACAGCATTACATATTTCAAGAGGTTTCCACGATATAATAAAATTCCTTGGTATTTAAATTTTGTGTGCAAAAAGTGTTCAAAAACCGTGTAGATTTTAACTTTCGAAATTTTGCCTTCTCAAGAGCACTCCAGGTTGGATTTCTGAAAAACGGTTCCGACGGTTTTGATTAAAAGAACTACCTTTACAAGTTTAGTAGGTAGGTAGGAAGATATAGGTTCAACAAACCGACAATAACCATTTAATTACATTATCTTACATTTTCAATCCCTTGGGTAAGCCGATTAAGCTAAATCTCCTATAAATCATATAGATATACAGAATACCTAAATAATTTAAGGTTCCTCAGATAAAGATTTTACAGCCTTTTCACACAAAACCCAAAACACGCTTTTCGCGAAATTATCGGTTTTGACTAAAAAACTAAATCAAAACACATGTTTTCCCATACAGTTTTCCCATACATCTTTGCTAAGCCACAAGTTTTGATAAACCATGAGTTTTAAATAAAACCTGTCGAAAACATGTTGGATTTGCAAGATGAACTAAACAAACATAACTTGTGAAACATTCAGCTCTACAAGGGAATAAAGTTCACTGGAAAGGTAGTATAAACACTTTAAAATAAATCTCATTCAAATACAATAAATACAAATCGAACTAACCTATTCCCATATCGAAATGAACACATTCATCGGGAAAGTGAGTTTTGTGCTTCGGTTGACACAGCTGCCTGTCTCACTTCTACATCATAAGAGATAATGAAACATCATTTGCATTTTGAATAATAATGTCAAAATTCAACAACCTGTTTCAAGAGATGAAAGTGCTATTTGAGATTTACGTAATCTCCATACAATTATTGTCGTTTTTATTTAGCAATCCGGAAGCTTTATGGACTCATCTAAATGTGTTTCCTTTAAAATATGACAGTTCTGAGTCTAAAAAGAAAAGACTGGACTTAAAATCACAAGAAGCACTCACACGTTCTTTCTACATTTTGATTTTGATTAATTTCACATAGGCATATGTTCATACAATCATACTAAACTTCATAATCGTCAGAATCAAAAAAGGGTTCAGTTGGGATTACGGATCGGAGAGATTCCGGATTGCCAAATAAATTTGTCATAAGATTAAAGGCCGGTGAAAACGAAGTAATATGCTTTATTTCAACTCAACTTGTTTAGGGTGGGGCAAAAGGTACACAGGACATTTAGTCTTGAATTAAATTTATATCATATAGCTTAGACCAATTCACTTGGTGATTCTACTGCGAAACTCTCTTCAAATTTCTTTGATCATCTCATTAATTTTAAAAAATACACACAATTACCTTCCAGGGATGGACTTTATTTGCATGAGGTATGATGGTGGTTTATTGTGCAGTTTTCAAAAAAGTATTTCATCACTGGCATTGTGCTCTTTAAATCTCCTCTCTTTTGATGATTGAAATCACAAAATATCGGGTCAATCGGTCTTAATTTCGATCATTTTGTTGAACCTTAAATCTCAATCTCTTTTGACTCGAGTTCATTTGTGATATTCGGCATTATATTCTTATGATATTTTCGATTGATCGTTCGGAAGGCTTCTGAAATTTTCCGAATACTTCTGAAACTGTTCGATTGGTATCAAATGACAGTTCTTCCGCTGGACAGAACAGAAATTGCCTTCTGGATTTGATGTCAAAAACTCACACAGTAAATGTCAAACTCGAATTCAAAGTCAATAACATTTATGAGTAGGGATGAGCTATGTTGCAAAACATGGATGTTAACATCGAAAATACAAAATCGATATTTAACATCGATGTTGTTTTAATGCATTTTTTTAAATACATAATATCACGTTCAAAAATCAATTAAAATACAATGTATTATAAATTCAAAATACCTTCATTGTATTGAAAGTCGTAGCAATGTTTTTTTTTTTTGTCATTTTCTTTTCCCTTTTCGTGTGTATTAGCTAGCTACATTATATCGCACTAAGCGCTAATTGAACTCATACAATTTCACATAATAGTTGTGAAGCGTAGTTCCGCTGATGTGCAGTTCCGTCGAGTGTATGGTCTATGTTGAAAACATCGATATTGTTTTTTTTTTGTCTAAGATCGATGTTTAACCAAGATCATTGAACATGGCCCATTCCTACATTTTAATGTAATTGTTTTGTTTTTTCAAAACATTAGAATCAGAGAGTCTTTCCGAATTACCAATCGAAAGTGATATACATATGTAAGTCTTTGTGTATGTGTGTTCCTAACTTATTTTTTGTTTGGTTTGTAGTTGTAGTTGTAGCTTGTCTCCTTTCTGACATATTTATTCTTGTTGAAACCTAATGTCGAATTCCAAACAACCATAGTTGTTTGACACTGCAGTTGGGTTGCTGGAAGGTCAAACGTAAGTCCCCCCACCACGTCAAGGTGTAAAGCAGGGGGGTTTTTTAACTGTAGAACTATATCCGAAAATGGAATTCCAAAAAAATCAAAAAAAAAAAATAAATGTGCTCTTCAGAAAATTGCAAACAAATATTTACGATATCCACTTCCAGAAGGATTAAGTTACGTAGAAATTTGTTTCGCATAAACAGTAGGTAAGCGCAGTGTAAGGAAAATAATAAAACAAATTCAAATAACTAACCCCATTAAGAATGGCTAATAACTCTCCCATAAATAGGCAACGCTTCGATACTAATAACACTGGGGAACAAAATTAAACACTCTTATTTTTTCTTCGGTCAAAACAACATTAATACTTTTCCCAAGCATTCGTATACTCTGTGTTCAGATACCAACTTAGAATTTCTGGATTGACTCTGGTTTTCCGGTCATACATACATACATACATAAGTATAGATATAAATATCAATTATTACATGACATTTTTTTGCGAACGCAGATTTAGCACACTTTTGAATAGTAAGAAACAAGAGTTATAATCAGATTTAATTATAAAATTGTAACAATGACTTATGTCGTTTTTGATTGGTCGTCCGAAAGGCTTCCGAATGACTCTAAATGTGTTCGGTTGGTGTCAAATAACAGTTCGTCTCCTCGATAAATGAGAAATTTGCTTCTCACACCCTCTAATGGTTTGTTTTTGGTAATTCCAGATTTTGATCGGACATTTGATTTTATTTTCGTCGCGAATGGTATACAATTTTAGATTATTTTTTTTTTTTATCACAGTATTGGTGTATATTCGTGCCTGTGGAACCAGTAAGGATATCGGATGGCAAATGACTCGAATTTTATTGTTTCTTCATTCAAGTTTTTTTTCTTTTGTTCAATGTTTAAAAAATGAATGCCGAAATTAATTTGGAGGATTACACAATTGTAATACACAATTGATATTATTTTTTTTAAATGTATGTATGTTTTCACAAGTTTATTTCACTATTCACATAATTACTGAAAACAAATTCTGTCAAAATGACGCCCGTCAATTGTTCTGATGGTATTAATAAAAGAGGCGTAAATCTGCCGAAAAATCCAGTTCTGCAAATTTGGTTTCCCATCGAAAAATAAATTGATATCTTTGCCCATTAGAAGGATTTAATTGCAAAAATCTGCGTTTTGACAGATCGAAAAAACAACATCGTTGTAAGAAATTATACGGCAAATTCCTAAACGCAAATCTTGCACATAATATGCTAAGCAAACTGTCCCTAAACGCAAACAGAAAACTCTCTGCTAAGCACACTGTCTCATATAGCAGTTCATTTTTTTTTCTTGCGCAAACTTCATTGCAATTGTGCAAGTTTTAAGCTTGTGTTGCGCACTTCACTTGCTTTTCAATTTTTATCGGGTTCGTGCATTTGCTTAGCATGAGACTTGCTTTGTAAATCTTGCTTTTAGGAATTTGGCCATAGAATCAGATATATGGATGTTTTTTAAACGCTAATTGGACCAAGAAAACTAGTGAATTTTTCACTTGTAACTTTGAATATAAAATATATAAATAGTACTACTATGAGACATAATTTTTTAGCTAGTAGTTCCGTCGATGGGGGCGCTAGTTTCTCTTTTCTTGATATTGAATTGTTGATGTGGAAGAAGAAAGAGTAGAGGCAAAAAGGAAAACAAGCAAGGTAGATGGTCGAATCTTATTAGTTCTGACAACAATATAGAGGGTAAGGGAGAAAACCGAATAAGCTGTTTTTGCCATATCAACCTTCAAAATATGGCGGGTATAAATAAATTATATCAAGGCTATTGCCGTATACATGAATTTGAAGTAAGAATTTATATGGGTATACATGCACTCAGAGAAAAAACAACGTACATTCAAAGAAAACCACTTTGATTTAAGTATATTTAGGAAAGGTTAAAGATGAAAATTTTAGAATCAAAGTGGAACATCATTGATTCAGCGTTTTTTCCTATATGAAAACGAATAGTTTTCATGCTTGATTTAAATACGTTTTCCTTTGATTTAAGGTGGAATCATAGTAAAATCAATAGCTGCGTTTTATTATCTACGGGTCTGGGTCTAGGTTATATTTTAACACGTATTACAAAAACAACATGAGATCCAGGTTTCTATCAGGGTTTCTATCTGGGTTTGCAAATGTTAGTATTAAATTCGGCGAACAGAGGGTACATATCAGTACATAACCCAGATCGTTTTATTTTTACGGGGTGAACCATATGGGTTATTGGCGATAATAAAACACGGCTAATATCATCCAACTTAAAAATGAAATGAAACAACTTCGATTCTACTGTGTGTCATATTAGATTCAAAGACATACGCATTTGAAAGTATAATGATCCAACTTTATTTTTAGAATGATGCATCGTTAAATTAAATGTATTCGAGCTTAAAAATGTTACGAACCAACTTTGAAATTACTATCTTTCATTTTTAGTTTCACCACGTTTCAATTTTCTTTTAAGTAATTTCTAATAGAAATTACTTTGAAATGGAAATGTTTTAGTTTTAATCTTGCCAACCAGGAAACGTTGTAGAATTTACTACTTTACGTTTTTAAAATAATGACTGGGATTCACCCATGATTTACGTCAATCTGAATTTAATAAAAGTTTTCCAATTTTTTTAATAAAAAGCAATCATTTTGAAATATAAAAATTGTATTTTCATTTTTTAATACAAATTTGAATTGAATTTACTGGATATTAAGGTACGGATACACTTGTGCTTTAATTTAAACCGCATATCCCAAGAAAATCTTAACGGTCCACATTTCTTAATTGCATCGGGATTCGGGATAAGCCACTAGAAAATGGTGTCTTGCTTAAGACTTGCTCCAAATAATCTAATGTATAAAAAAAATAAACAATTTTCCATCAAACTAAGATTAATTTTCTTATGATTTCACTAAAACAAAACTTCCATTTGAAATTTTCTTAATAGTTTTACTAAAAGTTCAAAGTCTTTAATTGGTACTTTAAACTGTTTAAACTCCGACTGTTTAAAAAAAAAAGGCAAGACACGACTGAATATATGAAGCCAAATCTTCACGATCGATGACGCCGGCGCCGACCCGACAGTACGTTGCAGGTAGTTTTTTTTTTGCTGTTTTCATTTTTAAGACGAAAAATGAAATAGAAATGTTCAAACAAAACGTTAAGAAAAAATCTATTTCTCATAAACGGCTCCAAGAATTTTCAAAAACAAAATGTGTTATTAAATTAGTATAGTCCAGTCTTAGTTACAAAAATATTTTGTTTTGCGTACAATGGTACTTCTCATAAAATCACTTTTCATATTTTGGACTTTTTCACTATTCTATGAACCGATTGAAATTATTTTTTTATGCAAACGCTTCCTAAAAGTGTAAATAAAACTGCATATGCAAATTTTCATAAAAAAATGTTTTTTTGATTTTTAAAAATCAATTTTTCAAAAACTAGTCACTGAATTTTTTTCAAATTAAAATTTTATATGTAGGTACATATATAATACCTAATAATTTTTTGGATTTTTATTTTGAAAAATTCAATGTTTTGACGATTTTTTTTTTAAATAATATTTTCAAAGGTACTCGTATATATATTTTTAAATACTCATTTAAAAAAAGAATTAAGTAAAAAACGATTTAAAAGCATATATAATAACTATTAATAAACAATTCTTATTTGAAAATTCGTCATTTCGATTTCTTACGAAATTACTTATCAAATCTGAGTTTTCAAAAAAATTAATTTTTTTTCAAAACCTAAAAAATTATTAATGTAAAATAAAAAAAATGTGTCACAAGAACAATATTTTTTGCACAACGATTAACAGAAATCTCAAATTTTAACTATTAAATTATTATCATGTTTTTGCTTTTGGTAAATTTTTTTTATTTTTTTGAGTAGTGACCGTTACACACAAGTGTATACCTCAATATTTAAATATTGCCTACAGCCATCAAACAATTTTCATTCTTCTCTGCCTGTAGAATAAAAAACACAAACAACTCCTACTCCACAAAAAAATCCTCATAAAAAAAAAAAACAAAAAAACCTATGAAATACATTAGGGGTATTCGCGATCCGGTGCAACTGGTCTAGTATCATTGTAAAAATGCAAAAGTGCAACTTATTTTTGCACCATAACAACAACTTACACTGACTAAGATTTTAAAAAAACTTTTGCACTTTTGCTATACCCTAACCCTCTTGCAACAGAAAAATGCAATGGTGCAAAATTTGACTGGTGTCGTTGACAGCTCGGCAGTTGTTATTTTCTGCCAGAAATGTTTGTGTTCAAACTGATTTTGCATTTTTACTCCAGAGTTGCAATAGAATAGAAAAGGCGCGTTCACGATTTACAGAAAAAAATTAAATTTCGCAATTTTACACCTTTTTGTTGCATCGGATCGTGAATACCCCTATTGTTTTCCTCCTCTAACTTATAATACATTTTGTATATAGTTCTCTCATAAATCTATTATCACGCTATTCTTCTTCATATTAGCTTTTCTTTGCACACCAACCCTACCTAACCTACGATTTGGTAGTGGAAGCCACGATGAATAGTGGAATTTATTGCAGGCTGGATGAATTTCGTAGTCTGATAGTAAAGAGTAATCCATTTTGCAGTTTCAAATATAAACGTAAATAAAACACACAAAATATTTTTTTTCATGAATTTCTTTTTTATTATAAAGTTTGAACGTTGACATTATGTGTGAAATAATACATCATTTAAATGACCACCACGCCAATTGTTGCAAGCATCGATTCTTTTGAGGTAATTTTCGACCACTTTTTGACACATATTGGGCGGTATCTCAGCCATAACTTGACGAATGTTGGTTTTCAAGTGCTCAAGAGTTAAAGGTTTATCTGCATAAACACGGTCTTTCGCGTAGCCCCACAAAATAAATCCAGCGGTGTGAAATCGCATGATCTTGGTGGCCAGTTGATATCGCCACGACGAGAAATTACGCGGCCAGGAAATGTCTTTTGAAAT
The DNA here is from genome assembly GCA_910595825.1 of Philhelius pedissequus. NCBI lineage: Eukaryota > Metazoa > Arthropoda > Insecta > Diptera > Syrphidae > Philhelius > Philhelius pedissequus. Next base: position 313,157,488 of record OU343160.1, on the reverse strand, counting down.
AAAGCCATATTCGCTCGAGTTTTGTGGTATATGGCACCGTCTAGTTGAAACCACATATTCTCCAAGTCGTATTCTTCAATAGCAGACAAAAAAAGGTCGCTCATCATATGACCATAACGCTCCGAATTGACGGTGACAGTCGTTCCATCGTCGTTTTCTAAGAAGTAAAGTCCAATCACACCTACGGACCCAAGAGCGCCCCAAACAGTGACTTTTTGTGGATGTAATGGCCTCTTTAATTACTTGAGAATTCTCATAACCACAAATACGATAATTTTGTTTATTAACATACCCACCGAGTGAGAAATGTGCTTCGTCGCTGAAGAAAATTTTGTTCGAAATATCGCAGTCCACCGCCTGTTGTTAAAGCACCCATTCGACGTATCTACGACGTTGTGAATGGTCTGCTGGCTTCAGTTGTTGTGTGACCTGGACTTTATATAAATGTAGGTGTAAAATGCAAAATACGCCATAATGTGCCGTAAGACAGTCCTAATTCATGAGAACGACGAGGAATCGACACACTCGGGTCTTCGGCAACATTTTCACTTACAGCAGCGATATTTTCAGTGCTACGAGCGAAACGATGATGCATATGCCTTACAATATCGGTAACCAATCCAGTCTCTTCAAATTTCTTCACAATTCTGCCAATTGCTTGCGTAGTTGGACGATTATATAAACCATAAGCTCCTCTTAAAGCACGATATGTGGCTGTGGCAGAATCACCATTTTTGTAGTATGTTTTAACAATTTTTATGCGTTGTGCGATAGTTAAGCGATCCATTTTAAAGTGTTAAAATATCTACACACATATTATACATATAGGTACTTCAAGACTTTTAGAGGTATATAAAAGAAAAGTGTCTCACTGTTCGCACCTTTCCCCTACTTTATTAGATATAACTTATACTTGTAATAACATCAAAAGAATATTTTTTTTTACAAATTATTGAGGTTTAATGGGCCCTATTAAGAATCTTCCAGAAAATTTCGTTTCCCACGAAATATTTTATCAAACAAATATCAAGTTCGGTTATCGACCAAAACTAATAGTTATATGTAATTCGGTTTCAATGTTTCAAAATCAGTCGAATAACTTATCGAAAACGACATTACTCTCAAGTCGACTACGTCTTCGGAACGTAGCCGTTTCGAGCCTCGTGTTTTCTACATGTCAATCAATCAAGCTGCAAATGAATTCAAGGGTTTTTTTTATTAAATTTAAAATTAGGTAATTAATTAATTTATATTTATAAAAAAATTTAGTATCATAAAAAAATATCACTTTCTACATTGTATGTAACAATATGTAGGCATCATAAAAACCGATCCGAGAAAGTACAGTACATATCCTAAAACTGAACATTATTTAAAATCTTTGGGCCAGCTGCATACATAGTGCATTCAAAACTGTTCAGCAAATTGTTGCAGTTTGATAAATCCTTGTGTGTGCCAGGACATTACACTCAGCTTTTCATTTCCATTTCCATTTCCAAGTTCAAATCCATGTCCATATTAAATGGAGAATAAAAAACCGTGTAAAATGCTCTCCTGCGGGCAAAGTGCAAAATGTTTGAATTTTCTAAAACGATGTAAGATAATATTCCTCCCCTCCTGATCTGGCTGCAATCTATAAACTGCCTTTCTGGACAGGTGCTCAAATAACTCACTTAAGTCTCTTGAGCAGAGTCCATAAAAGGGCTTTAAAAGCAATAAGTGATAGAACAAAATAACGGAAACAATTGCATCTCTTGAACACCGTTCCATAACGTTCGTTGTGTTATTGTTATTTGTATGAACAATTTTGTAATGAAATACCTACATATTTGCATTCCTGCCCTAAAAATATTCAACCATAATACTCGCACTTATAGGAATGCTCATCAGTTTACTCTGAGGCCAACTTGGACGTAATGTCAAAGTTGGCCTCAGAGGATTCCTTCTTTAGCTGGACCACGCGAATGTAGAATGCTTTATCCGGCCGAATTCTTTCCTCCATTTTTAGCCATGCAAAACTAATATGTATCGGTATTTCGTATATAATTCTATCCCATTTTGCTAATCCCTTGCACTGCGTCTAAGCATTTTAATAGCGAGTTTCAGTCAAGAAAAGATCTGCTCTTTCTGACAAAAGATTTCATCTTTTTGAATTTTGGGAGTTTCATTCCATCAAAAAGAGCAAATCTAGATCAAATCTTAACACGAAAAAATTGATCTCTGATGGGTTGGCAGATTTGAGCTGAATGCACACATACATGGAAAATATTTTGTTATTAATTTGTTGTAAACTAGTGCCAATCCGTGCTCAAAAATAAAGAAATAATGGACGAAGAAGTTAATAATTTAGATTTTATAAATTTAGTGGGGTTTTGATTGCTTCGTCTTCGTCTTCCTCGTCATCTGATGATGAAGATGTGTTTTTTTTTTCAAAATAAGTGCCAGTTATTCACCAATACTACAATTAAATCTGAAAATAAAATTTTCATTGAAAAGATTAAATCTTGATTTTGTGAGATCTTTAAAATTTTAATGAAACTCCCTATAAGGGTAGTCTATTAACCCATTGGCGCAAAAATTTAGTCGATTTATTAATACATATGTTAAATCAATTTTAGTATGATACTAGGCTAAAAAGAGGATTTTGCTAATTTTAAAACAGTTTAGTATCGTACTATTTTCTTATTGTTAAGTTATTGACCGATTGGCTGTTTTGGTCGTAATGTTTTTTTAATGAAACAATTTTGTAAATAAAACAGCCAGACCATTTCATCGGTTTACTCCACTTTGCTAACTAGGCAGAATCCGTGACAATTTAAAGCCGACTAAACTTCAATTGAGTGTTTTTATATCATAATTTTTTTTTTTTTTAAATTTCCTTATATTTGTCTTTCATTGTATTATTTATGTTTATCTGTAATACCTACTAAATCTAAGTTTGCCAAAATTTATTTTAGTAAAGAAAAGATCCCCTGAAGAAGACGGCAACCAACGTCGAAACGTCGGGAAAGGAAATGAAATTGTTTCATTAAAAAAACATTACGACCAAAACAGCCGAAAGAGATATATTTAAAATCTGGAACACCTATAATAATCTACTATTTTCATAACATTTTACAAAAGTTAAAATCACAAAATGGCTACTTTTTTTTTATGGCGTTTTTATTTGGCAATCCGGAATTGTTCTCCGATCCGGGATCCCAACTGAACACTTTTGTGTGACTCTGATGATTCTGAATTTTAATGAGGTTGTATGTGTGAAAATAATTATGTACGTGAAAATATTCAAATTCAAAAAAATTTTTGTTGCACAAGTATGATACAAAAAATGATAACAGTCGAGTTTATAAATGTGTGAGTGCTTCTGCTTCTGATTCGGTTTTCAAATCCAGAAGCAAAATTCTCTTCTTTTCAGAATTATAACTGTCATTTTTTCCCAAGTGAACGCTTTCAGAAGAGTCCGGAAGGCTTCCGGATTGGCAAATAAAAACGACATTAGTATCGTACTAAATCTATATGCCACTATGATATTTACAAACGTCAAAAACTTATGTTCGCTTACTTTTTTGCATTTTTTAGGTGTTTAGTTGCAATAGTAGAAAATAGATTTAGTATGGTGCTAGTTAAAAAGTGTGTAAAATTAGGAAAATATAAATCGTAAAGTGCTTTAGTATTAGCAAAGGCAAACTGTTAAGTATTATCATGCTAAGCCCTTAACATTATAATCAATTTAAAAACTTTGTTCCTTTAATTTAATAACCAGTTAAGCTTGTTTATTCATTCAACGAAAACATTTCCCCTGTTTTTGCAATCAGCCTACAGAGGGGGTTATCGTGAATAAACATTTCCCTGTGGGCTGATTAGGGAATACGAAGCGAATCGTTTTTGATTCGATATCTCATTTTCGACTCGCTTCGTTTTGATCAATTATCGAATTCGAAGCGATTCGTAAATGCTACTTCCAAGATTTCCAGATAATTGACAGCTGATTGCCAGTGAATATTTATTATTTCAATCAAAATCATTTGTGTTTTGTCCGAGGTGCATTTACTTTGTAATAAAATATGTATTTAAATTAAAAATGGACGCAAATGTTATTTATATAAATGCTTAACGTGAGGAAGAAAAAGAATCTTAAAATTCAAACTTAAGAAGAAAATTATTAAGAAGTGCTTCTTCACCTTTTGATCTTCTTTGCTTCGAGTCAGTGTTTTTGCTTAACGTGTTTATTATTTGTTAAATTAGCTTTATAAAAACTTGGTTCGATAAGTTGTTTCGCCTTTCAAAAGAGACATTTAGCATTGTCTTCGACGAAATAAAAGGCAAATATAGACCACAGAACAACAATGGGACACCAATTATAAAATTAGCTGCAACATTGAGATTCCTTGCAGACGGATCATACCAGAAAGTGGTTGGGCAGGATACAAACATTGGAATGGCGCAACCCACAGTATGCAATTCAATGTCCGAAGCGCTAGACATATTGCAGAGAACGTTGTATGTTGTGTCCTTTGGCTATCCCTTCGTTTTCTCTAATAAATTCGATGAGCGCAGAAAATTGTTGCTGGTTGGTGTCTTGCTTCTTGGGCGCCTACACATTTATTATAAAAAAAATGATTGTTTATTTCTTTAGTTTGTTTTTATAAAAAAAATAATAGTTAAACTCACATTTTTATTTATTTAAATTAAAAAAATCCACTAAAATATCACTTTCGACCGTGTCGATAAACCAATCCGCCAAAGAAACCCTATTGGAAATGCACGCGCTAAAATTGAAATGTCAAATCAAATTCGCTTTCGATTTCGAAAATAGGGCGAATGTAAAACGAAAGAGACGAAAGCGAAAACAGTAATATCAAATCTCATTTTCGCCACCTAAAACGATTCGCTTCGTATTCCCTAATCAAGCCACTGGTATTTATTCTCCTATTCGAATCTTGGGAACGCAAATTATGTTCAAAAGTTTCCCTCGGAATTTATTGGGATCGAGATTAAGCTTTCCTAGGTTGCTGTCATTTCATAAGATTTTTTGTTCGAGGAAAATTTATTCCGTAGGAGATTCACGGCCGCAGGAAAAATTTCGAAGGAATAAAATATTCCGTGAAAAACGAAATTCCCTAGGAGATTCCCGATAGAGGCCAATACTGACATGACAGATGCATTTTAAAATCTCGTTAGTTGCCCTGCTGAGCAAAGTCGTAAATGACGTCAAAAAACTGAAACTTAACTCACTTTCCCGACGCTTTTTCAAAAAAAAAAATAATAATAAATAAAATATATATTCCCGACGCTGTTTAAAAATAAAATTGATTTGTTCACTCCTTAACTATGTCTAAAGAGAAACAGAAAGCGTTGTAAACATCCACCGTATCGTTAAAATAACCTACGAATTGACATCCTAGAAATTTTGTAAGTTATATTCTATTTGAGATAACATCACCCATTGCCACCACGAAGCAGCTTATTCTGCAGCCAAATTGGCTACCAACTCACCCATCGACGCTTCCACCATCACCAACCCATATGATTTCTTTAAAACAGTCACAAACTCGCAAGTCGAAAAATCTCTCCAAAACTTCAAAAACATAAACAATTATTACACCAATTTAATCAACCCTTCTCGTTCCAAGGTTCATCTACCGAATAAACTACAGAGGAAAGAACTAAGAGCTATAACAAGACTTAGACTCGGTCATACCCATCTTACACATATACACCTCATCGACAAGCATGTAACCAACAATTCCTGCATATTTTGCAACAATCCACAAAAAATGTCAATAGAACACATCTTGAACAACTGTCCTAAATTCCAATCAGTCACTAACAGAACCGACAACGTTAATTTAATTAAAAATCCGAGCTTAGAAAACAGTTTAAAAATTATAGAATTCCTAAAAAAATTTAATTTGTTAAATAAAATGTAAGAAGAGAAAATTGTACACTTAAACATACTAATTTGTAAATTTTACCTTATAAATAAGAGCGAAGGCTGATGGCTTATTTGTTAGAGCCTTAATGCTTAATTTATTGTAGTTTGATATTGCACTAAATAAATTAATAATAATAATCACCCATTGCTTTGCATGCCTTTTTTTAATACCCAGACACGAAGCTCTTGCCAATTTGTGATCAAGCTTTGCAAGAAAACATAACTGCTCAACTTTTACAAAATGAAACAAAATCATTTATGAATATTTTTTTGCACTTTTATTATATTTCTTTCAAATTTGTGTTTTATCTTTAGAATAATTTACTATTCCCAGAAATATTATTTTTTGTTAATTTTTTGTTTGTTTCTTATTATAGGTAATTAATTAATATTAAAAATCCGTGATCGCTACAATTTCCATCAATTACAGTCAACCAATATTTTAATATATAATAATAATAATAATATATTTGTATGTGTTAAGAGGAGATAGTATCAATTAGTTTCATCAAATAATATTTACACGTTTCTTAATTTTAAATTAAATTATGAGCTTAAATTTACGTAATTTAATTTTTTTTTAAATTTTTGTTTTTGTTATAATTAATTAATTATGTATGTATTTAGAAAGTAAAAGTAAAGTATGTTTTTTTTTTGAATTTTTATTTTTTTCTTATTTTAAATTTACACATTTTTTGTTTGTGTTTTTTTTAGTTATTTTTTTAAAATAGTTAGACATATATTTACATAAACATTTAATAATTATTTATAGTCACAATAAGGCAGGCTTATTACACGAATTAAAAAACAAAAAAACGGACTCATGATTAACAATGTATACCTTTATCGGTTATCTTGTCTTTTTTTTGTTTCAAAAATTTGTTTGTTATACATTTGGGCAGTTAAAATTTGCAAAATAGTTAATTAATTTATTTAAAAAAAAACACTATAGAGGCATAATATATAAGGCAACTTAAGTTTTTGTTTTTAGTTTGCAAGTTTAGTAAAATTTTGTTTCTTCAAAAATAAGGCATTATTTTGTATGTTAGATACAAATTTATTATAAAATTATTTCTTTTTTTTTAACACATTTTATTTAATCTTTAAGACTAAAATTCATTCTGGCACATTTTGAATATAGTAAATATATAGAATTATTATTTTGAAAATATTCACATTTTTTCTTAAATTGTTAAATACATTTTCTTTTAAGTTTTGTATTTTTACACATTTTGTTTTGAATTTTCCAAGATTTCTCATTAACAGCCTTTAAGAGGCTTAACTATTTGAGTACATGCATGGAAAACTTATTAAAGCTAACAAAAAAATATGTACTATATATATTATGTACTCACTGAACTTTCTCTACTTTCTATTAAACAAAAAAAATACTACATACTTTCGTTTGTCTAAAACAAGAGGAGTGGTAATTTTTGAAACTAGCTAGAAAAGGCTAAGCAGAAGGCGTATATTGTGTTCTAACATTTTGGTTTAATGTAAACCAAGAGTAGAATCAATGGAAAAAGTTCTAATGGTGAACTTCTGAGCATATAAGAAATCATTGACAGTTTTTTTTTTTAAAGAATATAACGATGATGATTATTCATAGTTTAATTTTTTCTCTTAATTGAGGGAAAGGTCTCAGGACACTGTCATATTTGATTGCATTATTTGAACTTGTAAAACATATTCTAAAACAAGATTGACATAAATCAACCATTATTTCATAAAATTAACTTCATTTTTTTATATATATTTAAAATGAAGTGTGAATCATAAGATTTCTAGGTTCTTTGAAATAAATATCGGAAAATATTAAATATTTGAGCATGCTATTGTTACAATATATCTGCTGATTTAAAAAAAATAAACCGAGAAAAACTTGTGGAACGTATGTATTCAAATTAGGCTTCACTTATTGCATATGATTTTAAAAGATAAATCAAATGAAAAGAAAATTATTTCCTTTGTGTGACTTGAGGGACAAATATATTCAAATTCGACAATTTTAAAAAGAGTGTAGCTTTTTTATTTAATTTTAGCTTCTGGTTTGTATTCCATTATTCTTTTTTTTTTATTTTAAGAATGAATCGCATCCCAATTCCCGATGAATGGAGAGAGATAGCTTCTCAGAGCTTAGCCCGTTTGCCTCCTATTCCGGGAGCCAATTATCTAGACAGTGAAGATATGGAGTCTTTTGCGCGGTGACTGCTCATGGGACGATCTAGCAGAGTACAAACCTCTTGCACCAGAGGTTCTTTCAACCCCCCCAACTCAATTTGGATGAAATGGCACAAACCACCACAACCAAAACCGTTGAAGGTCCGGCAGAGACAGTCTCACCTGCTACGGCAGCTCAGTTACCCAAAGTTTCTCCTACTATTGAACCGATTACCACTGAAGATAGCTCTTCGGAATCTAGTTCAATGGCAGCTCAAGATAATAATGATAAAAAAAAATGTTTACGTACATAAATTAAATTAAAAAAATTATATAAAATTATAAAAATTGATACTTTTCAAACAAAAACAAATCCGCCTTTGCCTTAATTAACGCTTCCAAACTTATCACCAAACCTCTATTCTGATTTCATTTCTACACAATATAAACATATTGATAATAATTTAAATTTAATATTTAAAGCCATTGTTAACCAAAAACATTTTTGTTTGTATGTTTAAATTAAATTTCCTCCCCCTTGCTTAATCAATCTTAACTTCAGTTCATTTTTCGTGCATAAATTAACATTTGTCAAAAGCTTATTTAGTTAAATAAAATTAAAAAAAAAAAAAAACAAGATGACTTATTTCCTCTTTCTTAGGGATAACCTTACAAACTAATAATAGAAAAAAAAACATGACTTTGTACACAGCTGTTGCTTCTTACATCGTTACTCTATACATTCGACAGAAAATCTTCTTAAAACATTAACTATCTAAGTATCTACACTATTTTAATGGGGCAGTCATTGCAGTCTATTTCGAGTCTGCTAAGTGTCTTCTTAACTCTTAACGCTGTTAGCCGCACCGATGGATTCGGATGCCAGCATTCTTGCATAATTTTGGACAGCGTCGCCAGGACATCATCTTCCTGCCATCTCGCTGGAATTGGTGGTCGGAAACCTTTAGCACACACAACTGCATGCATATCTTCGAATGACGGATCCGACGGTACAACATCATGATACGGCAAGGCATAATCCTCGCAAATAGTTGTCTTTGAACCATGAACTGTTGTGTAACAACGTCGACAAGCTTCCCACAATACCAAACCAACTGAATACATGTCGGCACGTTTGAATTCTTCAAATTGATTTGAACTTAATGTATCCTCGAGTACTTCGGGGGCCATGTAGCGACGTGTTCCCACACGAGTATTCTGGGCAATGTGAATTTCATCCAATTCAGAGATATATTTGACGGCAAGTCCAAAGTCGGCGATAGCGCACTGTCCATTACGTTTGACGAGTATATTTTTGCTTTTGATGTCCCGATGGGCAATTGCTGGTTTTCCAGGTGTTCCGAAAATCTCAGCATGCAAATGTGCCAAGCCAGACGACAGAGAGTATGCGAGAATTTGTAGCTTTTGTGGTGTCAGAACGCTCCTTTGTAAATAATCATGCAGACTACCTTGTTCGTGATAGTCGGTGATTAACAACATTTGAGTCCATGAACCGTTACCTTTGATATCGGCTGCAATGAAACCAAGTATGTTCTCATGACGCATGAGAACAGTTTGATAGATTTCCGTTTCACGGAACCATGAAGCCTCTTCGGTGGTGAAAAATGTCTTTACGGCTACTTTCTCTTCACGCCACATGGCAAGCCAAACCTCTCCGTAACGTCCCTTGCCAACTTGACGAACCATTTGAATTTGTTTTGCAATCGTACGCTGAACCAGCAATGGCAATCCTGATCCTGACCCTGAACTCTGTTCAACAAGTTGAGTTAGCGGTGACATTTGGGCACCACACATTGAGTTTATCAGTCTGGGTTGTTTGTGCAATTTCTGGCGGCGACGATAAATCAAACATAGTCCTGACATTACAATTGTGAAAATTGTTACGCAGAGTATCATCAAGCCAATGAGAATATATCGCTCTGGAGGTACAACGACAGCTGGTAAATCTGGTGGCGGGGTGGTGGTTTTTGGTGTGAATGCAGGATGCAAATTACGATTGCAGTAATCACCATTATCACAGCAGGCAATATTTTTACCATGAAGATGAGGCACTGATGCAACTTTACACTGTAAAAAAAAAATAATAATAGTTTAGTTGAATGTGTTGAAGGAATTTATCATAATGGGAAATTTACCATTAAAAGACCGCCATATTCCTCGGGAGGCATGCAGCCATATGTTCTTTCTTCCTCATAGGTTCCGGTCATATCGTCATAAACTTCTTCAACTGAACTGAAGCACGAGCCACCGGGCCTCGTCTCACAAGTCCCATTGACCACATTGTCTGGGCAACTGCCATCGCAGTAGCAGGTAAGTGTACGGGCTGTAAAAATAAAGAAGAAGAGAAATGGATTAGAATAAAGTTCAACGATACTCTAAGATATAATTAAATATTTATAGAGATAAATTAAAGTTTAGTTAGATTTTATGTCAAAGCTTTTTTTGACACAAAATTATTGGCTTGAGAATTCCTCGTGGAGAATCATTTTTTTTTTAAATATTTTCTCACACTAAATCCTAGTCACTATAAAATTTTTAAACAATATCGTTGGTATACAAGTTTTTACTTAATTTTCCACGAAATTGATTTTGTGGAACGTATTCATTTTTTTGGAAGTTGTGTATGTACAAAATGTAAAAAGAGGAAATATTCATACGTTCATAATTAAGGGAGAAATATTGCGATGCGGAACTCATTCAAAATATTTTAAAAAAATGGAAAACTGTGGAACGTATTTATTTTATTAGTATTTCACATTAATTTAATAGAATAGTTGCTAGTTTTTGATTATTAAGTAAATATTTCTTGCGGAAAATTGTGGAACTTATTCATTTAATTCAATTCAATTTCTGATTAGAAAAATATTTCATGCGAAAATTTGTGGAACATATTTATTTGATTAGATAAATAGTTTTTTTTGCAAAAAATGTAGAACTTATTTAATTAATTCTTATTACACTTCCATCTCATGGTATAATTGCCAATTTCTGCGTATTCTATAGGAAGTGGAACATTTTACAGGAGAATAAAATGGGCGCTGTGGAATGTAAAGTTAAATATTTCGCGCTGATTCTTTATAAAGGAAATCGTTTTCCCTGGAATATATTTCAATCATAGGCTTTAGAAAATAAACGAAAATGAGTTCGTTCTAGATTTTATTTGTGGATCGTAAGTAGATATGCATTCCACTTTGAACAAAAATTAATTAAATTTGAAAATGAAAGTGGATTTTTCACTTGAAGGTTGGAAGTACTAGGAACAAAACTACTACTTAATTTGAATTGAGTGTAATAGTTCCTTCATTCGAATTAACATGGTTTTTTTTTGTATGATTCATTCATGACAATCTTAGAAAGGGAAGGAAAAAAACGTAATATTTAGTTGCTACCACGCCATCAAAACAATTATAAATAATGAGAGCGGAAATTTTTAAAACAAAAAAATAAATGAACTTTTGATAAGACTCGTTTCACTAGTACCATACCTCTAAAGGTAATGTTCCAGTGATTAAATTCTCATATGACATACCCCGGATCTAGTTTCAACTTTGTAAATATCTCCTACTGCGTCTTTTGTTCCAATCAATCAAACTCAATCAAAAACACACTCTCACATAATACCTAATTCTTTCAATTATAGAATTAAAAATAAGAAAAAAAATAAGAAAACAAATACCTATAAGTTAATGATTTATAACTATACAATCACTTCCCCTTGCTGCTGATTTCTTTTTACAGTCGCGAGACGAGATAGATATGTCTGCTAAAATTGCAAATAAGTTCAATTCAAACATAAAACAGTTAATATGCTTATAGAGTTTAAGTATGACAAGGTGACAGGGGTTTTTTTTGCATATAAGCATATAAGTGCATATGTGTTTCGTTCGATTCAACCCCTGAGAAAGGCCGTTCTGTGGAATTCAGTCGTGTATGAAATTGCTTACTTTTCTTATTTAGAATTTTTTCTTTAATCGAAATGCAACAATTCAAAGAATAATGAAAGGTAGAATACCACTTTAAACATTCATTTGCCAGTAATTAATCACTAAGTTGTTATGTGATTTAAGAATCAATTGTTGCTTATGTCAAAAAGTTGTTTAATGGTTTTTGTCAGAGCTGTTGACGATTGGGTGTTACAGAGGCGGAAGCTGAAATAGTTACAAGCAAAGTGAATATTTTTTAGCTGGAATAACAATTAAATCCAACGGAATTCGTTCTTGTTGATTCTCATTTTTAAAAGGCATTACATTCCAATGAATCTGTCTAAGATGTGGGTTGTGGAAGGTAACTTGGTGAATTTCACACCGAAACTTTAATAGGGAAACTTAATGTTGTTCAAAATAAAATTAACAAATTCAATTGATAATTTCGTGGAACATATTTTTTTTTATTTCACGCGTTAAAGAATTAGCAAAATTTTACATTGATTTAATTAAATTTCTCTTATATTGATCGCTTAAGTGTACATTTTCCCAACCTTCAAAGAATTTCAAGATAACGAATTCAAAATCTACTAATTCAATGCCCACATTACACTTTTTCACTATTCCACTTCCTAGTAAAACTTTAAGTTTCATTAGTTGATAAAATAAAAAAAATGTATAAATGTCAACCATAACAAATCGCCAAAGCTATTTTTCAATTAAAAGAATAATGTTCTTTTTATCATTTTTTTTTCAGATAACAAAAAATAACTTAATTAACCATATGTTTCATTAAGCCCAGCTGCACAATATTCCATGAAAAATAAAAAAGATTACAGCATCAGATAGACTTAAAGGGGGCGTGTTGCTAAAAGCATTTAAATATATATAATTTACAAATATGCATGCACACATTTAATATTTTTAACGTTTTTTTTTTTAAGTTTGTGCAAAAGATAAAGAAAATATTATTAGAATTTTATAGCACTTTGGTGTACAAAAGCAACTTGTTGTGTTATTCTTGGAAGTGCATTATATTTATGAACTCGAAAGTTATTCAGGGTTGGAGTAGGACACATTCAGCTTTTTTGACTGAAATTTTGAAACAAGGGTATTAACTTTATCAATAAAAAAAAACTTTTATTCATCAACCGTCAAATGAAGTACGAATATGTTCCAAAATTTTTCGCACCACTATTTTAAATTCCTAAAAATTAATTAGACTAGATTTGCTGGTGAATGCATGCAATTTGATTTCAAAATATAGAACATATGCCTTAAAAAAAATTTTAGGCATTTCATTTTAAATCAAAATCTGGAGGCCGATCCTACAAGCATGAACATATCTCATAAGATGTAGGCATGTTGATTTTTCAAGCACGAGATTCATATTTTCACAAAAACGTTTGTTCACGTTGCGAAAGCGAAAAGGATAAGGAATCAATGAAAAAAATCAAATTTGACGATCATTTGAATTCGACTATAGGGGTTTTAAATATACCATTTAAATAATCGAGATGACATCAATATTAAGATGTTCACGATACTCTAGTAGTTATTTCACATTTGATTAAAAAAAACTTTATTATTATAAATATTGAGGAACGTGGTAATTTTTCAGTTCACGAGAGGTGAAATAACTTATAATAACCATAATTAAATCAAATAGGGCCTAAGTCTAACCTATATTTCATTTAGGCAAATCCAGCCCTGATTTATTTATTTATGTTGTTTGTGTTGTTTATAAGTAATGGGAATTATTTAATTGATAAACAAAAAAAAAATATAACAAAAGACAAAGACAATTTCAAAGAACAAGCATTAAAGTATCTTATCTATGGCTTTTGTGTGAAGAGCGTAAGATTGTTTTGCTTTTCGAACTGAGGTAGTGCACATATATGTGTAAGCATTATAATAAAGCAAGTGAGAGTCGTGGAGAGAGGTCGGGGGAAAGTGAGAGGTTGAATTATAAATTTAATTACACACGTGTTATGTTGCAGTCAGAGGTAGATAGACACTTGAGAAATTGTTGAATTTCCCCTTGGGGCTATACTAATTACATGTGAAACGCCTATTAGTGTGTTAATGCAAGTGATAAATGACAAGCATTTTTAGGTAAGCTTTACAAAAGATGAATACTTACTTTTGAATATTGCTTAAAAGATGAAATTAGTAGAAAAATTGTATTTTTAAAATGATGCGAACTTGAGATGTGAATAGTTTAAGAAACTATTTTAATATTTAATGCAGTTTTAACCTCGACTGTCGATGAATAATAGAATCACAATGTCAATCTCTATTTTGCTGTTCTCAGATATGACGATGACGGAAAATAAATAGGTACAACAATAAAGTTAATCGACAAATCGTCGAGTATAAATGCCTCCTAATTTTGCAAGGATAAATAAAAAAGTAAACTAGGGCGTGAAACATAATGTGGATCGTGTAAAATTAAAAACGAAAATGTTCCGCTTGGTTTTGCGTGGAAAATACTGTAAATCACACTGTAATTTTATAGCATATTGGTATGAAGATTAACACTTAACATTTAGTAAAATACATTCGTTAGATATTTATTGTGGGAAACCTATTCATTTCACAAATGGAATTTTAAACAACTTAAGTGAAAATAAAATATTTAAATTAATAGAAAATTTCATAAATAACCTTACCAGTTTTTAATTAATAAATAATTATATCATTCGAAAGTGATAAAATAGCAGACAAAACAATAGTAGAACGGATTTGTTAATAATTTTTTATATCTATGTTAAATGAAATTTTGGTAAAAGAAAATAATTTATTGTTAGAAAATTATTTTGTAGAATTTGATTTTATTGTGGAATATATTCCACATTAAAATTGTACTGCGAATAATTTGTTTTAAATTGGATATCGTCAGCATAATATACTTTTATGTAATAAATAAGTGAACATCGAAAAAGAATAGGTCCCATGACTGAATCTAAAGGAACCCCAGAAAAAACGAACGTGCGTGAAATTAGTAGTTAAAAATTATACAAGGTGGGATGTACTCGTGGAAAAGTTCAGGTTTTAATTGGTTTGTCTAATTTTACTGTGGGTTTATTCAAAACACCATTTTGTTAAAATAGAATAAACAAAACGTGACGTGGCACATAAATTAAATTGTGACGTGACACCTAAATTGTACTAAATTATGACGTTACACTTAAATTGAGACGTGTCACCTAAAGTGGTACACGACGACTTAATTGTACCTTGGCACCTACTTTATGACGTTACACCTAAGTTGTCACGTGACACCTAAGTTGTATAGTTACACTTAAATTGTACTGTTACACCTAAATTGTGATTTGACGCATATATTGTGACGCTACACCTAAATTGTGACATTACACCTAAATTGAGACGTAGCACATGAATTCTGACGTGGCGGCTAAATTGTGCCGTGACACCTACTTTATGACGTTACACCTAAGTTGTATAGTTACACTAAGATTGTAATGTGATTCCTAAATTGTGAAGTTACACCTGAATTGCGATGTGATGCCTAAATGGTGACGTCAAACTTAAATTTTGATGTAAAACCTGAAGTATGTGCTGTAACGCAGAAGTGTGGCAAGTAAAGTGTGACGCCAAAAGCTTTCGAGTTACGTGTTACATCATTTTAATTCCACCCAAACCCAGGGTAGAAATTATTCATCCGCTGTTATGATAACTATCAATTCAAACCAATGCTATTACTATATGAACAAACAACACTGTCAAACGTTCAAATAGTTAATAACTTTTGTAGGTACATTAATACCAATTCGTTGTTTTTTGAGCCATTAAGGGAACACAAATAAACAATGAAACCTAAAACCCACTATTTTATCGTCTCTCATTCATAATTCCTTAGAATCGTTAGCCCAACCGGATGTGCATCATCTAACACCTATCAACAATATTTTATTTATTTTTGTTTGCAACAAAAAAAAAAACCATACACAATCATAACATAACCCCTGATGCAAACTAACTTTAATCACTGAAACGAATAAAAAAACATAAAAGCAAAAAAAAAACACGCAGTTGATACAAAAATAAATAAGAAAAAGATTAAAATATTGCTAACATGACACGTAGATCCTATAAAAAAAATTCACACCCAACATGTGTCAATGCAATTATCTAAGATTCAGCAAACAGCATGCATGAAGTTCTGCGTCTGAATCTCGAAACCTACCTACGGAATGTTTGATTTTCTATAAGTCTACTCATATAGGTAGGCAGAGGTACAACAAATACAACTGCATCCGCAAGATACAATTGAACTGAAATTAGGATAAACAGATAAATTTGCTAGGTTTGTATTTTCAAATTAAAAAAAAATACATATATACACTCTGGTGTCGTCTGGTCTCGAGTAGGAAGAAACTCTTCTGTCCACAAACAGAGCGCAAGCCATTAATTAATGACATATGCATCACGGTGATGCATACTTAAATTTGCTGTCCTTTTCATCATAAAATGAGCACTCCGGTATCTTAGTGTGGTGTTTTGTTGCAAATAAAAATAATATAAATATAAAAACAAGTCGTGGTACGGTCTTCTCTTATGAATGAATAAATGCAAAAATAAAATTTACAAAAAAAAAAACAAAACTGAACCAACCGTCCCACCTTAGAGTAGGCGACGATGATGATGATGACGATGGTGAGGTGGTGGAGTGCAGTATCTACATTCAGCAAGTTGAAAGAAGGATGAAAGCTAATACATTGAAGAAAAAAGACAAGGACGGATTAGGATGGTGTCAGGCCTTAAGCCAATGGGACGTTCGGGTCCCGACCTAAGCACAGGTGATTTTACCAAAAGGCAATAGAAATTGCGATTACTAATACTTTAGGGCGTTCTTGACACGTTTTATATGACGTTTTATTCATTATGTGTTTATGCAATGTGGTTACTAGTTTTCTAACAATACGCTCACCCATTGGGCCCCTTTAATCTAAAGCAAACATTGCCTTCAGCCTAAAATACACTTAGGAATAAATCCGCCCCTGTAAAGAGGATGTGACGTTGGGGGGCTTGCTGGTGCATTTTTCTCAATAAATTTCCTTCATCAAACGGACGGATGGAAGGCCATGCACAATTTGAAGGAGCTCTTTCAAAACATTTAACGGAGTAGAATTTTGTTGTTGTTATTTTTGTTTTTTTGTATTCTTTCAGTTATTTTTGCGCGCGCAAAATAATGAATGGGCGGCTGTAGTTCTTTGTGGTGGATTGTGGGACATTTGCTGGTGTATTTTACTTGTATATAAATAAAATAAATGCAGCCACGGTTGGGTGAATTCGCTTGGCAAAACTCACAGGAAACGAGTGATAGTTGTCGTCGTCGTCTTACAATCTAAAAGATGATAACAACACTTTCAAGAAGCGGGGGTGTTGTAATTATAATAATTATATGTAGAGAATTTATTGTTTATTTAATTCGATATGACAACAAAAATATTTAAACAGACAACAACAACAACAAACAAAAAACTACGCTTGTGGGTTCAAAGATTAAGTTCCTCACAGAGCAGCAGTTTGTAAATAGTTAACATTATGTGATTGTGTTATGCGGGGTGATGTCTTCAAATTGCTTCCGAAGCATTTCTCACTGAAGTGATATGCAACGTTCAAAATGTTTCGCATGAATGCAACTGATATTACGCCTCATCACATAATTACAGGGTGATGCGAGAAAGTGTCATTAAAATAATTATTATCTACACAAAGAAATTGTTGTTTTTTTTCTGTCACAGTAGAGTCTAAAAATTTCTAATTGAAAAATTTAATAACATCAAATAATTCAGACAAAGGAACACACCGCCCGCCAACAGCATTCCTTAATAATTGAAGTCAATCATCCATCTTATAACACTGTTGACAAGTTGGATTTATGCTTTTTTGTTTTTTTTTTGTTTGCATGTGTATTTTAAGCCTCCTTATCAAATTTCGAAGTAAAATATGTAAAGCATAACTACCTTATAATTTTGTTGTGTTTGCATGGACAATACTCGTACAGTTTAATTTAGATATTTATTTTGTGCGGTACATTTTTATTTATTATCTATAATGACAATATTATAGATAATAATTGGAATTTTGTTTGATATTTTTCAATCAAATAATTAGCCTATGTATACAGGCAGCATTTCTCCCCTGTGGAATGTAAACGAATTTTATTTTTTGAATCTATTAATATTAGTTATGTAAGGAGCTTCGGTTTTACGTTGGGCGCCACTTACGAGGGGGCTACATTTATTGCATATAATGGGAGATTCTGGAAAAAATATTTATTCCATCAATATTTGGATATTTATTCTTCTATGCAGGACGACAAATTATTAGTTTGCAACTACACAGTCAGTCAACGTATTGACTTTCTGACGTAGCAATGACGTCAAAGTCTGTCCCAATTGCACAACGTCTTGTGATTTTCAAGGAAAAATGCTGTCAATATGTTTACGAGAACAATAACACCTACGTTGACAAGAATTTTTCGATGAACGCATTGACAGTGTAGTGATAGTGAAACTAAATTTTGTGATGACGTCAGAGGACTCAAAGCATAATTCTAGTTTTTTACAGTGAATTACTTAGGGATACTGCGACGATATATAGAAAAGAGATTTGATTAAAACCAATTAGTTGTCTAAACCCTTATCTGCTAAAGTTTAAAAAAATATATAAAATACATAGTTTTTGTAGACAGCCAGTTGTTATTTAGGTAACTTCAACTATTCACAGTTATCGCAAAATTTTGTTAAATACGATCTAAGGAATATCATATCCAGACACTCTTTACGATACAAGTGTTCCGCAGGGCTCAATTTTTGGACCATTTTTTTTTTTATTATTTAACATTCGGTCTCCTGAAAGGTATTTAATCCATATACAAGTGAATAGACATGCAGATGATATATTTTAAATACAGGCGTATATTTCGTGAATTCGTGTATGTTGTGATAATTCTACACTGTAAAAAGAGTTTAAAGTTATCTCTTCATCCAGGAAGAATTTAGAAGATGTCAACGTGTCCAAAGACTTCAACGCAATAATCTTTACCGAAGAATCTAAAATGTGGTGTATGGTCAGGAATTTTTTCAAAGTCAGTGAATCTCTCTTGATCTTTCCGACTTTTCTGGCATCTTTCAGGTTGAAGTACTAGCTATTATAGAAGCATCAAAAGCTAAAAGTTAAATCCAACTCAAAATCATCCAGCCAAACTGCTATCAAAGCCTTAAATTCGACAAAAATATCCTCAAAATTGGTCCAAAAATGCCGAAATAAGCTTAATAATCTGCACATTAACCAAACATCGAGGATAATGAACGTGCTGACGAACTGGCCAGACAAGGATCAGCCCTTTCTAGCTCACTTGCGGAGAGCGTCTCAAACGATTACATTTATATAAATTTATATAGGAGGCAAGGCAAATCAAGGGTAGTCACTACTTGCACTGACCACAATACTTTGAGAGAGCACGCAGGAAAGGGTATTCCCCATAACACCTACTGCCGCAGCTGTAAAAATAAACAGTGCTTCAATTCCCCTGTAAGTATCCTGCTTTGGCCAAACTGAGAATGCAATCTTTTGGAAAAGTTTTCCTTCCTGATCTACACGAATTTTCTGATACAAAAATCAAAAATCTCTTCGTCAACACTACCTACGAAATGGCTCTAGCGACTTCCGCTTGAATGGTTTCCTTCTCCCCCTTTCCCTCTTAAAAATCGTCTTTTTGTTAGGTCCGTACGAATTTTATTTATTAATTTTTTGGTGAATTCCTGGGCTACTTGGGTCCACCAAAAAATTCATTGTGATTTCGTTCTAGACCGCCATATTTTTACCTACCTACCTAAATGTTTTTCCTTCACAATGGAAGTTTTGAAGAAATTGTTGGTGTAAATTTACTATTTACTACTACAGTAAGATAAAATTACATCGAATTTAAATCTATAATATAATCAAATATATTTTAAGTGTTTCACTTTTTCGTGCGAAGTACACTTTTATTACAATAATATACTATTGTATTTATTATATTATCTAAACGGCTACAAGCCATAGTTAACAATAACTTTAAACCAAGATTTTAAATAGGTTTGTGAAATTTTGTTTTTGTTTTTAATGATCGATAAGGGGTGGCCGTGGCGCGATAGTTGTGTGTTCGCCTGTCAACAACATGGTCACAGGTTCGATCCCTGCCGTAGTCTATGTCTTCTTATTTTTCCATTTAAAACCAATTCTAAAAATAAATGTCATACAATGAGTTGCTGGTTTACTCATTGCATGCTGTTTAGGCATAGAACTAACAACATGTGATTGAGTAAAACTAGTATACCGATAACATATGACAAAGAATAACAAAATTAATGCGAATTATAAGGGACATCGATAAATAAGACACGGAAATTTCTCCGCAGTAGTTCAGCCGCCATCCCTGAAGATAAAATCTGAGACAACAACCACATACAGTCTCCGAATATCGCGCCACACATCTTTCCTATCATTCTTTCTCTTCCTTAACCTCACCCTCATGCCCGCGCTGTGTTGAAACATTTAAAGGGTATTCATAATCCATTGAGCGCCTGATTATAAAAAAAAAAAAAAATCGATGAAGATCACCTATTAAAAAAAATATTTCTAAAAAACGGCAACCCTATTAAAGTTGTCAATTATCAATAATTGATAAATATTAAGAACGATGTAAGATGTTATTTACAATATTTATAATAAATATTTAACAATTCATAATTGATTTTTAATTAACTGACAGAACATTTATTATTTATCAATTATCAATTGATGTTTGACCAGCCTTGTAGAAATGTGATTTACAGTTTTTTTAATTTTTTTGTTTTATTCGGTAAATGTATTTAGACGACATCTTGAAATTTATGAAAAGGAACTAAAAGTTATAATTTATTAATGAAAAATATAATACAAATAATTAATAAAGCCATGAGTGCCATCAAGAATCCTCTCAAATTCTACTACTGAAATCTGAAAGATTTATTCTAAAATAATTATCTGTCATTTAAGTTATATTTTTTTGGCTAATTACCATCCTTGACAGCTTTGACAGAAGTCAAATTCAAGATATTATCAAACAGAAGGACACAATCCTTCATCACTCATTCGCTCACTTATTCGACACCCAGACAATTCAATTCATTATAATCGCACATACAATAATTAGTTTATCTATGCACCTGATCATCATACTCAGCTATAGATACATCTCATATGCATATATACCTAAGAATAAATGTTTAGATACTTAGATGCTAAATGTCACGTGAAGTATTTTTTATTTTTTGCTATTTGTTTCATTTATTCACATTTTCTTTATCTGCGATCTGTCCATTATTGCGAATCAACTCATCAATCAGGAAAATCGTGATCAGAAGTGCGACGGCTTGACAATCGACCTTGACGAGATATAGTCATTTGTCAGATGGATATTTTATGTAGATATATACAAAAAAAAATGTATATGCAAAAACTATGACAAAAAACTCCTTACTATTATTTCTCTGAATAAGAGTGTAGGTATGGGCTACAGTATCTGGTATAGATACATTGACAGACAGATCACAAAAAAAAAACTAAATGCAATTCATGAGCTTTGATACAAGCTGATACATTGATTTAACGGAATTTTATTTCTAGATCCACTCTTTCTCTCCATCATTTAAACTGTTAAAAAACAGAAACACCTGCATGCATTTTTAGAATTAAGAAGAAAAAAAAAGAGCTATTAGCATCGCCCCATCATAATCATAAGCAATCACGAAATCTAAAGAAATCCAATCTGCGACCAAGCCCCATGGGTGCATTCGACTTTTTTTTTTTTGTTACATTATTATTCAAAAGATACACCTCCTCAATTTCGAACGCCACCACACTTCTTTGATGGTGTTTGTTATGCGTGTGGGTTGACTTGATGTCTTTTAACAGTCCAGGAAGTAAAGTTTGATATATTTTTTTTTGGTTGTGAACATTTATACCAATGTAACTTCTCTTAACTATAATAATGTTTTATTTAGGGATTGAAGTTTTAAATTTTTGTTATTAAGGCAACAAATCACAAGTTGTACAATTTTTAAAAAAATGAATTTTTCAATATTGAAAAAAGTTTTTATTTAAAGCGAATTTCAGTTCTCTGAAGGTTAATCCACTTTAGTAAAATATTTATGAAAAATATAACTACATATCGAATTGATATGAACGAAGGCGAAGGAGCAGAAGACCTCGAATCAGATAGCGCACAATTTGAGGGACTTGTTGGCTGATAGACAAGTCTTTAACGGATTGTAGGCCAGGGGAATTTGGACATGTATGGTTTATAAGCACAGAACAATGAAACAAAGTTATTCAATTTTGTTTTGAAAGTCAACATTCAATTATTCTGACACAAAGACCATATCGAAAAATTCATGCGGATTGTATTAATGTTTTCAGTAGAAAGTGATGTCTGTAATCTTCCGGGTGCTGGAAGACTCCGTGCAGTTCGAAATGATGTGAACAGTGTTCGGGTGCAAGCAAGTATTGATGAAAACCCAGAACTTCCACCAGGCAGTCGCTGATGTCTAAGCGTCTTTGCAAAAAAAATTTTATAGGCACATTTTGAATATAAGATTCAATTGGTTCACAAGGTGAAAGCAAATGGTTCACAAGTACGGATTCAGTATGACCGGGGGTTTCAAGAATCGCTCCGAGAGAAATACGAGACTAATATGAGCGATCCATTTTCACTTATTTTTTACTTACTTGACATTACGATGGTGGAGAATACCAAAAAAGTGGGACCCGTAATTCCGTCTGTCTGTCAGAAGATCAATATAAACTACTGAAGCGATTTTCGTCAAACTTGGTAAGTACTTAAGATTCTTAGGTGATTGGCTCGATTTTTTTAGGCCTCAAAATAAGGGCACCTGTTATATAAATTCTTGATTCGAAATGGCAATTCTCAATTGTCTAGACAATAGCTCTAACGATTTTGATGTAAAAAAAATATGTTGAGCACTATTATAGGTAGGTATAGTCTACATTTTAATTTAACTTAAATTTAATTAAAATGTTTTTAATGGTGCGTGCCATATAACCGTTTCCGATCAAAATTCTTGGACAGCATATCCACATTTTTGAAATTCAATACTTCGAAAACAGATTTTTTTGAAATCAGCTTTTAAGCTTTTTATTAAGAAATTCTTAAGATTGTCATGCAAATTTTTTTTTTAGAAAAAAATTAAAGAACATTTGGATACGATGTGATCGAACCTAAAAAAGCAAGTACGTGCGATACAGACGAGCATTTTATTTCTTTAGGCCTGCCTTAAAAGTAAGGTGAATGCCGTTAAACTAAGAACCATACAACCGCTTAAGGTCAATACCCGAGGAGAAACGAGGTCGCTGGGACCTGAAATTCTAAGTATGTAATGGAAAATGTACTAGAAGAAGCACAAATCAAGCAATTTTATATTTTGTAACATAATGTGAGCACATTTTCAAACCAAAATTTACATTAATTTTAATATATAGCATGGTTAAATTAAATCATAAAGAAAAATTTCATTCATCGAATAAATGGAAACATTACTTGCCCCCCATCCTGCAAGTCATACAGTTGCTGAGTCCACTTTGGCCGAAATCGAAATTTTGATACATTTTTTTAAGAGACAAATTGATTCAATTTTATCAATACAAGAGCTGTTAAAAAATATTAAATAAAAAACCGAATATATTTATATGGTGTTTTGTTTGGTTAGCCTGAAAAAAATAAAAAATTGACAAGGTAGACTTTGCCCTTTTAAATAAAAGGGCTATAGCCGATAATATAAAATGCTCAATTCGATTTCGTAAAATTTAAATCAATGGAATCTTGAACTGAATAAATTCTAAAATCTGTGAACTTATTCCAGTTATAGAGTTAGTTCGTTTTGGCTAGTGGGAGTTAACTCTTCTGAGAGTTAGTTCGTAGGACCGACAACTTTAATTTTTTTTTTGCAAATTTGTATTTGACTTGACTAACTTTCTTAAATTTTAAAAGCGACACAAGTATGTTACTAGGTTTAAGTTAATCAAAGATATTTTTTTATGTAAATTCAACAATATTTGGATTGTTCCATTTTTTTTTTTTAAACTAGTGTATAAAAGAAAGTTCGATTTCCTTAGCAAAAATCACATTTCCCAGGTATTGAGATCAATTTTGTTTTAATTTGAAATTGCTTTTTAAATAAATAGACTTGTCTAGTAAGTGGCTTAACCTTAAACTCTTATACATTTTCAAACATATTTATAAACTACATGCACCTATTATTATATGACTAATTATAGCCTCTTAGTAATATCTTACAGTTTGCTATGTATGTTACTTCATTTAAAATAATAAAACAACTAGAAACTGTTTTTTCAACAATGTAGAATTACTATTAATTGATTATTCAATAGTATGTTCAAGGCGTCATCTCACTTGACTTTGATCTTTAATTAAGTGCGAAGATTAAAAATGTGAACTATAGATATGTATACAAAATTGCAAATATCGTCTGACTTTAAAATTAAATCCAATTAAACGAAGTAAAACAATTCAATATGTCAGGTAAAAAAAAAACAACTGTATTATTTGTGGTGCTTTTCATGATATGAAATCACAATAATTACGTGAAAGCAAAATTAAATGTCATTTTTCATTTTCAATTTGTCATATTTAAGGACGTTCCCAAATATAAAAATATGTATGTTATTATGTATTGACAATCCGTTAATTTTTTTTTAATTTTCTAACCCTTACTAACTTAATATTGTTTTGATCTCCATCAACGCTACAGCCCAGACTATAACTAATTGACTTAAGAAAAACTAAAAAAAAAATGAATAAAGAAAAAATGAAAGAGAAAAAAATTATACTCAAATTAGCATACGCCTGTCAAAACACTTAATAGATGCAAATTAGAATAAGTAAAATGTATCAATAGATACGTTTCTTTTATTTTTTTATTTTTGTTTTAATTCAAGCACACGCTTGAACTATAAACTTTCATGTTTTTGTTGCCTTATTGTTTTTTTTTTCCTTTTTTATATGTTATAGTTAAAAAGAATATAAATGATTCGTCAAACCCCAGCAACAACACGAGTTTATAATTTGCCAAAATTTATTACTTGATAAGAAAAATAAAAAAAAAATATTTTATAGCGACACCCATCGGTAGCAAAATAACTATCAATATCAGATGTTTAACGAAATCCTTCTCAACGTCAACCTACGCACACCATTTTCATACAAAAGTATCTGTCAGATTAAAAAAAATCACTGACTGGTGGGGCAAATAAAACATACCTATTCAGTAACTTCAGCAGTCAAAATGTCTACCTGGTTGGGGGCGCGAGTTACGAACCCCATTTCCGCCAACTCCCAACATCAGCAGTATCAACATATAAACATAATGTAGAACAATAAACTGTAATGCAAAGGTGACAATAAGCATTTCTGGAAATAACGCATAATCAGCGTCTGCTAAATTTCCGGCGATTCTTAGAAATCACCTAAGCAAATAATAATTATTAAGTAGGTTTAATGTTAAAGCAAAACATGTTGTAAATTCATTATCATTTCGTCTCTCAACCAATAAAGTTATTTTTTTTTAACGCAAACCCGCAACCACGACCTTTAACTGGCGCAGTCGAGTAGTCTCCGGTTCAGTGCGCATCATAAAATATTTTAAATAACATACCTAAAGTCAAAGGAATATTGGCAAAATAGTGTGAGCATTTAATATTTTCAAAAAAATCAAGTGAACATTGATTAAATGGTGCAGTCAAGAGAACATTGACTATTAGTACAAATTTATATCAAGTGAACATTGACTAAATGTTGCAGTCAAGAGAACATTGACTATTAATACAAATTTATATCAAGTGAACATTGATTAAATGGTGCAGTCAAGAGAACATTGACTATTAGTGCAAATTTATATCAAGAGAACATTGATTAAATTCAAAAAATAAACATTTTGAAGTGTATCTCTGTGTGTGCGCAACTGTGCTTTTCATCGCTTAAAACCGAGGACGACCTACCAAGAAGAAACGACGATGATAATCCTTCTGATTTCTGGGGCAATGTAAGTTCAGTAAATTAGAAGTAAAACTAAATAAAAAACAAAAATTAAATTAAATTATTTTTAACAATTTATATCCTTCTTACATAATTAGAAAAAATTTAAATTGAAAAAAAAAAAAACATTTCAAGAATTAATTAATGCTATATTTGTTGCATATACATATCGATTTAAACAAAAAAAAAAAAACAATAAAACAAACTTTATGAATACAAATTGGAAATAAATAAAAGTGAATGTGCGTAATCAAGTAGTAGAAAATAAATTAGAGAATCAATTTAAAGAAAAAGAAGTAATCTAAAATACTTGTTAAATAAATAGTAATGATTATTTAAATTTATAACACAAACAAAAGATATAGTGATTAAAGAATATACGTACACAAATTACGAGTGCATATATACAATACATACTAGTTTAGAATATTATATATATTATTTACTATTATTATATAATAAGTAATATTATTATTTATAAAATACAAATTGTCATTTAATATCATAAACCCTTAATATTTATTTTTAATGCCCAAATCCAACTTAAAACCCTACCAAAAATTTACCAGATTATTCCACAGTCTTAATTCTATTCCTGAGAGTGTTGAAAACGACAACATGAACAACAATATAACCAATCCTATTACTTCACCAGAAGTCCAAACTATTCATAACGGTCTTTCTAGCAATGAATCAGCTTCTACTTCCCCAGCTTCATTAATTTTTAACTCAAAAGCTATATTTGAATCTTTAAGAATCCCAGATGCGGTAAAAGACTTACCACATTTTGATGGCAACCCAAGACTTTTGCATGATTTCATCAACAATGTTGAAGAAATATTGATGCACATGAGAGGTTTAACTCAAACCCCTTACGCAAGCATAATTCTTAGAGCCATAAGAAATAAAATTAGTGGACAAGCCAACGAAGTTCTCAACATGTATGGCACAAGTCTTATATGGGAAGAGATGAAAAATAACCTCATCCTCCACTATGCGGACAAAAGGAATGAGACATCTCTTATTAGGGATTTGCACTTGCTCAAACAAGGCGCAAAAACAATCGAATGTTTTCACTCTGAGATAGTAGAACTTCAAGCTGCATTAAATAATAACATATTAATTCACGACACAGACCACAACGTCATTTTGGCAAAAAGAAAGCTTTTTGAGGAAATGTGCCTCAACGCATTCCTTTCAGGCTTAAGAGAACCATTAGGTTCAAGTATAAGAGCCATGAAACCAGTAAGTTTAGCTATGGGCCTTGCATATTGTATACAAGAACAGAACATGTTTTACATGAAGTACGATTACAAAACACCAATTCAAAAATACTCTTACAGTCAACAAAACAATAGGACAAACTATCCTCAAATCCGAGCTCAATACCCTAGACCAACAAATAATTCAGCAAATATAATTCCCTTCCGCAACATGAATCCCAACTTACCATTTACACAAACACCCACTTACAATCACAATCTTTATCGTGATCGGCAACCAAATTTCCAATTCCAAAATTCCCAAAGACCATACAACCAATACAATTATACTAATGCCAACCTTCAAAGGAACCAAAACCTTGTCAAACCCAATTATAATTCCCAAAACCTTGTCAAACCAATTTACAATTTCCAAAACCTTACTCCACCAAATTACAATTCCCGACCCATTAACCAATCTCTACCACCTCCCGAGCCTATGGAATTAGGATCAGAACAATCCAGATATAGACAACCAACTGCTGGAAAACTTTCTAATGGTACAACCCAGACCAGACGAAGTAACAGCTCTCGCTACTTCGGCGAAATGCACAACATTGACTTAAACAGTCCAGACAACTATGAACCACCGACATACTTACCTGACTTAAACCAACATTACAGACATGAAAACCAGGAACAAGACTTGATCGAAGATCAACAAGCCCTTCAAATCACACAAGAACTAGACGACGAAAATTTTCTACTACACGCCTCGAACAACCTTTCGGATACCTAGACATAAACAAACATGGTTTCATATTGCCTTACATTAACATCTCGTCACCTTTTGGCAGACCCTTAAAATTTTTAATTGATACAGGAGCATCTGCATCCTTCATCAATCCAGAATTCACAGACAAATTAAATGTAGAAAAGTGTTCCCCCATAAAAATTACAACGGTCCTTAATAGCCATCAACTAGACAAAAAAATCTCCATACCAATGTTTGAAGAATTTAACGAATCTGGCATATTAACTTTTCTCTTGTTCAAATTCCACAACTACTTTGACGGACTTATAGGTCTCGATATACTCTCACAAATTAAAGCAAAAATTGATTTAGGTAACAAAACCTTAGTTACAGAATATACTAAAATTCCCCTTCAATTCAAACCCAATTTCAATTCCGGAAAATCTATCATACCCCCTAACACAAAAACAATAGTAAGAATTCCAGTTGATTTTAAAAACGGTGATATCGTTATTAAAGAAACTTTTGTCAAGCCAGGCCTTATAATTTCTGAAGGTATATATAAAGCAAAAGAATGGTATTGCTTTGTAGAAATTTGTAACAATCTCGCAACTGATCAAACCTTCTTAATCGAACAACCCCTTAAAGTTGAACCATATTCATCCACTGAGTTCATAGAAATTAATAATTTCAACTTTAGTTTCGATAATCCTAGTGTAGAAGAATATGATATTGGAGAATTAATCCGTACCTCTCATCTAAATAAGGAAGAGAAAAATAGTCTTTTGAAATTATGTACAAAATTCGAAGACGTATTTTTCAAAGAGGGAGAAAAATTAACGTTCACAAACCAGGTCAAACATCAAATCCATACTTCTGACGATATTCCTACTTACACAAAAACATATCGATATCCTTACTGTCATAAGGAAGAAATTCGACAGCAAATCGACAAAATGCTTAAACAAGGCATCATCCGCCAAAGCTACTCACCTTGGAGTTCTCCTGTTTGGATCGTGCCGAAAAAAAAAGACGCCACCGGGAAACAAAAATGGCGATTAGTGATCGATTACAGGAAGATCAACGAAAAAACCATTTCCGACAAATATCCAATACCAAATATCAATGAGATTTTGGACAAACTTGGCAAATGCCTCTACTTTT
Source organism: Philhelius pedissequus (assembly GCA_910595825.1). Taxonomy (NCBI): domain Eukaryota; kingdom Metazoa; phylum Arthropoda; class Insecta; order Diptera; family Syrphidae; genus Philhelius; species Philhelius pedissequus. The sequence continues at coordinate 313,128,201 of OU343160.1, read as the reverse complement.
CGACGTTAGATCTTGCAAGCGGGTTCCATCAAATCGAAATGGACCCTAAACACATTGCAAAAACAGCCTTTTCTGTCGACGGCGGACACTACGAGTATTTGCGTATGCCTTTTGGCTTAAAAAACGCACCATCCACCTTCCAAAGAGTAATGGATAATATCCTCAAAGACCTCGTAGGCAAATGTTGTTTAGTATACCTAGATGACATTATAATATATTCGACCTCATTGCAGGAACATTTGGAAAATTTAGGGAAAGTCCTAACAAAATTAAGAGAATCTAATCTTAAAATTCAATTGGACAAATCCGATTTCCTTAGAAAAGAAATTGCATTTTTAGGACACATAGTCTCAACAGACGGTGTTAAGCCCAATCCTGACAAAATTCAAGCCATCCGACAATTTCCTATACCTAAAACACAAAAGGAAATAAAATCATTCTTAGGACTCTTAGGGTACTACAGAAAATTTATAAAAGATTTTGCGAAACTAGTAAAACCTTTAACAGTTTGTTTAAAAAAAGATCGTAAAGTAGTAATTACGGAAGAATACACTAAAACCTTTAACACATGTAAAGATATCCTTATCAATGACCCTATATTGCAATACCCCGACTTTTCTAAGCCCTTTAACTTAACTACGGATGCCAGCAACTTCGCTATTGGTGCTATTTTATCACAAGGTCCTATAGGAAGTGATAAGCCTATATGTTATGCCAGTAGAACCCTTTCCACTTCCGAAACTAACTACTCCACCATTGAGAAAGAATTACTCGCGATAGTATGGGCAACAAAATATTTTCGACCATACCTTTTTGGCCATAAGTTCAAAATTATAACCGACCACAAGCCGCTAACTTGGGTTATGAACCTAAAGGACGCTAACTCCAAACTTACACGATGGAGACTAAAACTAGAGGAATTCGACTACGAGATCATTCACAAAAAAGGTAAAGCAAACACGAACGCTGATGCCCTCAGCAGGATCAAAATAAACGATCACCCAGCATTTCAAACACTCGATATCAATATTAATGATTCCCTTTCCGTACAAGGTACAACTGGATCAACTGTTCATTCAGCTTCAGAAAATCTCAATGACGGAATACCTATTGCCGAAAGACCTCTTAACGAGTTCAGTCTTCAAACTATTTTAGAAAAAAGTAACAAGGGATCACCTACGACCCTAGAAACTGTTTTCAAAAACAAACAAAGACGAATTCTTAGAAACCCTCAATTCACTGAAAATGTAATTATAGACATATTCAAAAAATTCCTTTCACCTAATAAACTCAATGCTATTTACACAGACGACGAAACATTCCGTGTAGTTCAATCTGTATACTCCAAATACTTTTCCTCAAATAAATCCTTCCGTTTAGTACGTTGCAAAATATTCCTCATAGACATTAGAACAGCCGATGACCAAGAAAAACTAATAAAAAATTACCATTCCAGCTTCAATCATAGAGGTATAGAGGAAACTCTATTACATATCAAACGAAAATACTATTTTCCGTATCTCAAAACAAAAATCACAAAAACAATAAACAACTGCGATACATGCCAACTATTAAAATATGATAGAATACCGCAAAAAGTAGAATTTGAAAAGCCAGAAACACCTCTCAAACCATTAGATATTTTACATATAGACATATACACTATTAATAATAAAAGCGTTTTAACTATTATAGATAAATTTTCAAAATTTGCTTCAGCTTATACATTAACTTCCAGAACAAGCCTTCTTATTGTTAAATCTTTTAAAAACTTTATTAGCCTTCATGGAAAACCTTCAAAAATTGTTAGCGATCAAGGATCAGAATTTACCTCAAATATCTTTAAAGACCTTTGCAAACGTTTCGACATAAAACATCATATTACATCCTTCCAGCAATCATCCAGTAATTCACCTGTGGAACGTTTACACTCTACTCTAACCGAGATATACAGAATTATTCTAAACGAATCAAAAGAAAGAAAAATACAGATCGATCATGATGAGATTCTATTTGAAACCTTATTTACCTACAATAATGCTATCCATTCATCCACAAAATTAACCCCCTTCGAACTTTTTTATGGAAGACCCTTTAATTTCAATACAAACCTTTCTTATAATGGAGAACATGACTACCTCACTAAACTTACAAAATTTCAAGAACAACTTTTTCCCCAAATTAAAGAAAAATTAGAAAAATCTGCCGAAAAACGAATAAATAAATTGAATAATGAAAGAATACCCCCAGAAGATAGAAATATTGAAGAAATTATACATAGGAGAGAATGTAAAAGAAACAAACTAACCCCTAGATATTCAAAGCATAGAGTTAAGGAAAACCAAAAAGTTACTATAATTACATCAGAAAATAAAAAAATTCATAAATCTAAAATTAAGAAAAAAAGGAAATATACTTAAACATAAATATTAATACAAATATAATTTTTTCCCTAGGCTCTCACTAACAAGTGCACAAACGATAGAGATTCATAATCTAAACAAGAACCAAGGTATCGTAGAACTGAATTTAGGAGCTGCGAGAACGATTATAGAATATAATAAACTTATACACATAGTAGACTTAGATATGTACAACGAAAATATACAAAAAATTTCAAATTCCCTTAACATATTCGAAAAAGAATATTCACTAAAAGACATAACCAAAATAATTCGAATTAAATTACAAGATCTCAAAAACAAAATATTTACACTGACTCCTAAAACTAGAAATAAAAGAGGACTCATTGACGGACTCGGTACAACAATAAAGTTTATAACAGGCAACATGGACGCCAATGACGCTGTAAGGCTTAATAAAGAAATAGAACTATTAAAAACGACAGGTACAGACTTTACACAAACTATGACAAGCCAAGCTAAACTGAATATGCAAATGATCGAGAGATTTCAAAACCTAACAGAGCACATTAATAATCAGCAAGATATCATCCAAAGCTTTCTTAATACTAATTTCGAAAAAACCAATAATAATATTAAGAGAACCGAAAATTACATATTGCAATCTCAATTCCTTAACCAAGTGAACTACAACATAGACCTCCTATCAAATCATATTTCAAATATAGCCGAAGCCGTTATACTAGCAAAATTAAATATAATTCCAAAATTTATCCTAAGCCCCGAAGAACTAGATCAAATTTATAAAATTTTTGAAGAACAATCTATTACCATACTGTCAAATGAACACATATATGAACTTCTAGAGCTACAAGCTTACTATAATAAAAATAAGATAATATTCAATGTAAAAATACCAATATTTTCACCCGAAAGATCTTTCTTGTCCCACATAATCCCACTTCCCATCAACAAAACAAACAAAATTGTAACAGAACCATATATTATAAGAAATAGCATTAATATACAGTATTTTGAAAAGCGTTGTCCCAGAGTAGAAGAGATCTTCATCTGTAAAACTCCTATCCGGCAAGAACTTTTCATCGATTCCCCATGCATCGGAAAACTTTTAGAAAATGAAGACGCACATTGCACATTAAACGATTTCGGGAAAATTCAGGACATCACAATACCTGAATCAAACCACGTAATTCTTTTAAATGTACCCTTAACATTTATTAACTCTACTTGCAGTAACACAACATACTCAATCGAAGGTACAGCGCTAGTCAAGTATGAAAACTGTTCCGTCAACATCAACGGTATTACATACAGAGATAACCCAACGTCTTACCTGGACCAAATTCACATAATTCCGGCCTCATACAGTAAGATACACAGCAATTTAACCATTGAGAAGTTAAGCCTCGAGAAGATAAAAGAGTACCACTTTCGAAACGAAGCCAACACCAAAGATGCTTACCAACATATCCTATACACCGACATCTCAATTATTATAGCAGCAATCCTATTAATCATCTTCGGAATTAAATATTTCATCAGTCAAAAAGGTAAACACACCATTCAGCATGTCACTCCAGCCCCATCAAGCATCATGGTACCGTCGCTCCATTCCAAAGGGGGAGGAGTTACGAACCCCATTTCCGCCAACTCCCAACATCAGCAGTATCAACATATAAACATAATGTAGAACAATAAACTGTAATGCAAAGGTGACAATAAGCATTTCTGGAAATAACGCATAATCAGCGTCTGCTAAATTTCCGGCGATTCTTAGAAATCACCTAAGCAAATAATAATTATTAAGTAGGTTTAATGTTAAAGCAAAACATGTTGTAAATTCATTATCATTTCGTCTCTCAACCAATAAAGTTATTTTTTTTTAACGCAAACCCGCAACCACGACCTTTAACTCGCGCGCCGGCGAAAGGCGGGAGTGTGAAGTGTTGGATACAAAAAAGAAAACAGAAAAACAAAGCAACCCATTTGCGGGGGTTGTGGTTTTTTTAATTTTATCGCTATAATCTTCTCCAGACACTATCGTCAACAATGACGTATACAAACAGTACATACTCTTATGTGGCTGACTTTACGCAAATACCGTTCGTGTTCGAAGATATAATTTCAGAGATGTAAAAAAAAACACAGTTGCTTAAGAGTTGATTACGTTTTCGCCGATTTACTGTGCGTGGCGAAAATGTGTGTTTTCATTCATAATGCGGTAAGTGGGCGAAATACTGAAAACAGAAAAAGAGATTAATATGTGCATGAGTTTATTTTTTTTTTTCATATTGTATTTTTTGTACTCACGGTATTTGGGTGTTATAAACAAACAATGAATAAATTTGTGGCAGATGAAAGATATACCATACTAACGTCCAAAATGTATCTATAGAGGTGAAAACTCGATTGAGGAGGCGTAGTATTTTTTTTATGAATGAAAAACGTAAATAATGAAAAAAAAATAAATAGAAAATATTTGCATTATTGATTTACAAACATACATAGATTGTTATTTTGAATATTTTTGTCATTCATTCCCCAAATTTACCTCTACTTCAAACCACTTAACGGAAGACAGGTAGTGTTCCTGTTTTATGAAACACTATGTGGATGGAGATCAAATCCAAAGCTTAAACTTCTAATTACCACAACCAAGATCAGTTTTCAAGACAAAAGCAACTTGCCGACCAAATTAACTAAAGTTTTCATGTCACCACATCATATCTAAGAACGAGCGCAACCTGATTAAATCGTGATGTGTAAAGGTGTGTCCACACTACAGAAATATTTTTGATATACATTTGAAAAACATTTAAGAAACATTTCGGGAACTTTTAAAAAACATTTAAGAAAGATTACGAAACATTTCAGAAACAAAGAAACATTTCCGAAGTAGTTATTTTGGTCTGGAATTTTAAGAAGCATTTAAGAAAGATCTCAGAAACATTTAAGACACAATTTAGAAACAAAGACAAATTTCTGAAATTTTTACTTGGGCCTGCACACTTCGGGAAACATTTCTCAAATGCTTCGCTGTTTCCTATTTAGAGCGTAAAACTTGCTTTGTTTCTCAAGCATTTAAAAAGGTAGAGACAGAGATTCATTGAGTGATTCTTCATTCGCGAAGTGTGATTTTTTTCATATTGATAAAACACGACATTTTAGAAACGTTTTTCAAATACATTTTTGAAATGTTTCTATAGTGTTTCTGAAATGGGGAAAACTTCAGAAACGTTTTACAATGTTCCCTAAAATATTTCTTTGGTTTGGACACACCTTAATAGGTCTTCAAATCACAATGATTGAAACTTGAAACTTACAAAACTTACAAAACTTTTCAATTTGTCCCTTTCCTCAGGTGACTTTTTTACATGAATGAAAGTTATCTGTTAATTTTTACATCAAAGGTTTTGAGTGTGGAAAACAGATTAATGCAATTTTCCAATTTTCGAGTGTTGAACCTATAAAAATTTGATCAGGAAGTTAAATAGTTTTGCCATCCACTCAAATCTCCTACGATGGCTTACAAACTTTTTTACTAACCGCTGGCAAAATGACAAGATTGGAGCAGTAGTACATAAACAAATTTTTAATCACTCTGGTGTTCCACAAGGAAGTCAATTGAGACCACTTCTATTTATATTATTCATTAATGATTTCCCATCTAGTATCCAATTGTCTAATTGTCTGGATTGTGCTGACGATTCGAACTTATTTAAACCTAAAAGCTTAACGAAGATTCAAAGTCAAGTTTTTTATGAAATATTTCTTTGGTCGATGATTACCAAATATCGTGCATGAGCGAAAACCATTTTGGACTATTGTACGTAATAAAAAAAATTCGAAATGAATTTAATAATTTATAATAATTTTAACTAAATGCCTTTAAGACTTAAGGTCTTTTTAAATGCAACCTGAATTGCACGACACTTTAAATCAATAAAGTTCGTAATTCGCAACTCTTGACAATTTTCTTTCAAGGCAGTTAATGATGAGAGAAACACTTTTTTTGTATTCCGCTCTAGATTTTTTTTTATTTAATGATTTTTATTTCATGAAATTTACAACTTTGTTTCTATCTTTCAGCAGATGACATGGCCTACGTCCGCTCTACCTACGGAAAAACGCATCAAATTTCTAAAACAACTTTAAGTTTTTTTTGTAAATAATCATACGAGTATGTAAACAAGGCATGTAACTAAATATATTAAGCAATTAATATTTTAAGTTATATACAAATATTAGTACATTATGTTCAACTATTTTATTTAAAAGTTTAGTCTAAGAGAACTAGGTATTTTATAAATAATATAATAAATAAAATAAATAATAGGGTACCTTAATGACTACCCTGTGGGACACCAGTGTGAACATAAAATTGAAGTGAAAATGCCAGAAATCACCTTTAGTTTGCTATTTCAAACTAGTGCCATAAATTTTGCTTACAGTGTCGGACAAAAGGTAAGCTCTAGTTTGAAAAATTGGTTACTCTATCAGTTGTTCGAGCAGGAAGTTGAGAGTAAGGTTTCATTGTGATAACAATTTATGTCACACGCAGATTACAAATACAAGCTTGATTTATTAAGTTGATCATCAACTTTTGGCATAGAATTACCACTTAAGACGGTTCAAAATACCAGTTCCCTATATAAGACTCATTACATTCGCTCTTTAAAAAATGAAAAGATTTATGCTTAAATTTAGAGTTTAATCTTAAATTTTAAACATTAGTCACAAACAATAAATTATATCAACTTAAATATTATTTATTAACAAAAACACAAATTATTCTATAATTTTCGTTTAGTTAAATTAATTTAAAACCTAAAAAGGTTAACTTTATTTTTTAAAAAAATCGACATTGAAAGCGTGCGTTAAGCTTTATTCAATGCTTGAATATCGATATAGGTAGATGAACCTTTTTTTAATTAACAAATAAAAAAAAAATAAATCAGCATTATGTTATTGCGAGATTTAAAAATCAATGAATATTTTGTTGTTGTTGTTATTGTTTATTGATCTCATAAATATTAAAATATTTTAGAATGATGATATGCGTGCTGAAGTTTTAAACCCCAATATAATCATCATCATCATCAACAACTTATTTTTTTTTTTTATTCAAAACAAAGGTAAATATCTTTAAATAATGATGCTAATATCCGGTTCTTTGCATCTAATATCAATTTGTTATGATTATAATTAGAATAATACATATATATGAGTGTCGTTTCTCTACGTTGACTCATATATTGAAAAAAAAAATAGAAAAAAAAATTATTTTTTCATTCAGGTGTTAAAATTCATTCATTCATTTAGTTCCAAAGAAAAAAAAAGAGAATTAATTCAGTTTAATATTTTAGACCCAAAAAGAAACGGTTAAATTTGCATCTTCAAAAAATTAAAAAAAAAAACCTTTCATATGGTTACTGCCCAGTAAGGTAGGCGTTTCTATTTTTTTTAATTCTCAGAAAGACATTTTATAATTTTCATATAAAAATGTATCTACAAGATATAAAATCTTCATCTTAATATTTTGTATCTGTTAGACAACTAGTTCGTTGCACACATCTTCGATTCTCAAACAAAGGCGACCAGCATACCTGTTTAATGTCTTCGAATTAAACAATTAAATCAATAAATAGATTAATAATAATTAGCCTTTCTATGCGGGTTAAGTAATACATATATACAATCGAATTGAAAAACCCACAAACCACAAGGATTTTTATTTTAACTGTTTTCGTAGCCATAATATGAAAGAAAAAAGAATTAACTCATCTGTCATTTTGAATAATGTTTTTAATGATGGTACTGACAAAATGGCGACGGAGATGGCTTGGCGATGTCACTGACTGACATTCAGAATGTTGATTAAATGACTTCTTCTTTTTTTTCTGTCATTATGTAGGTATTTTATAGAAAGTTCAGAGATTTAAAGTTGTATATGCCTACGATGGAAGCAAGAATGGAAAAAAACACTTCCATGTCAACATCGAATGCGGTCACAGTTATGTCTGTCAAAAAATAAAAGGAGAAAAATAAACAGACAGTGTGTGTGTGTGGGTATTTTGCAAAGTGTCATTCAAACTGTCACTACAACTGTCATTAATTAATACTTGTAACGCTGTACATAAATAAATTTTGTTTCTTTCATTCCAAGTGTCAATATAACGTGTTGTTCATTAGAGAGGTCTTGAGAGACTTTTAAACACAACACAAAATCAGGGAAACACAAAACGACACGTGACGGTGGATTTTTTTTAATTGCCTTTTTTTAAATTATTTTTGGGATATCTACAAGTTTTGCTTCAGGTAAATGATAATAAATAGAGTTCAAAGATTTTATTTGTTTGTTTAATCAAATGGTGTATTGATCGATAAGATATCAAGTTTGTGGTGTGGTTGTTTCTATAGAAAAAAATACATATTTACAAACAAGGTGACTTTTTTTTAATTATAACTTTGAATTCTAAGAAGTTTTTTTTATTTTTTTTAATGGGAATTGGGTTTTATCGCACATAAAATATTTTTGATATTGCAGGTACGATTCTGATATTAGAATTTACAAAGGAGATTATGTCATCGGCGATTTTTTTTAAATTTTCATCTTTAGTTAGGTCGTTTGGTTATTATATTTATTTGAATTCTGGAAGAACTGTGAAGAACGTTTATTAGGCACATATTATTTTACCAGGGAATTTCGAATTTGACATAGAAATGTTATGTTATTAGCAACCCTAACAAATGATAAAAATTGGGCGGATTTTACTGAATTAAAGTTTTCACTTTTTTATTGTTTATTTAAATAAACTCTGAAAATTTCTTTAAAATAGTTTGAATTGTTGTCGGGAAGCTAAGAAATTATACAAGTGGGTGTGACAGGGCCAATAATCTCTTAGATGTTTTTCCAAATTGATAGAACTGTGTCCAAAAAATCAAAAAGAATAATAACAATGGGCGTGGTTAAAACCGTTTTTTTTATTTTTTTCGTTAAAACAAATAAACTATAAAAAAATTCATTAACTCGTTTGAGTAGTATTCGGAAAACTAAGAAATAAAAAGGGTGGGTGTGGCATTGGGGGATCGCACTAAAAATATTTAAAAAAAAATGTCTTGCTCATAAGAATGAACTCTGAAATTTTCATCCAAATCATTAGTCGTTTCCGAGAAACCAAGAAATGATAAAAGTAGATGTGGTGGCCGGATTTTACTAAAATATTTTTTTTTCAATTTTACTTTTACACAAAACAAACTATCTTTAGGAAGTACAGCCATTGGCGAGAAAACATGAAATAAAATACTGGGCGTGGCTGTAGGTGGTTTTAAATAGACCAATTAGTTTTTATTTTATTTTAACTCATACGAGCCATTTCCGTTATAAGTATATATATACAAATTTAGCTCGTTTAAAGTCATAAGTCTTAAAGACATTTTACTTCTTATAAAAACAGTTTTACTAACATAATGTAAGACAATCTTGTTGCATATTTAAGTGGCGCCCAACATTAGCCAAACACCCAATTAGTTGAGCATTTACTTATGTTTTTTCATTGCTCCAACCGTGCATATCATAATCATATATTCAGTATAGAAATGAATATGAGTATGGAATGCATAGTTTATTAATACCTCATTTTACAATTTAAACAAATATTTGAATACACCTCCAACTTACAATATTTATGATTTCAGTCGACATAATTGTTCTTAAATTCCTTAAAATTTAAGACCTTGAAAGGAAAATACTACGTCGGAATTTTAAATAAGGTGATTCAATTTTCAATTGGTGGTACAAGAAGTGATAAAATGTCCCACCTCATTTGAGGATGTTTTGTGTCTAATCATCCAATTATGATAAATTTGATTTATGTACCATAGCTCTTTCCTAAAGTAGAAGAATTGATACTAATATATGTTCCATTGAATCAGGTGAAAATGAGGTGGTACAATAATTATATAATTAGCAAGTTTGTTTTTTTATTTAATTTAAATGAATCGAGCGATCGATATTACTACTGACTAAGAAGCGTTGGATCTACCCAGAAAGATACAAAAAAAAATGTTGTATGAGGTGACAATGTAGTGGTACAATTCACTACAATAAAAAACAATCGAGATTTCGGTCTTTCTGCAATTATTTTTTCTTCTGATATAGAAGAATCGAAAACAATATGAAGTGAAAAAATATTATTTTAGTGAAATACTATTTTTATCCAAATAATGGAATTTCTGTCTCCTCGGTTTTTGAAATTTTTGCAAACAAACGAGTTTTTTAGTGTTGTTTAGACTCAAATAAATAATTAGGTTTCGCTTCAAGTTTTTAAAATTGCTTTCATTGAGTGCAACAAATGAGGTGGTACAATATGAAAAGATTTTTTGTATTTCATTTCAATGAAATAAGGCACACTTTGTGGTTCATAAAATGAACACCTGAAGAAGAATTTATTTTATTCTCGAATAAATAATATGTCAAGCTTAGAGGTTTGTGGTAACTTCAAGATAAATATTTAAACCTGTTTATACCAATATTAGACATGTTTAGTTTTCAAATTACATTCTCACCAACAATACTTCTAAGTTAACTCTTAAATTAATAACTATTTCTGGCACGCCAAACTGATAAAAGAGCTTCATTATTTAGTCACACTTCACGAATGTTAAAACATTTACGAAGCTCGAGATTTTACAATTACAAACGTCAGGCTTAGTGCAACTGCAATACAATACTGTTACAGCACCTTGATCAAAAATGCCTGTCTAGACTTAACTATTGTTAATCAGAAAGTGAACGTTCTCATTTACACTTTATTTTTTCACACAAAAAAAAATAAAAAAAATACCAATTCATCTAACTGACATGGCTCAGCTTGACGTCCCTAAGCTTAGCAGCAGTATAGGTAAATCATGCTGTGAAATGACAAACTTACACGCACGCTGCACGTAATCAAACATTTAAACATTTCTCTACTTCTTTGCTCCTGCGACCCTTCTTAAATAAAAGATACATTTTAAAATGCATCAGCAATGCGTTTCCTCTTATATTTTTTTTTTTTTTCAAATTATATATTTTCCACTGAAAAATTTTCAGTTTCTAAAAATAGAAATGATTGCGAGGAAAAATAATAAAAAAAAAAACTACAAATAACACACATCTGTTTTGATCTAGAAAAAGAGAAGAAAAAAAACAACTCGCTTAAACAAATAGATCACGTTTTTTTTATCAATAATATAATTATTATTGGATTAACTCTGGGGGCATGCAAAGCACACACAGAGTTCTCCCCGTCTGGAACACTTACATTTAGTGGGCCAAATACTTTACAAAATTACAGAGAATTTGTATGAGAGTTTTATGGCGCGAGCGGTGTTGATCTGGCCAGTTTGGGTTGTGTTGTATATTGCATCGGGTGGGTTGAACCCAAAAATAGCCCAAATATGACTTTTTGTTCTACAAATATTTGAACAAGGCGAAAAACCAACACAATCATTATAACATGATCCCACAGATACACAACAAAAAAAAAACAAAAAAACAAAGACACTAAAAATGTCAAATAATAATCAGTAAAGTCCTTTCATTTTTCTCACCTTTATTTGTGTCAACACAGGCACAACATTTGGTGAGGTGAAATTCCAAACAAACATACAAATCCCCTTATGTATTCAAAAGATACAAAGTTCTACTTATCAGAAAATAAGTTGTCAACAAATGACAACGACGACGACTTAAATTAAAAAAAAAATATGTATAAGATTTGACAGATAATCAAGTGTCAAATTATGTACGATGTACTTATCTTTTAATAAATAATTCTTATTTGGCTTTTTTTTTGTGTTTATCTTCGTTTGAGGGTGGAAGAGTGGAAAAGATACTCGCGTACTTTCTCATATCAGTTGTTTTTTTGACCGACTTTTCTTATTATAATGTGTTTGTTATTTATTTTAAAATTATTAACACAAAAAAAATACATATCTTATCGGGTATAATTAAATTTTTTGACTTTTTTTTTATTATTGTATCTTACTTCACTCGTATCGATCGTGTTGTTGATGATAGATATTCTTTAAAACGATTTTCAAAAATGAAAAAATGTTTTTTTTTTCTCTCTCGTCGTTTTATTTTCCTCCCCTTCTTAAAGAATTACAATATTTATGTACATTATGAATGCATCCGTTTCCTGATTGGAATTCAAAATGAATCTGACGCAGCGGCATGTCACTCATTTGACGGGTTGCAAACGGATGTACGAACATTATGATGAAAGAAAGATATTTTTGAAAATTCAAACACAAAAAAAAAGGTATTTTGTATTGAAATTGTTTAACGAGTACAAGAAAGGTACTCTTTCCATAAATAAATCATTATTTTTGGGTAAAAAAAAGAACAGGAATATTACAAAAACAAAAATAAATGGAGTTGAAACGTGGAATGTTTTGCTGAGTAATGGATTTTAAATCGTGCCAAATTGAGAATATTGCCGTACGGACTAATATTGTTGAAAACAAAATGTAATTTCGAACAAATGTATATCAATGTTTTGCGTTTTGAGGTCACATATTAGGGTAAATTTCACTACTGTACTCTACAACGGCTGAGGAAGGAAAATCAGATTGTAAAACGATGCAACTTAGTCGTATAATGTATATTTTTTTTCAACGACATTTAAGAAATTCATACATTGATGCTTCGAAAGTAGTTTAGAACATTCGTGGTGTGCGGTATAAGTAACTCCTCATTGTTTTTTTTTTGTCGTGAAAGAATTATGGTTTTAAACAAAATTATTGAAAACAGATTTAATTAAATTGTCACATTTTGAAGTTGAAATTTCTCTTTTGTGGGTAAATCACATTCGATTAGTACTGCTTAAAGAAATACCAGATTCTTAAAAGATTTAATTAAGTCGCAGACAATGTATGATTTGTTTATTCTAGTTTCCACAAATATTCAAGAAATTCATAAGTGGATGCTTAATTCTTTGAAGCATTTTAGTACATTCGTGTTGTGCGGTTTTCGTTTGTTTCCTCTGTTTGCATTTCTTTACAAAAAAATGAATAATACACAAGTGTTTATTAATAAAATAAAAATAGTAAAAAAAATCTTTTAAAAGATAAAAAAAAATATTCGTGAAGTGCGGTAAAATAGGACAATATAATTGTTGCTGCCCCATATAATTTATTAAGACTTAAAAAATCCATCTTATGTCGTATAGTGGCCATTTTATTTTTAACTAAAATACTGGGAATATGCAATTATTAAATTAATAAAAATCAATGTTGACTTGACCTTTTTTTTTTTGAAAATATCTAACAATTCGTTCAAAATATTTAACAAAACAACTATTTTTAAAATGTGTCTTTTTGAGTGCCTTTTTTCGGGATAATTTCGGATACAGCTGGTGCGATTTTGATGGAGTTTTATTGGTAAAAAGCCATTTTAATTGCCTTCTAGGTGGCGCTGGTTCGTTTTCTTTTCTAAAATTCATATTTATAGACCGATTTGGCTCAAATTCAACGTATATAATTATTAATTTTTAAATAAAAAGAAAGTCGTCGACAAAATTTGAACCGGATAGGTGGCGCTGGGGTAGAGATATTTTCGAAAATGTTATATACTATATACTTATAACATTCGTGTAGTTGAGTTTATAACTTTATGTCAGAATACGTTCTTTTTTTCAAATACAAACTAAATATTCATAAAATTTACAACTTTTGAAAAAAAAATTTAATAAAAATCAAAAACCCACGAGTAACATCCCACCTGATCATAACTTTGCGCGAATCCACCTTGAACGAAATTGTAGAATTTTACGTTTTAAGGGAAAAGGTGAAGGACTCAAATAAATATTATTTTTATAATAAAGACAAAAATGAACAAATTTTCAAAATTTTCTCCTTATTTTTTGACCAAAATAGAATTTTTTTTTAAATTTAAAGATAAAAAAAAAAAGTTTTTATAAATCGTTCAAATTTGGTGAACGAGAAAAAAATTTCTTCGAATTAAACTTTTTTCTCTCTCAAAAAAATACTTTCTCAAAATTAAAAGACAAATTAAAAATAAAAAATTTTTCAAAAATATTTCAGCAAGAATTTCCATTAAAGCATTCCTATCTTATGACTATATTGGTTGACAAAAAAGTAAGCTATCAAAACAGTATTTTTAAATATATACTCCTATCTATACCTTCTCTCCCACATAAGTATACCTTTACATTTGCATACACCTAACCTACATATGTATGCAGGTTTATAGTTGTTTTAATATTATAAACATCAAGAAATGACGAAAGCAATTTAATTTAAAATACATATCTACACAACCAACCTCGGGGCCGAGATTCGATATAGAGATAGCATTTATTTAAATAAGAAAAAAAAGAAGAAAATAAAAACATCCTCCTTCATCTCGTTGAAATGAGAAAACTATTTCACTTCCCAATCCATTCAGATTAGTCATATGTACGAGTATCTTTTAGATGGACTTTAGACGTGTGCGCATTGCAATAGATATATCTAGATATACCTAACTTAATGTATGATTTGCTCACGTCCGTGTCCATTAGAATAAATCAAAAAGAAAAAAAATTTACAAGTTTGTAACAGAAGGCTTTCAATATAGATACAATTTGTATCTATTTTTGAGTCAAATGGACAAATGCCAAAAAATAAAAACAATTTGTGATCAGATATGCCTGGCTTACTAGCTGATGTCGTCGAGACCGACACTTTATTTATTGACATAGAATCAAAGAGACACATGTTCGAAAACAATACGCCTACCTAAAGGAAAACATAATACAAAAACAAAAACTAGAGCAAGATAACTTATGATAGATACAAATGGTTAAAAGAAACATAAACCAACTTCTGACACACCGCCTCAACTGACCGACCTAAAGCGCACAAACTAAATTGTTTAACTTATGTATGTACGTTGATGAGGTTTCTTGCTTTTTTTTTCTTCTTATACATACAAATATATTGTAAATGGCTTACATGACACGACAACAATTACAAAACTTTACGTCTTGCTTTTGGTGTTTAAATTAATTACTAGTCTCTGTTTTTTTTTTTGGTTTGCTGCTTTACAGAATAGGTGTATCTATGGAGTGCATAAATGCATTATGTGTATCATTCACCGCTAAAAACCAGCATCTGGGAGGAATTTTCATTTTTTTTTGAGCAACTACAATAAGGGCATGTTATTGATTCTTAAAAAAAAATTCCATATAAAATCAAGTTTGAAATTAATTAATTGTTTTGTTAATTTAATCCACTAGTGCTTAGAAGTTTCTTAAAAACTAGAATACTTCCTAAGGTGTATCCACACCAAAGAAACATTTCAGGAACCATTGTTTAAAAAACTTTTGTGAAATTTTTCCCGTTTGTTAAAAAAAATGTCAGAAACATCCCAGAAACTTTTGATAAATGTTTCTGATATGTTTTTTTTTTTCATTTTATTTTTTTTAATTTTCGTCAAGTGGATCCCATTAAACTTTTTTCGTTTTATAAATTTTGATCAATTGGATAACATCCTCGTTGCTATAGACTTTTCGCGACATTTTTATATTTGTATAAACAACCTTTTATGCACTATATACCTTTGTAAATGCATTGGAAACAAATAAATTGTTCCATTCGGAATGGAAAACAGAGAAAAATTTCATAAACTTTTCCGAAATGTTTCGCGAGCAGCCAGACCAAAGTAAATATTTAAGAAACATTTGAGAAACGTTTCAGAAATGGTACATATAATTCAAAAACAATTTTTTCATATGATAGAGTTCAAAACACTTTATATTTCTTGCTTTGAAATAAAAAAAGGCTTCCAGTGAAAAATTATTTTACTTTTAGAAAAAAAATGACAGGTCTTCTTCTTGTAGGAAAAATATTATGATCACAATACTTGCCCATTATAATTTCTTTTATATTTGTTTCATGCGCAAAATTCTTATTTGTCACATAAGTAATATTATTTTGTCAAACCTGCGAAAATTTGAATTAATAATTCATAAGCAGAATTATTGAAAAAAGCGTTCAAAACTACTTCTAAAAAAATTCACGACATATCACATCGTTAACACAAGATTCTTCGAAAATACAAATAAATATATTTTTAATTTTATTTGTACATATTTTTTAATATAAAACATTGTTTAAATATTTAAGAATATAAATATAATAAAATAATTAAAAAAAAAATCGGCCCGTTTTCTAAATATTGAATTTTCAGAAATTGAAAAAAAAATATTTTTTCGATAATGTTTATATGCAGTTTTAATTTGAAAGTATTTATAAAGATTTTGATCGAAAACGGTAAATCCGTTAAAGAAAAATATAAAAAAGGTGCAATGGAAGCGTTAACATTTTATGGAAAAATTTCTCATTTTGACAAAATCCTCTTTGAACACAACCAAATTTTCAGACAGATCTGTTAAAGTTTTGTTGTGGCAGCCATTTTATACATATAGACGTCTACGAGCATTTTTGCTACAATGGAAAAAACCGCCGAACGTTCTGGTTGCCCAATTGAGGTCGCCATACTAGCAATTGTCGACAAAATCCATGGTTTGATAATAATCGATCGGTAAGTGAAAGTGCGGAAGCTTGAAGAGGTCAAAGGTTATCACTTAGGTCAGTGTTTTAGAGTTTTTGGGTGTCCCGTTTGCTCACAATAGACAACAAACGCATTTGTTTGACGATGTTCCAGAAAAATTCGACTGAGTTTTTGCCCTGTTTTGTAACAGTGGATGAAACCTCAATTCACCACAATATACCAGAAACCGAGGCACAGTCAAAATAATGGACTTCACCTGGTTAATTGAATAATGCCAAGATGGATTTGTCAGCAAACTGAATCGATTCCAATCCGATTTGGCGTAGAAAACAGTTTTTTTTTCACCAGGACAACGCACCGATGCAAAAGTCCGCATTCGCAATTGCAAAATTGCATTAGTTAGGCTACGAACTCCACTTTCTTCCAGCATGTTCACCATATTAGCCCCCTGCGACTATTTCTTTTTGAACAGTTCTTCAAACAATTCGTTTGAAAATTCGTTTGAAGAATTGAATGAAAAGGTAATTGCTAAAAAAAAGTGCATATTTTGCGGGGGTTAAAAAGACGTATTATTTGGATGGCTTTAACAAATTCCAGAAACGTTGGATGAAGTGTATCGAGCTACAAAGAGACAATGTTTCAAAATGTTTCTATGCCGAAAAGAGTCTTTATTTCAGTGTTAAGGGACTTATTGACCTAAATACACATTTTTTTTTATCAAAATCGTTATACTCGTTTTTGAGAGAATTAAGCCTTTTTGTGACGATTTTATGGCAGATACAATTTTTTTTTGTTTAAAAAACATTCTCAAACATAAAGGTGTTAGAAACAGGTAAACATAATTCGAAAACAAATTCATACAATTTAATTTCCACCTATTTTTTGCCGATATTGTTGACCGACAACATCAAACAAACAGGAGTATCGTTTTTAGGTTATAAATTTGTTTTTAATTTTTTTTTTTCAAATTAATCAATTAAATTTATTGACATGATATTCTTCAAAGCGGTACAATTATACAAGAAATTTGAAAACTGAACACATGAATTTCCAAATTGTACCCCCCTAGGTACCTGTTACTACCTTTCTAACTATGGCAAGTCTATCCAACCCACACAATTTTATTTAATACAAATTTATATTATGTTAGCTGAGAAAGAACAAAATCAAATTTGTAGTAGATTAAGGCGCTGTAGACATGCAACATTAGAAGGTGAACAAGATTTTTTCTCTTGCATTTTCTACCTATATATTAGATACATACATATGTAGATAGGTTTAGATATTTGAAAAACCCCCGCCCGATTTTGTACAGCACATTTATGTATGTTGACAATGTTTGGTACTTATATGGTAAATTTAACAATTTTACAATGTGCAATGGATTTTTAGTGTGCAACTCGAATGAATGCAGCTGTGGAAGCTGTGTTGAATGGCTTCTGTGTATAAGTACGTGCATTCGTCCATTAAGTCAATTAAAAATTCAAATCAAACTGTGAACTTTTCTTAATTAATGAATCGACGAGAAATCAACTGTGTTGTATATGTTTGTATAGGTATGTCTATTGATGAGCACATACAAGTCAAATATGTAATATTATTCGATGAAAGATAGCGAGATACATTGTAAAACACTCACACACTATTATAATATCCACCAGGAGATATTTTACAAATTTTTATTTGCAATTTACATACATGTCGGATTATACGAGTAGATGCAATTTTATATTCGTAGATGGATGGTTTTATTATCGATCTTGGATCGTTTGGAAATCAATTATTTTGATCAATAAAAGTCAGATTAAGAGAGGTGGTTCTCTATAGTATATTATGCGTCGCTACGGCTCATGTGTTAGATACATATGTAGGTACGTGTTTTTTTTTAATTGCATGTAGAATGATTATGATGATGATAGTGATCAATTGAAAATAAAAAAAATATGCTTAAATCGATAGACTGATGGAGAAGAGATAGACCACCCTACTAGAGCTAGATCGATTTTGTTTAATGAAAATAAATTATAATTTTGTTTTGCGTTTTATCGATTGGGGGCGATTTAAATTGGACATATTGATGGGTTTTTAATATTGTGGTTTGGTCAGTTTTATTTTTGTATAGGAATTTTTTTTAAGAACCACAAATGTCCTCTTTTGTTTTTATTTTGTTTGCAAAAGTTACTAGTCGACGTGTTGGCGTTGTTGGTATGATGTGTTTTTAATTGAAAATTTAAAAATAAATGATTGCGATTTTAATTTTGTTATTTTTTTTTGTGTTTTTTTGTTGGCAGCTGCTGCAAACCGACTGATTTTTATTTGCTTTTCAAGTGGTTTTTATTGTGCAATTTATTTATAGGATCAATTAAGGAAATATAAATATATTTTTTATTGTTTAGTTTTGTTTGTTTAAAATGAGAGCATGATATAGTCGTTTGTTTTGATTTAACCTTTAAAACAAAAAAAAAAACAGTTTATGGAGAAAATTTTAATTTTAAAACTGAAATAAAATTAAAGGTTAGCTATTTATTTTTTGTGAAGTTAAATTTTATTTGTAATAAAATACACTTTAATATTCTAGCTATACGAGTTTGTTTAGATTAAACTAAGCCTTGAAAAAGTTAAAGAAAAAAAAGGTGAAAGTTTCCAAAAGATACAGGAACTCAGTTTCATGATAATCAAAATCGATAAACCCATTTTCGATAAAACGTTGTATGTAACGTACTTTCTACGTTATATGAGGTGTTTTTTTGCCTAAGATGACACAAAACGCTATTGGTATTTCATAATTCCTGGTTTCATACTGATAACTAGGTCTAACCATGAAAGGCATCATATTAGAGGGGGTCTATTTCCCCCATTTAAAAATGGTAATTTTTTTAAAGAAAATTTTTATAATAGAAAAAAAAACCTAATTCACAACAAAAATTACAGTAAGTTTATTTAATTAATTTTAATTTAATTTAAGAATTTAATTTATACTATCAAGAGCACAGCGGTAACACTTACTAGTGTGGATTAATCATATTCTAACTTTTCTATTCGATTGATGAGCATTGAGATAAAATTTTAAAGTGAAAATTTTTAAACAAAATATTTCACCGACGGAACATTATATTTTGTGTTTGTTGATGTTATTCGCTTAATAAATTTAAACATACATACTTACGATATGATATAGATAAAATTATAACCAATTTAAATTGATGGTGTTATTTTTGTTTGATTAACTCACCTGAAAAGAAAAAAAATATAAAATTTTAATATTAAATTCAAGTTTAATTATAAAATTATTTATTTTAATGTTAAGTTTAAAAAAAATATATAACTAAACATTTGAATGCTAGAATATCATTTAAAAAAAAAAAGAGACAAAGTAGATTAAAAATCCTGCAGAACATTTTCGGAACATAAAATTAAAACTTAATTAAAAATCAAACAGACAAATCTAACTTTTGTAATCCTACAGTCAACCCAAATTTAAATTTAAGAAAACTTTTGACATATGTAGGCTACCATTTTGTTGCATAAGTTTAAACCATAGAAAAATCGGAGGTATTTCGTCCATTCATTTTACGCCTTTTATTTTTCTAATCCCAATTATGTTTTCAAATCAAAAAAAAATATTCAAAGCAATAAGCTTCTAATGTAATTTTGTACACATCCGTCAGTTGACTGACTGCATTCAGTGAAGTCTCAGTCAATTGACGAACATCTTTTAAAAAAATTGTAGGCAAATGACTAGCAGTTGTATGGCTGCAGTAATTTTCTTACTGCTTCTAGCCTTTTTTTGCACTCAATATTAATTTTTTACTTAGACATCTTGGATTTAGTAAGTAATTCCACAGCAGTCTTTTTACTGTACGTCAATTTCTTTCTAAGATTATTATCAACTGTTAAAATTTTGCAGCCAAATTATTTACTGGCTGTCAAAAATGGCTTACATAATAATTTTAAGGTACTAAACAAAAATAGAAGCAGTTAAAAAGTTGACTGCTTTTAAGAAACGTTAAAATCAAAAATAATGAAAATGACTGCAAACTGCATTTTTCAAATACATTATTTTTTAAGGAGTCAAAAACTCAATTCTCCAAGTGACTGTAGTTTTCACAACTCTATCAATAAATTAATTACTGGCTGTGGAAAATGAATTACCTAATTATACACATTTAACTTTAAGGACTAAAAAATAGAAGCAGTTAAAAAGTTGACTGCTTTTAAGAAACATTCAAGTCAAAAATAATGAAAATGACTGCAAACTGCATTTTTCACATACATTATTTTTTGAGGAGTCAAAAACTCTATTCACCAAGTAACTGCACTTTTCACATCTCTGTCAACAATTAATTACTGGCTGTCAAAAATGAATTACCTAATTATACACATTTAACTTTAAGGACTAAGAAAAATAGAAGCCGTTAAAAAGTTGACTGCTTTTAAGAAACATTCAAGTCAAAAATAATGAAAATGACTGCAAACTGCATTTTTCAAATAAATAATTTTTTAATGAGTTTAAAAACTCTATTCTCCAAGTGACTGTGGTTTTGACATCTCTGTCAACAAATTTTACAATTTTAAAAATTATTTCAATACATTTTAAAGCTCGTAAAAAAAATCAATTCTTAATTAGTATCAAAACCCATCTTTACCAAAAACCTTTTGAAATACAAGGTGGTCCAAAACTTTGTCACTATATAATGCTATAATTTTTCCAAATTATTATAGCAAAAATGATAGCATATTTCCAAAGGGAACCAAGTTATGTGTGCAAGAATTTTATCTCAATCACCTTTATCAAAAAAAAAAAAAACAATCCCCACCCTCCATCTAACATTTAGAAATAATTTCATAATACAGTTTTTAATGATGATTTTAATTTTAATGGAGAGTAAATAAACTGGGCCTTAATGCTTCACCTAAATCTTTATAAGAATCTTAAGTAAAATGAGCAAAAAAAAAAATAACAATAAAGTGTCCTATCCATATAAACATCGTTTCATATTATTTTAATCTGTGTTTTATAGCAGTTAATTATGCCATAATCATAATCATGTCGTTAATCAGATTCAACTGCTTTCTACTATATCTAACGCCTTTAGGGATTAACCACCACCACCATCAGCGGAGATATAAAAATTTAAAACTTTAATCAACTAAAATCAAAAAATAAACAAAAAAAAACTAGTTAAAAAGTGCTTAAAATCTTTTTTTACTGCACAATGATTATTAATTAGACTGTAAAATTTCCTTTTTTTTTACTAAATTAACCTTTAGTAGAAAAATTAAAATATGTATAGATATTTGGAATTTTGTTTAAATGATTCTTAATTAGTTTGAATGTCACACAACAATAAAATCAAATCAACAACAATAACAATAAACAAATTAGGTCTTTTCGAAGTTTTTATTGTTCTATACTTTATAATTTAACCAACTTGAGACTAAATGGGGAATCAGTTAAATTTAATTTATGTAAATTAAAAGAAATCCTTAACTTTTCCGCAATTCAAATGATACATCTAAATGAAGACTGATACAAAGAGAACCTATCCCTAAAAGTAGCCCTCAAATTCTGTTCTTAATTTAAAGAAATAATGTTGATGAAATTTTCTCTCTCTTTACACTTTTACCGGGATGATTCGGTGTTCGGTTTGAATGGATAAAATGTGTTGAGTTTCAGCACTCAACATTTCAAATTATTTTTTTTTTCTTTAATTTCAAGTGTTTATATAAAGGACCATTAAAATCAGATAAATTTAACGGTTTATTGCATTTTCCCTTCATACAGCTATCTGAAAGGGCATTAGAGTCGAGACTAGGTTTTAGCACTGCCACATTAAGTTTGGTATTTTATATTTGTTTTTTTTTTGTACATACAGTTGTCTTCGAGATTTAATTATGTTTTTTTTTACAATTTGTTGGTTTAAAAAATGAATTTTAGTTTAAGGTGTATTTGTTTTCTATTTCTGTGTGTTGCGAGGTTTAAAAAAAAAACGAATTGTTATGATTTTTAGTCGCGTCGCGTCATGGTGTCGCATAGTATTTTTCTTTCGGTATTTTTTTTTCTTAATTTTTTCAAGATCGAGTAAAGACGTCGCCACTTGAGATTACATATTATGTTATATGATCTGTTGAAATTCTTTTTTTTTTTGGAATTTCAGATAATTTTAAGTGCAACTTTATGTTAAAGGAAATTATTCGATTCAAGTGGAAATCAATTATTAGAGCAGATGGTGGAAAAAAGGACATAAATATTAAGGAAAGATTATGGATAAGTCAGAAAAGTCAAAAAACTGTACAAACGTTTGAATTTGAATGCCTGAGCGCCGCAATATGAAATACAAAACTTATTCTCTAAACGCGATTCTTTTAAAAGTGCTTACAAAATTGAAATTCTAGCTTACATAAACATAAAAACCGAAAATATTTCTAAAATTTTAAATTAATTTTATCAATAATTTCCTTGATTAAATTTAATATTTGATCTTTCAATTTCAGTCATAATTTAAATAGTTTTTATTTATTTCGAATTCTGAATTGCTCTGGAAGTCATTTAAAAAAAAGTAGAAGTTGGCAGCACTGTTTGTGCAATTTTTTTATAGGTCGATTATTGGTCGTGCAATATTTTTTATTTAATATGTTTATAGTTTACAGGTTAAATACATAGGCAGTGAATAAGCATTTATTAAAGCTTTATTCAACGTATTCAGCATATTTATAAAGAGCCCTTTTATGTCCTTATGCCAAATACAGTACCAAAACGAGAAATATATTACGTTTGGATATCGTGAAGCAAGCCTTTTGGTAAAATAAGACATTTGTTGGTATGCAGGAAGCTCCATCTGAGTGTCAAATCTCACTTTTCTTAGTTTTTTCCATACAAAAATTAGATTTGAAACAAAGCTTCCTGCATACCAGCAATTATGTTTCTTGATTGAACTATTAATATGGAATCCAAAACTAAAAGCAATTGGATACGAGTTGTTCTGAAAAAGTTAATAATAAAATAATTAACATTTTAAATATCGACAGATATTCACCAGACAGTCATTGAGGACAATAATAATTTAATCTAATGTCAAAATGACATTTGGATGCCAAAATATCCTTATGAGGACACTATTTAACTTGTTAACGCGTTCAGCTTAAAGTTTATCTATTCAACATTACATAACTATTATGAATAACATTTACACGTTTACTCGTAGAGGCATTGGTAATTTTACGCAGTCTCTAAAATCCGTTAATGAATAAGGGTGATAATGTTTTATTATCTATTACAAAACAATGTTGTTATAAAATAATAAATTGGATAAATTAAAATTATACTTAACCAGAATATAAATAAGGGTTGTAACAATTTTTAGTTTAAAAACCTAATTTATTGTGATTTTAAATTTTATTTTTGTTTTTTAATTATGGAATTTAGTACGACATTTTTCGCAATTTTTAAAACATAAAAGAATTGAAATAGATTCATTTATATTTCCCAAGAGTAACTTATACAGTGTAGTTACTCTACTCTTTGTCACCTCAGTGAAAATTTCAAACAAAAACTGTGGACAGTTTATTTTTTAAATTTTATTACTAATTTCTGACAGAGTCAATGTTAATTTCATTAATTATAAACGTTTAAGGTAATGTTCTGCGGATTCAAATGAAATAAGCGATTATAAATCGGTTATCATATTATCTCGAGTCATCTGGATACTTCATCGGAAATCATTCGAATGATTTCGATTCATCATTAAATTGATGTCTCATACAAGCGTCTTCTCAATTTCTACTACATACTACTATTTAAGCGTGATACCAATGTAATACAAGAGGCTCAACATCATACAGGACTGGACAGTACTATCCAAATTTTATTCATGCAGTCCTGGCAGACGGAAAAAGTCAAAGCTATATTTTGTGAATTGTTAAACAAATATGTATATAAATTAACTTGATAATTGTTTAATAAAAATCACTATTACTAATATCACATTAATCACTACAAGAGGCTTAAGCAAAAGCCAAGTGGCAGTGTTTACGCTTAGTGTGGATTTTATGTGCGTTTACGTGTTGCGTTTGAATAGGAATTAATAAGGACTTTTTATGTATCTGTTTCATGTATAGCATTTATCATTCGAATGAATTAGTAAAATAGTAATAGTAATAAAATCTGTCGAACAAAAATAGTCAATATATGGAATATAGGAAGCTTGCCTCTAACTCTGACTGTAATAGATGCGAATAAGTTCGTACTGTTTTAAAGCCCTTACAGGGTTTCCGTAGTAAGCATACTAAATTCCCACAAACGTAGCAGTGGTAGCTCTAATTCAATGTGTTTATTTTAAAAGCACACAAGGGTTCATGGTGATGTCCAGTAGGTAGCTCACGGTGGAATATACGCTGGCTTTAACAATATTACAAAAACGATTTGTATGTAACTCAGTGGTTATTTTCAGTGGCAATTTTAGCAACAGGCACCAGTGTATTTTAAAAAGCTCTCCCATAAGGCATGTACTGACTATTTATGTTGGACAAAGTATAGTAATCACTGGGTTCTCGAATACAGTTTGGCTCATGTTGGTCGATCACTCGAGATATAGGTAGATAATATTTATGAAATTTTTTGTTATATGGAATGACCGAATGAAAATGGAAGAATCGAATAGAATCGAATGATGCCATTTCACATAATATCCATTAACAAATATATTTTTTTTCAGTTTTGTTTCTCATTTATGGTAATGAAGATCAAATTTTAAGTAATTTTAAGTAAATATTTGAAAAAGAATGAACCAAATAGTCTTAATCAATTATTCTAAATCACAATTAACAGAATTAGATGTAAGATACTAGTAAATAAGTGTCACACACGTAACAATAAAAGACGAAAACTTGTTTGCAATAGGAACAAAGTACTTTAGATAGCTACAACAACTTATTTAGGGGGACATTATTTGATGTCAATGAATTTATTTTGTCTGCTCAAAATGTTCTCTTCAACACCAAAAAATTGGCATCTTAAGGTTTTCGCAAATAAAAAAAAATACTTTCTTGCTACTTTTTGACATTTTCCAAAAATAAAACGCATGCATCTGCAATAATTTAATTAAAACGTATATTTTTGTTCTGTTCACACATCCCAATTAATGAAATACATCTACTCAGTTGAACAGGATTGCCAGATTGCGTGATTTATAGAAAAAAGATACGACATTTAATTTGAGTGCTATGCGAAGGCAAACAATTGTGTTGTCTTAAAAAAAATAGGGATTTTTGAGATAATGCTACTTTTTTCGTCAGAATTGGCCATCAGAAATGTATCTATGTTTAATACTTGAATGATCAGTGATCTTTTTTTGCTTAAAATAATAATTCATATGCCTTTTAATGGATTAAACCTGCCACTGTTTAAGTTTCTTTAAACCATTTTATATTTTAGTGAAAAAAATAAGAAAAAAAAACTATTAAAGTCTGGCAAGCCTGATCCACTCTTACAATACTTCGCGCGCTCCCTTCACAAGTATTTCTGCGATACTTAATCATTTGTATATATAGAATAGATACTATGCAAAATGTTTGCGTTGCGACATTTCGTGCCGCATTTCACACATGTATGACCGTTTGGTAGAATTCTGAGACGTCGCGTCGTTTTCGTTGTCGTGTTTTAGCCAAAAATAAATTTTCTGAAAATGTCAATGTACTTTTGGGGCGGCTTGCTACACGAAAAAAAAATCCAACCTTACACACATTCCCTCTTTATCTATCTAATACACCGACACCAAGCCAGACAGTTTGACTTTTGAGATCGTTTTTCAAGACGCAACTCTCCCTCTCTACACACACTTGTATCTCTTTCTCAGAAATGTAAGAGTTCTAGAATAGAATCTGCCAAATGCAATTAAATGCCATTGGGATCGCACACATTACAAACAGGTATACAGATGCTTATCAGATCTAACTTATAGTGACAGGAATCTTGGCATTTTGTTGTCTTTTTTATTTTCGAAAGTAAGAATCTCAAAAATCATTTTCGAATTAAAGTAAAAAAGTAATTTTTTTCCTCGTCGTCGTTGCGAGGGGTTGGATCTTGAGTGATAGGTAAACGAAGGGTGATGGTTAGATAATTTTAAATTAATTGAGCTCTAGCTATAAAGCACACACGTCTAAGAAATTTTGATCTGAGCACATTTGAGCTATTTTCGGATGCAATCCATAAATAACGCGCGACGGACGTGCGGCATTTGGAAAGAGTAGAGTGCCACATAGAAATCATTTCACTTCATCTCCGCCTGCTGTTGCTATTTGCTGTCTCTGGCTGTCTCCGTGCCCAAATGAAGGCACAACCATGAAGAGAGTTTCTATACATTTTTTTTTTGTTTTTAATTTTATTTTTATTTTGTATAAATGAGTTTTCCTGCCAAACGTTTTGAATCCGAAAATAAATCAGTAGTGAATAAATGGTCAGAAATAGAAAAAAAAGGTCGAATTCATGCCGTTGACTGCTCTTAGTGATGTGTGTTTTTTTTTTGCGCACGTTCAAATATACTACACATATAGTTTATAAACGCTAGCCAAGCTGTCTGTCGTATGAGATACCATGTTGGTTGCAATAGGCTATACCTATATAATATATATAAAAAAATTAAGAATATGCAAAATATATAAAGAAAAAAAATACAACAAAAAGAACCATAACTGGTTATTCTCGTTGTTTTTTTTTTTTTTTTTTTTAATATTTTTGCAGCCGGGTTTAGATTTCTCAGCCAAGTTTGGACTAAAAAAGCAATAGACGGAAGAGAAGGCGGCTTCATTTGCATTTGTTACACTCTCTGTTTCTTTAGAATTTCCATTTGATGACTCCTACACATTTCTGTCGTTTAGCCGCCCACTCGAGTTTGTGACGGGGGTTCATGATGATAGATGGATGATTTGTTAACAAAAACACATTCGCAAACTCAGGGGAGAGTTGGGCAAACATTTCATTGGATTTTAACAAAATTACCATAA
The DNA here is from genome assembly GCA_910595825.1 of Philhelius pedissequus. Lineage (NCBI taxonomy): Eukaryota > Metazoa > Arthropoda > Insecta > Diptera > Syrphidae > Philhelius > Philhelius pedissequus. Next base: position 313,100,253 of record OU343160.1, on the reverse strand, counting down.
GGAAGCTTGAACCGCATTGACAGAAAGATGGGAAAAGTTAAGGATGTTGATGCGGAAATGAACTTTCCACAAATTCGTATACACCTTCAAAACCCTTACTTTTTTTTAATAGTTGAATTTTTCGAGTATATGTATATTCCCAAGATGATAGATTTTATGTAATTTAAGGCTCTAAAATATTAAAACACCACTGTCACTATTTTTGGTCTGGTTTAAAAATGAGAAGTAATAAAATAGCTATTATTGAATCTGCAACTATTTATTCTTAACGAGTTGGGGAATTTTCAAATTTGTGTTAAAACATAGTTTTGCTGCGAAAACAAATGTCAAATAATATTTGTATTCGAAGTACATGGTTCGTGGATTCAAACCATATGCAATCGGAAAGATAGCAAAATTGTGTTTGACTCCCGCGCCGTCGGATTTGGTAATGAAAATGTAGAATAACACGATATATAATGATACCCATAGGGAAATAGATTCGCTACAAATCGTGTGAATCTGAGTTACGTACAAAAAATAAAATGCACGACTGGATCGCACGTACTTACTCTTATGTTCGGTCACATCGTTAGCACAAGATTTTCAACAGAAGCGTCTAAATGCATTCTTAAGATCGTGTTTTACTTAATTTCTTTTTTCTAAGAAATTGTTGGTATAAAATTTTAAGTATTTATCAATATAAATTTAAAAACTGAATTTCAAAAAAATATCGTCCATCCGTTTTCGAAACATTGAATTTTCCTATATAAAAATCTTGATCGAAATCCGTCAAGCCGTTTGAGAGATAATTAAGATGGTATAACAAACTGTGTGGCAGGTACCGTTATTTTTGGGGCTGATTTAAAAATTTATTTGAGACAATCCCCTAAAACGCTAAGTATTAAGTTTGAAAAAATCTTTTCAGCCTGATCGACCTGACAGACAGAAGGAATTGCCGAGACCCACTATTTTCGAGTTATCCACTACCGTAATGTCAAGTATATTTTTAAATCTCGAGTTTGATTTTTTTTCCAAATGCAATTTACACTCTGTGGTTTTTGCAAACCAGTGATGCCTATGTATACTGTCACCACACTGAATTTAAAAAAAAAAATAACTACCACTAAAAAAGATTGCAGGTAATTTCCTGAAAAATATCGTACACCCCACCATGACCGACATCATTGCATGTCCAAAGCATACTATTCACCTAATCGTTTCTACTTTCGCTGTGTTAGTTGAAAAAATATACATACCAACAGAGTTACCAATACCCATTGAAAGCAATACAAAAGAGCTTTTTCAGTGGCTCCTTACCAAAGAACTTTCTGTTTTTAAGCTTTTGAGAACAAAATTTAGTAAGGTCGCTTTGATTTACTCCTTTTTATTTGGTTGTATTTTTAAATAGCCGGTTAAAATGCAGATCATTTTTTTTCGCTTTCGGTGTTTTTTCAAAAAGAGTTATTTGTGCAAAGTATCGAAACGTTCAAAGCAAATAATCTACGTGGATATTCATTACAAAAGGTTGTATAAAGTGAAGTTTTGTGTTATTAACAGTGAATAATTGATATTGCGCCTGTTAAATAGAGAAGTAAGATTGAGTTAAATAAATAGTAAAGTGATGTTATATAACTTTTACGGTTTTCGCGGATAACAAAAAAACGCCTATTTGGTTACTGCTCGTTTGGTGGTGTGGAAAAAGATAAATAGCTATATTTTAATTTAATTAAAATGTTCATTGTTTTAAGCAAGCAGATGGTAACCCTTGCACACATTTCTCTCATATTTGCGGCATTTTAAAATGAGAAATATGGAAGCCCTATGAGAGAGCTTTAACTTGAGATAAGTTTATGCAAACAAATGCAACCAGAGTGAGAGACAAACGCCATATCTTCCCTGTACTGTACTTGCCAACATACATATATCACAAGTAAAAAACACAAGATGACGGTATTTTACTATAAAGATCAAACGCTAAATTCAGTTCAGTGTGTTTGTATTATTCGATTAAGATAATCACTTATGGATTTCTCCAACTTGTATAGCCAACCAATAAAATAAGTGTACACCCTATGAACAGCAATGGAGAGCTTTTTCTCTTAAAACAGCTTTTTTTATGGAGCCACTTCGAAAGCTTTGTTTGTCTTATTAATAAATCATAGGTCGGAAAAGGATCACGCTTTGAATGTGCATCCACAAAAAGCTTTTCGCTTGTAGGGAAAAAAGATCTTCTTTGTTGCTTATAGAGTGAATCTATTCAATTTGCACAGAGTGTATACATAATAAGCTGCACAGCAAGAACCATTATTCGCATACCAAAATTTATAAGGCTCTAAATTTAAATAATTGAAAGCTTTACATTTACTGTTTTAATAGACATTTTTTTAGTGACAAAGTTATGGCGAATATAATAAAATCAATCTGGCTTTTTCGATATATTACATAACCACTTCTAAAAAATGCAAAGGAGCGAAAAAAGTAGATTTTTTTTCTTTTTTTTTAGAACTTTGCACGATCTCAAGGGATCATTTTCGTAACACAGCGCGGGCATCCGGTGGAAGAAGAGAAAGAAGGATAGGAAAGATGTTTGGCGCGATGGTCTCAGACTAGAACTGGTTGATGTCTCAGATTTATCTCCAGGGATGGCGGCTGAACTAATGCGGAGAGAATTACCGTGTCTTATTTATGTATGTCTCTTATAATTCGCATTATTTTATTTATTTCGTTGTCATAGTTTATGGGTAGGCTAGTTTACTCAATCACATGTTCTTAGTGTTATGCCTAAACAGCATTTAATGAGCAAAGCAACAACTTATTTTATGAAAATATTTAGAATTGATTTTTAATAGAATATAAGAAGACATGGACAACGGCAGGAATCGAACCTGCAACCACGAGCACACAACTATCGCGCCACGGCCACCCCCATAGCTAAAGAATAATAATAAAATTAGAAAATTGCACGAGTTATTTGCGAAAATCATAACCCTTAAACCCAAAATTGCCGTGTAGTTGTGATAAAAATAGCGTTCAGTCCCAGTATCAACATCAACACTCTTTCGAATATCGAAGCCAAAAAATATGCCTCGGATTTTTTTTTATTAATGTTGATGATTTTGCAAAATTAAAAAAAAGTATTTAACTTAATAAAAAGATTGAAAAAATGAAGAAACAAAATCCATCAACACGCAATTTTCATCGTCAACAAAATTCTTTCACCACTTTTATTGATGGTCAGCAGAACACAGCTTGTTGAAAAACAAATTAATTTCTCCTTGGCATAAAAAGAATTTTAAAACAAATTTAAATCTTGCGAAGACAGCAAAAAATCATCAATAAATCTGTCTCGTATCTACTTAAAAACAAAAATTCTCTTTCTTTAAAAAAAAAAAAATATATATTAAAATATATCTTTTTACCAACACACATCAATCTCAGTGCTTGTCCAAGAAGGGGAAGTCAAAGAAAATACATATCAATCCATCATCTTTATTACAAACAAAAATGTTTCAATTTAGACAAAATGAAAAAAAAAACAAAAAAAAAATAGGTAGATATCTGATGGATTAAAATCGAACAAAATATCGATTGCAAACAAATGTTTCATTGTTTCGAATTCAATAGCCATATTACGAGTAACTACAAATATGTACTATAATCCTTGCCTGAATGCACTCCAGAATATGATATGAGGATTATTTACCCAAAAAAGGAAATCAGAGACTTTTAGTTTCCATATAGATACGTATCTATCTATATTCGCTGTGTTTTCTTATTGTGTAGGTGTAGATTATAAAAATTGTTTTCCAACTCACTTCTCAAATCCGACAATAGAGAAAAGCAGTAAAACAATTCCAACTAATGTCCTTTTACGTTTGAGATAGTTCTCTAACTGACTGGAATTTGATACGAAGCGACCGACCAACAGAACGAACGAACGACGATAGTAGTTTTTGGATTTTATCGTTACAAAAGTATCTATGGATCTTTGTGTTTTTATTTTATTTTTTTTTGTTTGTGTGTTCTTATATTGCTTCCTTTTGAATTGTGCATGGAATAATTTAATATGAAACGAGAGAAAAATACTGAAATAAATTGTATATAAATTCCAGTTTTTTGTAGAAGCAAGCGAGTTGTAACTAAGTTTGTCGTCCTGAAGATGTTGATGATGCGGCGATGTGTATGGAAACTTCTTCTTGCTGTTGTGTCGCCCGCGCCCTCAAATTTGCTCTGGAGCTCGTTTTGTGACTTCTTTTCATTGAGATTATGAATTTTGATAAAAGTTGCTCGTTTTTTTTTTAATTCCTGGCCCTGCGCCTGCACATTGAAGACAACATTATGCTGAGACAGTAAGATTCATAAGAAACTACATTTTGAACAAAAAAAAAAAAATATACGGATGTGGGATTTATTTTCGACGAAGCACGCCGACGCGACTCGACGGACGGACGGACCGACGGCCGCTGTTAAAATGTGCAACATGATGGTTTACATTTTTTCTGATTGAATCGATTGATTGGACGACCAAAGACGCACGATGAATTGTTATTCTTCATTGGGTTTGATTGTAATGTTTTATGCACGGGAAAAATGACAACAACAACGGGTAAATGAAAATCCTTGAAAAACAAGAAGTGCTTTAGATTTAATCGTAAATGAAATATTGATGAAAGCTGTGAGGCTTTTTAATTTATGACGCAGCGGGTGTTTGTGCCATTTTGAAGACATCCCTAACAAAACTCTCTGAGTTCAACTTTCTACACCTCGTTCATCATTTGGGGAAATTCCGCGATCGTATGCATATCGAAAAAAAAAACACTGACATAGATACCAAATAAACTGCTTAGTTAATGTAATGATTAAAGGTCATATCGCAGATCGCAGGTTGAAGATGTTTTATTCAATAAAATTGAAACTAAGACGATTTTTTAAATGAATAATTAGGGGGGAAATGAAGCTCTTTAGGGTTATATTTCGTCCAGGATGTATCTTTCGATCACGGAAATCTAACAAGCTTAAGGGCAAATTCATAGGATGAAATATTCCCATAATTGAAAAATAATACATACATATTTTTTACGAGAAAAGTTCAAATCACCAAAATTGCATATTATGCGAGCCAGAAAATTCTTGTTTTAAAATCTCCCTAGTAGGGCAAACTGTGTGAGCAGTTCCTCCTGTTCGAGACCCAATTCAGCAACATCAGACAAAAAATTCTTTTCAAACATGCTGCAACCACTATCTTATGGTTAAGGTGGTATCATGGGTAACTCTAAAAAAAAAATAAGGGCATTAAAAGGCGATGCAATATTTTTCATTTCATTCAATATTTCACGTGGATTCTGCGCTTAATTGTTCTACTGCATTGGACAGCGACGAGAAACAAATAACAGGCATTTAAACAACAGACCGGCAATTGGGGAAATAAGCAATAACAATTATCCCCGTTTGTTTCATTGAATATCGTTTTATATTTACTGGTTGTCAACTAACCCTATCTGCTGCATTAATGGCAAAGCACTAAGCCATTTGGCACTGTTTGCAAAAATTATGACACTTTCATATATTAGCTCTGTTCAGTGACATGTCATTCTGAACTGTTCTGAACAGAAGACTACAACTCTTTGCTGTTCAATGAGGGATTGCTTATTCTAAATTGTTCTGATTTGAAGTGGCTCCTGTAAATTGCGCAAAAATTTTTTTTTGGGAAAAAACGCCAGAATTTTTTTCTGGCTCAAAATCGGAAAAAAGAGCCGATTTTTTTTTTGGAAAATAAATCACTAATATTGGAAATTATGCCAGATAGGAGTGGAAAAAGAGCTGAAGCAAAATGGAAATTAAGCCAGAAAATTTGTATATCCCTAAATTCCAAATAACCTTTGGAGAAAAGGTCATAAAATGGTTTAAGGTATTTTCAAACAGGACGAAGGGGGTGGGTTCGTTCGGGCCAAATGGCACATTGTGAAATGGGGCACCATGCCCCCCCACCCCCTACGCACCGAGCTTTTCGTACGAGAGCCGTAAACTTGTAAAAATTGTAAAAAAAAAAACACTTAACACAAGCCCGAATTATTTTTCTGGCTTTTTTCCAATTTTTTTTCCGAAGTTTTTTTCATTTTAGGTAGAAAAAACGTGAAAAGGGGCCAGAAATTTGGGAAAGATTATCAGAAAACTTTTCGTTTTTTTCTAGGAAAAAAGGCAGCATTTTTGATTATGAATTTTTTGGAGTCCAGTGAAGTTTTCTAAGCAAATTAGAACAGAAGACAAACAAGAAAAAAATCGTGTGAACTGTTAAAATCATTTGTTTTTTGCTTCTGTTTTGTTTACTATTTTTGGTATTTGTTTGGTTGTTGTTGAATGAATCGTTAATTGTTCAAATAATTATTTACTTAAAATCAAAAGCAAAAGTTTCCACATTTGACAATTGACGTTTAATTGTCAGTTCTATTTTATCTGACTTTTCTGTTCTAATCTGATATGTCCTGTGCTGTTCTGTAAATACTTCAGTTTACTTCAGTGAACAAAACTATAATGAAAATGCTCACCACGCGCCAGTGAATCTCTAGAAATGTCATCTGATGGACTATGTTTAGTTGGGCAAAAGACTTAAAACAAAGAAGATCAACACGAAGTCTAGAAATCCACTTCGGGTGAACGTGTTGCAGAGATTAATCTTGACATGATAGGAAACAGGTTCAAAAAGGGAGAGCAGAGTTAGTACTAAAACCAAGCAGAGCTAAAACAGCTTTTTGGCTGAAGGCGTGGCCCATGTTCTGTAACTCAGGCGATAACTTTTCCTCACTTAAAAATGGGTTTCTGGTAAGTAGAGGCGATAACTTAAATTTTTATTTTTTTTAACTTGGATCTTCCAATGGAAAGCGATAAATAAAAAAAAATCATTTTTGCATCTTAGCAACAAAACAATTTTTTTTCTGAACTATTTTTATCGATTCAAAAGTTCCAGAACATATGCCCAGTACTTTCAGCACCGCAAAAAGTAAGTAGGTACTTAACTTAGTGAGTAAGTAAGTCCATAGTACCGATATAAGTAATAAACTACATAAGCAAATAAGTATTAATTAGGTATAAGTACATAAGAAGTAGGTGTGGAAGTAATTTCAAAAAAATTGTTGGATAGGGCAACAGTTTGGAGGAAATACCAGTCCATTAGGAAATACCATTTGATGGCCTAATTATGTAGCCAAATTGAAGATTTTTATGACCTGTAGTCCAAAATGCGTTTAGCCCAGGTATGATAGTTGGGCTCATCAGTTAGATGCTATCGTACCCTTCTAAGACGCAATGTTTTTCGGTCGATGGCCCAACTATCGTACCTGGGCGAAACGCATTTTGGACTACAGGCCATAAAAATCTTCAATTTGGCTGTGTGGAATCAGTCCACAAAAACAAAAACAAAAATATATTATTATTTGCGTTTTCTTCTATTCTTATTTTGTAGATACATTTTTCAAAAATATATCAACTGATAAGCTTCTTTTTTCAGTAAATTTTGATTATGTAAGCCGCTTTTCACCGAGAGCCTACCTACTCATTAATAATTTTTGATTATATAATACCTTTTTTTTTACCGAAACCAATACATACCCTCTTATAATCAAGGTTAAAATATATGTGGAAAAAAACATAATCGGTGACGGTGAACCGCCATGTGGCACCTCATCGCGATTAAAGATAACGCGATGGACAAAAACGAATAAAAAACATACAAAACAAAAAAATCGATGAAATTTATCTTCCAGATTCGTGCATCTTTCATCCAAAGAAAAGGAGACTCTTTCAATACAAAAGGAATAAAAAGACAAGAGGAAGGGTATTACAGAATAAATTGTGGTTTCGTGTGTGAAATACTAAAAACAAAACAAAAAAAATATTTAAAAAAATCTTAGAAGAACAGTCGTCCTCCTTGCTTGCTTGTCCGTCGTATTCGTCGTCAGTCGTCGTCGTCTTCTGAGCACCATTTATCTTCTTCTTCTTCTTTTTATTCCAGTTTTTGTTTTGATCATCTCTTATTTTGTTTTTTAATTTTTTTCTTTATTTCCAGAAAAAGGAGAAGACTTTTGCATAAAAGAATCTTGAGGTCAAGCCTATAATACAGATGCACACACGTACGAGTATATTCATTTGCAGCTGCAAAATAATATTGTTATTCCTGATTGTATTGGTGGTAAGGTTCCTTTATGTTTTTTTTTTTTATTTTTGAACAAACTTCTCTGAATTTGTATTTTTTTTTTGTTTTTTGCTCAAAATGAAAGTGCGAAGGATTTCCTTTGCGGAATTGTTTTGTTTAGTTTGAAGATGAATGCATCTTTTGTTCAAATTTACGACAAACAAAAAAATGCATTTCTTTTCTTTTGGAATGAAAAAATGCATATGGTTTTTTTTGTATATTCTTATTTGTGTATGTGTTTATTTTGAGACTGCAATTTCTATAAGAATGCTTTTTTTTGGAAACAGCTTGAGAACAAGGCTCATCATCAATATTCTTAAGAATTTATTTTTTTTGAACGATGAAAGGGCCCAAGTGTTAGAATGGCTGCTTTTGTTGGTTGAGTATAATTGATGGAAATAAATGGGATAAAAATGGTTTGCTCGTACCTACCTATAGTAAGGTCGAATTGTAAAGGTCTTGATTTATTTGGTAATGAGTTATGATTTTGTTAAAATAAGAAATATTAGTGGATTACGAAAAAAAATAACAACCGACACTACGGGGTCAATAAGTCCCTGAAAATTAATACCAATTGTGTCATCACCTTAAATTAACCTACCATTTTTTGTCAAGAATCATATTGCAAGAGAACGCAACCAAATTTTCAGACAGATTTGTCAAATAGTTTTGTTGTGGCAGTGGCAGCCATTTTATATAAACGCCTACGTACATTTTCGTTAAATTTGAAAAAGTGAATTTAGTTTAGAGTGCTCATTGAATACAATTTTTGCGAGAAAAAACTATCACGCAAACAAAACAAAAGCTTGCTAAATATGATGGGGACTTTTTATCTTCGATAGGAATAATCCACCACTGTTTTACTCCATTTCGGTGCCCAAGTGACGCCGAACATTCTGATGTCTCGCAATTGATGTCACCGCACCAGAAATTGTCGACAAAATACATAGTTTGACAATGGACGATCGGCGAGTGAAAGTTCTATAGCTTGAAGAGACCACAGGATTATCACTTGGATCAGTGAATTCGATTTTACATAATAATTGGACATGAAGAAGCTTCTAGAAGAATCGAGAAGAGTCGACAGCAAACGCGATTCGTCTGCCAATTTCAAAGGTGTGTTTGCCAGTGTTCCAAAAAAAATCGACTGAGTTTTTGCGCCGTTTCGTAACCGTGGATGAAACCTGGATTCACCACAACACACCAGAAATAAAGGAACAGTGAAAACAATGGACTTCTCCTGGTGAATCGAAGCCGAAGAAACAGGTTTTTGGAATGCGTGTCGTGTTATTTACATCGAATAGTTTTAAAAGAGTAAAACGATACCCAGCACAAATATCCCGAAAAGCTGCTGGATCAATTCCAAGTCGATTTAATCGATTTGAAGAAAAAACGAACGGCGAAGAAGAAAAGTTCCTTTTCATTAAGACAACGCACTGGCACACCAGTCCTCAGCCCCGATGCAAATTGCATGAAATCTTCCCTCATCCAGCATATTATCCAATTTTAAACATCTGCGACTATTTCTTGTTTTCAAACATGAAAGAATGATTAGGGAGGCAAGAGATTTGAGTCGAATTAAGAGGTCATAACTAAAACAAACGCTTATTTTGAGGGCCTCGAGACATCGTATTATCAAAAAATCAAAATAATCAAAAAATTGCAGAAGTAGGATGAGTTGAATTGTATCGAGCTAATAGTTGAAAAATAAAATGTTTTTATGCCGAAGTGTTCCTTATTTTATTTTTCAGAGACTTATTGAACCATTAACCAGTTCGTCAACAATATTTTTGTTGAGTTAAGCAAAAAAGGGATTAACTCAGAAAGGAGGGGTTTGCAGAAAATGAGAAAAAGATAATAATCCGATGGATTTGTCCAAATTGATAAATCTTGACCTTAACTTAAGGCTTTAATATTTGGGTCCAGAGAAAAGTGTTTTTCGTAAATTTCGATAGATGTGTTATAAACAACTGCTACTTTTCTGTCAATCAACTTGATTCAACATCATATAACCCCATTATTTCGTCGGTTAAGCTGAGGCTCAAACAAGGTTCAACCATATAATATCGGCTTTATCTAAAAAACGTATTATTTCCCTCAACCATAGTTTAACCATGGTTTATCCACCAAATATCAATATCATCCTAATTTCGCGGTAACTGTTAAAAAATGCTATTTATCAACTAATTCAATTCAATTTCAGAAAGTCATTTCTGAAAGATGATTGTCAAAAAACTTTTAAAATCAATGGGCGACACTAGGGAAATGGTGATTTCGATAAGGTCATTATATCGATAACTTTTAAATGTACAATGCATATCCGATATCTAGGTTAGGTTAGGTTGAATTGGCTGCCATCGAAAAGACACTGACACTCTTAGACCATAAGTTGGTTGATTGTGATACCACATGATTCTTGAAATTTCAGCCCAACTCGTTTAAGCTAGTTAGAGAGAAGCGTGCGAGACTACTAATATCTTCGTTTATTAGATCACTTTGATCATTATTGAAGAAGTCGTCCAGATGGAGCGTGCATCTTTGCGATAGGGCAGGGAATATGCCGAGAAAATGAGGAATCGATTCTTCCTCTTCTGTATCCATGCAGCTTTTGCAAAAATTGTTTGCGAATACTCAAGGATATACATAAGACAGTGTCTGATTATGACACCAATAACAGAGCTGATGTGTAATCTGCTAAGAGATATCAAACATTTACAGCGCTTCAGATCCAGTGTTGGCTGAATCTATTTAGTCGCCAAGCAAGCATATTGCTTCAACATAAATTTACATGCAGCGATAAGAATCCCATTATCTACCCTGTTTGTTAGAATAGGTTATAGTATTACACATAAGTCTACGAAATAAATACACTGAAGCACTTGCAACGAGTACATCGACTTAAACATTACACACGATAATACAACACAGTATACACTAATGTATGAGCATCAGCAAAATAAATTTAAAAAATCACCGTCAAATACACACAATGGGCAATATTATAATCTTATCAACAAAACGAAGCAACAAAAAAAATCCTCGTCGAATACACACAATGCAGATACATACATATCTGCACTCATCTTTGAAATCCACAAGACGAACAAACATGGCATATGTCGGGTCACGTCAGATGTCGGTCGGTTTAACAGCTCCATAGACATTTTTTCACCCCCAACACCGAAAAAGAAGTTTTACTTCAAAAATGTAATAATATTTGGTGCAATAAGGAGTTTTCACATAAATTATTGACTGTTACTGGATCTGGATAGTCTCAGAAGATGTTAACTAGCTGACAGCTAGAATGCAAAATCTGATTAACATCATTGCAAAAATATCATAAGCAATAGATTTTCTTGCGAAATTTATCCAGCTGTCACAAAAATCTCAGAACTTTCAACAGAACAGAATTTTCAGTGAATCGTTGATTAATTGATAAAGGTATTTCAGTTTAGGATTGAAGAGATTTCCTAGTTTGCGAATTAATTATGAACATCAATGTTGCATTTTATTAAACGAAAGTCAGTTGATGATAAATGTATACAAGCAATAATTAAAATCCATATTTTCAACTCAAAAAACGTTATTAATTATATACACAATTTCAAGATTTACTCTCTTATATTTAAAACTCTCAAAACGTGATATTATGTCTCTTGTTGACACAACTCTTTTGGAAACTATAATTTCCTTATGGAAAATTGTGTTTGCACATGCATGTAATGTGCGTTGGTTAAAAGTGTATGGCTTTAAAAAGCTATATAATATCCCCTAAGGGTACTTTAATACTTAAGCACAGTTTTTATTTTTTTTTTACAACATGTAAATATCAAACAAAGCTGTCGTCCTCCTATATGTATGTTTCAGTCAGGTTTTTTTTTATGTTTTGAGAAACGATTACTCTAGGAGGTAATATAGGAGTAAACAGAAAAAAAAATTATTTTTATTGAAGAAGTAAAAGTTATAAAAGCCAGTTATAGGTGAAACTTAAAAAGTGTGTTCTTTTACTTCTTCTGCTTTTTTTTTTCTTTACCAATATATCGAACAACACCAACTGGGCTAATAAAACAACGCAACCCCTTGTATAAAGACAAATACAAATACTAGTTTAGTGTTTATGAAGTATTGTCGAACATGTGCGATGATGACGACCGACGACGTTCAATGAAGTAAAGTCAATTTATTGGATTTCGTTTAGAAATGTCTTTACGTACTTTCTTTATAGCTAAAAGACCCTTAGGGCAAATTATTAATTTTGTAAAAAAAAAAAAAATAAACACAAAATAATGGAACAAACTTTTTGAACATTTGGACTTCGCATTAATTTGTATTTACAAATGTAGCCTGTCATTGAAATTTTAATTAAAGACTCTGAGAATCCGATTATTATTATAAGCAATTTCCAGTTTTTTTTTTTTTTTGAAAACACAATTCTGCCATTGACCGACAGTCAAACTGTTACTTTCTCCGCATAACGGAAAGTTAGAAATTTAAAATGTTTTACCAAAAAACAATAATATAGGGGGTGGCCGTGGCGCGATAGTTGTGTGTTCGCCTGTCAACCTCATGGTCACAGGTTCGATCCCTGCCGTAGTCTATGTATTCTTATTTTTCCATTAAAAACCAATACCGATAAAATATGACAAAGAATAAAAAAATTAATGTGAATTATAAGGGAAATAGATAAATAAGACAAGGAAATTTCTCCGCATTAGTTCAGCCACCATCCCTGGAGATAAAATCTGAGACAACAACCACCTACATTTTTCGAATATCGCGCCACACATTTTTCCTATCATTTGTTCTCTTCCTTAACCTCACCCTCACGCCCGCGCTGTGTTGAAACATTTAAAGGGTATTCATAATCCCTTGAGCGCGTGTAGATTATTCACAAAAAAAAAAAAAAAAAAATAAATAAAAAAAAAAATATGCCAGCGTTGATCAACATTTTAAAACTCTTCTGTAAGAAAATAATAATGAAATACCTAGGTAAGAAAATGTCTGAATTTGGTGTTGTCAGAAGACTAACAGTAAAGTTCTATGATGAAGTTTTTACCCTCTATTCTAGTACGCTGCTAATGCAAAACGAAATTTGTGGCAAATTCTGTCAGCTGTTGTCAAAACACAATTGAAATTGCGATTAGGCATATGCCAAAATCTATAGTTTTTATTTTTCTATGATTTGTAACTTATACTCGGAGTTATGCTCAGAAACCACCTATTATTGGAGTCACATTTAAGCAAAACCAGCAATGAAAGTGAAATTACTTTTTGTTAATAAGTGTATTCATGCAACAGCGGAAAACGCAGATAGACCTCAGAAACCATATAATTATATCTCCGCAGAAATGAACTGTCAAAGTTTATATGGGAAAAATATTCTGCAATCAGATAAAATTATCTCAGGAATTTGATGTAGAATGGGTAGAAATAAACCTCATAATGTTTGTTCAATGAACAATCAGCTGTTTCCTACATTTACGCAAGTATTTTTAAAGGGACTTTCATGCAACGTCCAGCGGGAAGATATTTCTTTCTGCAAAGTGGAAAATTATCTCGTTGCAGGAATACCCTTAATGTAATAAATGATATTTCAATAAGAGGTATCTTCGATCTTCAATAGCAAGTTTTTATTGCTATCTGCTAATAGCTGCTACTAAATAACTGTTACTGAAATAATGATCCATCCCTAGTTGTGAAATGTCAAAATTTTGCAAGCAATGAATGTCCCGGGCAATTTAATTCACAACGAAAAGAGTAGAGAATTAATCGTCATAATAATTTTAGTACACCTATCCACTAAAATAAAACACATTTCGTCGTTCAGCAGCTTAATCGAAAACTAAAAGTATAGCGAAGTTTTTCATTTATAATTTCGTCGTTTCTTTTTCGAATAGAACTTTTGCTTTCACATCAGCAGCGTAAGCTGGGCTTTACGAATAGGTAAGGAAAAAATTTGACTATTCATTTTTTAATCATATATTGAACACATAGTTTCTCCAGTATTCCCTTAACTTTTGTATAGAAGAAAAAGTCAAGACCTGCAAAAAATGCTTAATGTTCGATATTATGCATCATTCTTGCCTAATCATCCTTTCAAGACTTTAAAACAGGTAATACTAACTAGGGGCCAGCTTATCTTAAGAATAAGGTAAGTATTTGGAGAAAATTCGTAGTCTACTGACTGTGAGCAATCGCACCATCCAGTTGGAAACTAGTTTTACATTCCTTGGTATCGAAAATTAATTGGAAATTTTTTTTTCTGAGGAAGTAACATCTTTGGACCCTAACTAGCATGTATTCCCAATATTAGCTATTCTGTGCTATAAAAGCACATACGTGCGACTCGAAATTGTACGTTTAATTTTTTTATTTGTTAATATTATCGAGAGACAATAAAACGCAGTGAGAATATTTTTTTCTCTTTAATCTATCAAAAGGCATTTTTGTGTTGCCTAAGTGTAAGAAACCCTCAAGCCGTACGAACAACACCAGTCTTTGTTTGTTTTGTGATAAGATTCGATGTATCTATTGAATTGGAATTACAGGCAATCATAGAAACTATATGTATAATATTCTTTTTGTACATATTTCAAAATTAATTTGTTTCATAATTGAAAAAAAAAATGCATACTAAAATCAACACAGACAAGGATTCAAGGTGGATCCTATAACATAATTCGAATCTTTTTCAATTCGAGCAAAAAAAAAATGGGTGCTTAAGATATTTATTACCCTGCATGAGATGACATTGAAGAGAACGCCTCTTGCAGATTCTTTCTTCTTCATTTGTATTTATTGTATTTCTGTTTGCTATAGAAAAAAAGGTACGCAAAAGAATATAGTTTTGCTTGCTGTTCCTTATACCTACTGTCAAAATTTTCACTAGTATCGGTTAGGTATATGAATGCATGTCTATACATACATTTATACAGGTATCTATCTGAGCAGGTGTATTTTTTTGCTTGATTTATATGTTGTTGCTTTATCTGCCATTCTATACAGAAGCTTGATTTTTATCTTTTTTCGAAATTCGTTTTTTTTTTTGTTAATTAGGAAAAGGGTATCTTTTAAATAAAATGTCTGTTCTGGAATACAAAAAAAAAACACAAAAATTGTGGAACTAATAGATAAATTAGTAATGCTGGTTTGAAATTACTTAAATAAGATACATATACATACATGTTTGATTAGTATTTATCTTCTTTTTTAGTTCTATGTTAATTTGGCTTGAAATTGATAAATCTGATCTGTTCTGATTATAACGAGAAACGAAAATCGCTGTTAAGTGGGTATTGACTGCTTAATGTTTGAAATATTATTAGATTTTAGATTTTAAAAAGTACTTATGTTCAAAAGTTGACAGATTCTGATAAGAAAATCGATTTTTCTGAATGTTAACAATGATTAACAAAAGCTAGTTTTCCACAAAAAAAATGGCGCCCAACGTGATCTAGATACTTGGTTTGATCTCAGAGTCAAATGCAACAAAGAACGGTATATGTCTTGACAATTAATTACAGCTAAAGTTGTTAAACAGCTAAATATACATTTCATATATCTCAAAAAATATACGCTTCAAGCTAAATAGAATGGCGCCCAACGCGAGTTCTGCATTGCAGCTATTTATTTTCAGCATTGCATTTTGTGACTAATAATGATTACAGAAAGTCAGAAACGATGAATTACTTCAACGAAATATAATGATATAATGAAAAATCTGTCGATAAGGTTCATATATTTTGAAAAAATGTCATTTAGCAGAAAAGCGGAATGGCGCCCAACATGCGAAAGATTTTATTGGTACATTTGTTTAATTTTTTTAGATTTCAAATCCCTAATATGACCATAATTAGATGCAAAAGACTGGAAAATACCTTTAATTTATAGTTGTTATTGAATTATATGACAAATAAAGAATGAAACATGGCCAAACATTTAATTTTTTTATTCATTTCTGAAACAAACTTGAACACAAACGAACGAACTTGAACACAAATGTTAATCTTACCCACCATTTTAATTATTTCTTAAGTACATAATTTTTTTTTATGTTTAATCTAACTTTTTGAAAAAATCACACTTATGTAGACAGAGTCGTCCGTCATTTTAATTATTTCTTATCTTTTTCCCTCTAGTATGGATTTTGATCAGATTTATCGACATTTATCTTGTGAATTCGTGACTCAATAAAATGCGCATATACCCTAATAGGACATTAATAATTTCATATTTTTTTACTGTTTGCTTGTCGAAAAAAAGACCGTTTTTAACACAATACATTCATATATGGCGCCCAACTTGGGCAATTAATCCTATAGTACACAAAAGCAATGATTTTTCACCATTCGAATTCGAATTCTAATATTAGAAAATAAGTCATTTTATTTATCAAAAAAGATGTTATAAATTCTATCTGTAAAATGCCTAAAAGTACTTTTGATAAATCCCAAAAATGTATATTTCTTTTAGAGAAAAAAGTGTGTTTGGGTTGATTAAAGTGTGTATGGCGCCCAACGCCAGGTAGATCTTTATACTCCAGAATAGGTTATATTCACATATTAGCAAATTTAAAGAATTTAATATGTTACACAAACTTAAAAAAATTAACACATATAAGTTTGTGTCTATAACTACATTTAATGCTAAAAATGGCGCCCAATGTGAGACACACTTTTTGGCTAACTTTAAAACTATACCTGAACTAAATTTTAAAATAAAGATCGATCAACAAGTAAATAAATCCAAAGAAATTAAAATGCCCATTAATTTAGCAAGAAATAAACTGATGAGTTTTAATAAATAAATAAATACTACCTACCTACTCCTCGAATTCATAGACCTGGGTAATTTTTCATCAAAAAGAAAACGTAATAAATCTAAGAAGAAAAAAGCCTTCAAGCACAACGATACATTAATTTATCATCGATCGTGTAAATCCAGAAGCAATAATAAATAAATCGTGTGTCATTTGCTTGGAACTAATTCACATTATGGATATTCCTCGAAGCTATTATTTATAATATTTCAGTTTTGATGAATAATAGATATTGGTTAAATAAATTCCAGCTATTGGCAAAATACCATATTTGTATAGTATTTATTAAAAGAAAAAAGAATTAAGGCAATAATTAAAAGAAATTTACATTATAAATTAAAATCCGATAAAATAAGAAATTGACATTTTTAAGACCTTACATACAAAAATGTAGCTAAAAGCTATGGCGGCATTTTTGCCTTTTAATTTTGTTATTAAATAATAACTAAATGTGTTTCTTTTTAAAAATAACGATTGAGTTGAATAAGTTATAGAGGTTCAATTTTCTATAAGAAAGAATTTCCTAATTTATTTTTTGACCGATTGCCAAATTATTTTAAAGAAAATAAAATTATTTTTTTTTTTTTGGAACTTAAATAACCTGTTTGTGGATCTCAATTTTTTTTAGCTATTACAACTAAACACTCTGCATTAGTGAAGTTAGTTTCAGGAAGTCTATAAATTTACTAAGAAAAAATTCATGAAAGTCCATACCTAAATTGCTCATCTCTGTGTGGAAAAAAGAATATCATGACCCTTATAAAAATTCCTTCTACCAACATAAGAACAATACATATTTCCAAAAATAATAAATTAAAGATTTTTCTCGCCTACAAGTTAAAAATGACAGTCAGATTGATCTATGGAAAACCTTTAACAAAACTACCCGCACAATGTTCATCATTTTGACAATAAAAATAACAACAACAACAACCAAAAATACAAGATACAAAATCAAGATCATAAAATGTGTTTTTTTTTCATCTCTTTCTATCTTGCAGGACTCTATCATATCGCAGTTGATCATGATCGACCTTACAAAGGTCTTTTCCAATCCAACAGAGGTAAAGTATCTTCTGTGTGCATTTCCATTGCAATACAATCCAATCTCATCAAAAAACACATGAAGAAGATCTGAAGAATGGTGGTAGAAGAGAAATATAGAGGAATCACAACAACATTGAGAAAAATGAGAATCACCAAAAAAAAAAAGGAATTATGAAAACTAAATCCTCCGAATACGAGTAGGTATGTTGGTATTTAAGAAAAATATCGTTAAAAGATTTACAAAAAAAAAACAACAAAAATATCTGACAACATATGAATATTTTTATACAATCACTGAGAGGGATTTTTTTTCGGGAAGATACACATAACATAACCTACAAAACAAAAAATCGTCTCCAGGTTTTATAGACGAACAAGGTGAAAAGAATATATGGGTATGGGGACCACAATCAAGATGACGATGATGATGAAAAAAGGAAAAAAAAAACTTATAAAAGAATAAAATAAAATTTATTATTGTTATTTACCATGTGCCTTCTTCTTTCTGGTTCTCGGCGCCATGTCTGGACTCGTAAACACACAAGGATCGAAAGAACCCAAAAGAGAAAAACCAAATTGGAACCTCTTTCACGAGAGCTGCTGAGTCCTCCAAAGGAGCAGCTACTTTATTTATTAGTTTTGCGGTTTTTTTTTTTGTTTTCCTTTTTTTTGTTCAATTCTTTTTTGTATCCTTCCAGCAGGCTCCCTGGACTTGTTATTATTTTTTTTTGCTTAATTCTTTTATTTCGATGAGATTACTGATAGGTGCGAGAAAGATGCTATGCGATAATAATAACGAAACGAGCAAAAAAGAAATCCTCCTCAGGTGAAATTTGAAACTTCACTTCTCAAAAAGTCCTTTTTGTTAACGCGGTGGTGTCTTTTTTTTTTTTTTGTTTCACTGTTAGGATTTGTTTAGATACTTGCATCTGACGCATACACAAGTATACACACTGAGAGGAGCACGCACATAAATTTACGAGTACACTTTCTATCACTTCAAGTCGATATTTATCTCTGTGATTTATTCAAATTTTTTTTCTCAATTCAATTTTGTCAACCAAAAAAAAATTTATCTTTTGTGCAAAAATGAATGTTGAACTTTTGTCAGATTCTTGAAAATTCAGATGAAATTCTATTAAAATTGATGAATATTTTATTGTGCGCGACGACGGCGTCGTGCGTCGTTCCTCTAGGGTATCTTTAAACTTAGATAATGTATCTATTAGAGACAATGTCGATGTAGATATATTTTAGTTTTTTTTTCTATTTTTTGTTTGATTTTACATTTCCCTCGTTCGATTTTTCATATAAAAATAGCCAAAGCAACACCGTAGCATATAAACATCACAAACACCATAAAATTGATAGTCGCACGAACGAAGAACGTATCGACAACGACTGGGAGTATGACGATGAAATATACTTTTTTTTTGTATACTAGATTGGTTTGCTTTTAATTACCCGATCGCGGCTGGGTTGTGTGTAAATAATTTTTAAATCAAAGCAAAAGCTACCACAACAAAAACAATTGAATGACAATCAAGAATAATAACAGAGCACAGAAAATTGAACTAATTATACGTCAACATGATAAAACGAAGTTAAAAAATTCATTGATCGAAATTTTCAGCAAAAAGTATCTCACAAAATTATTCAAAAGAAAATTTAAGTCTTTTTTGTTAAAAACAATGTATTTTTTTTTATTATTAAAAAAATATTTGTTATGATGAATTTATTTCATACCGAGAACGTATACGATATTAGAGTAGCAGCGATAAGCTGCAAAGTGTTAACGTCACTAGCCGACAACGATACATCAGGTACTGAAGTTGAAAACCCAGTGTAGCACCATTAAAAGAGAAGGCGTTCTTTAAGAACAACTCCACAAAAACAACAACAAGTGTGTGAGAGAATTTGAGTTCTCTCACTCACTCTCTCGCTCTCTCTCGGTGTCTGGGAAATCAGAAATAAATCAGGTTTTATTCTCTTTTGTATTTATTAGAAAACCCCAAGTATAAGTATCTTAGAGTCCCAAAGGGAATCATTCTCTTTTTTCTCAAGATACATTTTCAAATTTCTGAATATCTGAACACAGAAAAAAATTGATTTTACTGGCTGATGGTTTTGGCGAGATGAAAATCAAGTAACGCGCTCGCGCATAAGAGAGATATATTTTGATGCAGCATCAATATCAGCATCATCAGCAAAGCATCCCATGGTATATTTTATAGATTTTTCTCATAGATACACGTAGGAGACGAACGGTGGATGTAGTTTTTTTTTTTTTTTTTTTTAAAGTCGTGTGCAATGTGCAGTAATGGAGGAAAGGAGAATCCGTATGCACAATGTATTGGAAAAGATACGAACGAAAACATTAATTCAATTTGTTCCGGTTTAATCTGTTCCTTTTTTTTTGTTATTTTTTATGCAGTGGATTATGGTGTGTCGAATGTGGAGGTTCTTTGATACTATCGTATCTCGTAGGCGAGGAGGCCGACGAAACGAATTTTTGGTGGGGGACCTCTAGCTTCCAAATATGATTTAGAGCTTTATTTTGTTTAATAATAGTATTGTGGGATACGGGAAGGTGAATTGATAGAAGGGCGTAGGAAATTGATTATGTGGGCACTTACATTTTCGGATTTTATAAGATTAAATTTTATAAAGGGAAATATGTAACTACATATTATATGTCATGGTTATTAGACCAAAATTAATTTCAAACATCTACCTACCTACTGAATGTTGCATTTGGTCAATTAAGGAAATTTCATACTTCAATTTAACTAAAATGAATTAAATTATTTTTTTTAGTTAAATTTGTTACACTTAACATTTTTGTTTATCGTTTAAGATGTCAGTATTTTTTTTTTAATATTTCAAATTGATAATAATGAGAGTCAGTTATGATATATACCTACATAGATAGGAAAATCCGATTACCCAGATTACACTGTTCTTATTTTTTTTTGTAATAAATCGTTTTCATAAAATTTATGTTTCTGTTAATAGAATAGAAGAAAATTGTATAAATCAATGTTTTATTAAGCTTGTTTATCGGATTGAAATTTTAATAATAAAATTTAGCCCTAATATAACCACAGTACCTAACCTAATGTAATCCAATTTCGATAAGTTTATATATCAATTCCTTTGTTTGATATTTTTATGTGGATTCTATTGCTAAGGGAAACAAATTGGGATTTTTTGTATTATTCCGAAGGAATTTTTTTGGTTTAGTGCAACAGCACTGGCCATAACCCGTATGTTTGTTCGAAATATATGTTATTTCTTAGTCGAAGAAAGATTTCATTTTGAAAAAAAAATGTTTCAGAAATCTTGAAAATATTATGATTTTTTAATAAAAAAAAATATTTCATAATTATACTGTTTGATGCGGAAATATGTATTTTATACAAAATATCCAAACAAAAAAATTCCTAAGAACATGTACTCAAAAGCAAAATATTTTCTTGGCTCTCTGTTTTGTTCGGTTTTTTATTGTGATACTGTGAATTCTGAAACTGTGAATTACAATAATTCAAAGAGGACAACGTGACAGTATTTCAATGATACATTCTGACAGTGTAAAAGAGTACAAGTCTAAAAATTTATCTGTGTGAAACTTGTACATAATTTCAGTTTTAAGTGCGATAATTGTAAGAGAATATGAAATGCGGAAATGTGAAATTCAATAGAGACAGTGTATAGTGAAAGATGAACAGCTTGAAAGAAAAACAGTGTGGAAGACAGACAGTGCAAAGTATGAAAGGATGACAGTGTGAAATATAGACAGGGTGAAAATATGAAATTGTAGAATATAAGACAGTCAAATATTCGTAGTCTGAAAGTGAGACACTGTAACACTTTCACTCTGTCGCCTTGTATAACTTTCACACTGTTAACCCTCCAAACTGTCTATCTGGCGAATTATCTATTTGTCATGTGTCTTCTGTCACACTGTCTATTTTTTGCACTGTTTTTCTTGCTGTTCTCACTAACTTTTCTTCCACACTGTCACTCTTAAAAGGGAGCACATACTGTCAGTGTTTCACTCGTTTCCAATCAAACACTCTCGCACATACAAAGGAATATTTCTAAAAGTTTCACATAGACAAAATTGTACATAATTTGTTTCACAATACATATCTGATTTGAGTTCTGATCAGCTATCCGACATGTATGTGATATAAGTAGAAGTCCTCCGATTAAAGAACTTTTCGTATAACAATTGCTACTTCAAAATTATTCAAAACAATCATCGAAGTCATCTAATGTTTCAAAAGCATCCATTTAATGCTAAAATTTGATTTTTCTTATGAACAGCTGTGAATGTTTAAACTGTAAACGGTTAAATATTTACAATTTTACCTGCTAGAAAGATATATTGAAATATTATGGAAGTGAGGTTCATAACTGAAGAAGCTTAACCCATTACCTGCCATTGTACTTAATTGAGTACAGTATTTTTGAAAATTTCAGTTATATTTTTTTTTTTTTGAAAAATAGGCTTTAATTTTAATTTCTTTCGGTTTGAGAGAAGCATGGACATGTCTTTTTGTTATTCGTTGAGGTTGAAAGCAATTTCAAATAATTTGGTCAACTTTTGTGTCGTGCATTTTTTGTTGTAAGCAGTTTCGTGTCCTTGCGAAAGTAAAATATTAGTTAAAATGTACACTGTCGAGTAATTTGTGAGTAACGAATTTTGTTCGATAGATTTTTTGCCAAATAACTACATTGTTAACAATTGTCATTCAAACATTTATTTTTGTTCATGGTTAGTGGTCTACAGAAGTGGTGTACTCAATTGAGTACACTGGCCAATACCGTACAATTTTTTTTTTCTCACTGGTTTTGCAGAGAAATGGGGTTTTTAACAAATACCTGCAACAGCTTTTATGGTACGCGCTACGCAAATCTCTACATGGCTGTTAATTATATTCCGGATGATGGAAATAAAGGATATAGTGGTTATTCTTGATGACTTGCTTGAGCATCCCAGAACAGTGGAGATATAAGTCAACAGTCAGTTTGGGGTGGCCGTGGCGCGATAGTTGTGTGCTCGCCTGTCAACCTCGTGGTTGCAGGTTCGATTCCTTCCGTTGTCTATGTCTTCTTATATTCCATTAAAAACCAATTCTAAAATTGTCATAAAATAAGTTGCTGCTTTGCTCATTACATGCTGTTTAGGCATAACACTAACAACATGCGATTGAGTAAACTAGCATAACCATAAAATATGACAGAAATAAAGAAAATAATGCGAATTATAAATGACAAATAAATAAGACACGGTAATTCTCTCCGCATTAGTTCAGACGCCATCCCTGGAGATAAATCTGAGACAACAACCAGCTCTAGTTTCTGAACATCGCGCCACAAATCTTTCCTATCCTTCTTTCTCTCCTTTCACCGGATGCCCGCGCTGTGTTAAGAAAAACATATAAAGGGTATTCATAATCCCTTGAGCGCGTGCAAAAGTTATTAAAAAAAAAATGCGAAGACGATATTTCACTTTCTTATCTAAGGAAAGAAAGCTCAGCTAGAGGTGAGTCACAGGAAAATGCTCCAAAATGGTCAAAGCATATGGTTTATTGTACTGAAGTAGACGAAACTGTCAACAACAGTGGTGGTCCAGTATAACGAATGATATAATGTCCAGAGTCAATTCGTTATATCGGAAATTCGTTATATCGAATACGTTTTTTCATACAGACCTTTAGGTAAAAAGAAAGTACAATTTTATTTTTTTATTATTTTATTTCATACTTCACTTAAAAGAACAAAAACATTAAACATTATTAACTTGATTTACATATACCTATACAATATACATACATATTAGGAATAGAGTTAACAATTTTTTTCAAATTATGTACGTAAATAGTAAATACAGGTATTTGTGCTCATATTTAAGAAAAAATGTAATGTAATTGACAAAATTACCGACAGCTTCGTAATGACTCACTATTTGAACTTCAGTTTCTCAGCTAGCATCTTTAACGATAACATTATCCCCAATTTGAAGAATTACTCCATCTGCGTTATTCCAGAACTCCAAATCATTGTGTAGTGAATTCAGTCTGAAAAAATGATGTAAGACTTCATAGCTTACAAAACAGTTTTTGTAATTGAAAATTGTGTTTACCTCTGGGAAAATATATCTCATAAGAGCCAACGTTTTTGCTACAAGGATCATATATCATCCTAAGTACGGAGAGCTGAAAGAAGTTGGATATAAAATGCTCTTCCAACACTTAAGAAGCATAACCGCGAATACTTTTTGGCATGACAAGGCAATGAGTGATACAGCATCGTAAAGATTAAGATCTTTTAGAGCATTGATTATGCCCTTTCCGGAATTCACAATTTTGCTTGATGCTTATAAACATTTTGTTTTCATATTCTGAAATTCGTTATTTGTTCGTATTATAGAATACATAATAGACTTGAAAAATATGTTCTTCATATCGATCATTCCTTATACTGGACCACCACTGTATTTGGAAAAATTATCCAAAGTAAAAGAAAAGATAGAATCGGAAAGCGAAGTTCAAATACTTAAACAGTTTTTCGATGATGAGGTTATGAAATTGATTGTTGGTCAAAGCAGGATATACGCAGTGCACCAAAACTGTCACACATTCGTGTTTACGAAAGATTTCAAATAGTTTTTTGGTATAATGCTTTTTTCAGGATATCACACTATACCGCAAGAGTCACTGTATTGGCGCTTAGATGGCAACTATAGTCAAATACTTTGGCTATCATTCTGCAAAGCAGTATATCCGTGGAAAGCCTATTCAGTCTGTCTATAAGAAGTGGATGCATTGCAGTTGTGATGGATATTGCTCTGACTTTGACATATTTGACATTGTTTATCACTTGAATTTCGAGTGGTGATTGACTAACTGGAAATAGTAAAAAAGGCAAATGATATCACAGCGTATTTTTTGACAATTATTTCACCAGCCATGATCTTACGGTTACTTTAAGCAAAAAAAGAATTTCGTGCAACTGGTACGGTTCGTGACAATAAAATAAAGAAATCTGGTAAATGCTTGGCCGATCCATTGTTAACAAGCCGACGAAAATCGGAATCTACTTCCATTTGTCAGGGCCATAACAAAGATTTATATAAATTCAGGCCCGTCAACAAAAGCACCAAATAATATTTTCACATTTTGAAAAAAAAAAAAAAAAAATCAACTAAGATGCCGAATATGTCACAGAAGAGTTCGAAAAATATGTGACACATGCCGCAAACTACTTTTTGCATCGAAAAGTTTGTTGCAAAATATTTTCTAACTAGGTAATGAATGTACCCATATTTCGCCATTGTACTCGTTTGAGTACACTAAGTACCAAACTTAAAAAAATATTTAAAAAAAAAATTGTATTTGCAGTAATAAGTATAACTCAAATGAGTTATATGATTTAAAAGGTTTTTCATTTTTTTTTATTTTTAAGGTGCTTGGTATTTAATGGGTTAACTGAAACTTTAATGAGATATTGCAAAACTACCCATTCAGACCAAATAAAAACTACACACTGTCACATTGTCACACGGTTGAATCATGGCATTTCTTGAAAAAAAAACTGCTGAAAAAATCTGCTTTTTCACATATAAAAAAAATAAATAAACATTTTAAATGCAATTTGTAGATTTCCTAAGATATTTTTTTTTAACGTGGAAACATCATCAAACTCATCTGATAGGTCCCTCTACTGATCATGTCCATCTTCCTCAAAATTAAGCCATATGGTAATAAACGTGGGGGATGGGAAATTCAGCACATCTATTACCAAAAAAATAAATTAAATTCTGTCGCACGAATTATATCAGCAAAAAACAAAATATGATGATCTGCCCCGTCTTTTTCGTCTTCTATTAAACAAAAGCTATTAACAACTTCCTTAAAAAAAACCCATCACATGAATAGTCCTGCATCAGGATTTCCCCTACACACATCTCGTTTAAAATAAACACCATCGTATTTGTCGTCCCTATTGTTATTTTTAATCCTCTAAATACATTCTATGTTCTAAGGATAAAAGTAATCTTGTGTACCTGGGGTTTTTATGTCCTTAGCGCCACATGTAAATGGTTTCTGAGTTTTCGATGAGTCTCAAACTAACATCGGCGTCGTTACGGCAATATAAGATTATAGTCAGGTAGAATTTAATTAAGTTTTTTTTTTTTTTTTTGTCGACCAAGACTGAGGATGATGATTATGACAACAATATTACAGCCGTCAGAATTTAACTGTCTAATCGCTGCAACAAAACAGCAAGGAATCATTTGTACATAGCATCAAGGATTTTTATATATATAAAAAGAAAAGACTTCTCACGATAACTGTTTTCATTAAAGTCAGAAATCATCATCGAAATGCGCTTACAATTACAGTACATGTCAGCAGCCGCCATCTTGGATTATACTCTTTAATATTCTCTGTCTAAAATTCGAAAAGGACAGCAATTAAAACACCTAATAGTTTATGTTCTTATCTTGTCTAGCCTAATATTTTTGAAATTTTGTAAGGGTTTATTGGAACCACCCTGTATTAATAATAATGAGGTTATATAAAATATAATCAAATTATAATTGAAAACGTCGTCAAAGGTACGGTCAATAAACACAATCCATAAGTCTCGTGTCGTCAATTTTACGACTCAATTATATGATTAGAAGAAATTTTTGTCTGGAAACCTCATACTTCTGGCGCTTCGATTTTAAATATAAGTCTGTTTTGAAAAGAAAAGGTTTTATTAAAATGTTTGTTAATTTTTATTTGCCTTGTCTGGTAAGGTTTTGTTTGTTTTTTATTCTTCCAGTCGCAAATTATTGCAAATTGTTGCTATTTTAAGGATTATTTAATCAAATTGATAAAAAAAAAAAAATATTTAAATGATAAATCATGTTGTTTGATTATTTTCTTAATAACTTTAATTAGTTATAGGGTATTGAATGAAGCTCCACCTGTATTAAACAAAGAATCAGGTTTCACGATAATATGCAGTTGTTATTATATTTGAAAAGAATAAACAAGATTCTACGAATTTTTTTTTTATTTCATTAAATTTCCGTCGTGAAGATTTGCTGATTGGATTAACAGTATAATTAATGTGAGTTATAAAGTTAGTGATTAGTTGAAGAATTACTGTTGTTTTATTATATATCCATACATCATAAAATATTACATTTAACTTTATTTAATTTAAAGTTTAAGAGTCAAATAAAATTATAACCTTATAACGGGTGATTTTTTTGCTACTTGGTTTTTGACGTTTATATTTTTGACAGATCACACATGACAAATTCCACGAACATTTGACATTTCGATTCAGTATTGTTTGCCATTTCATCATGAATAGACTTACGCCTGAACAACGTTTGCAAATTATTGAAATTTATTATCAAAATTCGTGCTCTGTGAAAAATGTGTTTCGCAAGCTACGTCCGTTTTATGGTCGTCATAATCGACCCACCGAGCAGGCTATTCAGCTCATTGTGACCAAATTTCGCACCAGTTTCAATTTATTGGACATTAATCCACCAAATCGTATCCGTAGAGTGCGTACCGAAGAGAATATTGCTGCTGCATTCGCCAGTGTTGCTGAAGATCGCGATATATCCATTCGGCGCCGATCGCAGCAATTGGGTTTGTGTTATTCGACCACCTGGAAGATTTTACGCAAAGATCTTGGTTTAAAGTCATACAAAATACAGCTGGTGCAAGAATTGAAGCCAGGCGACCTACTACAACGTAGAATTTTCGGTGAATGGGCCTTAGAAAAGTTGGATGAGGATCCGTTTTTTTTATCGCAAAATTGTCTTCAGCGACGAGGCTCATTTTTGGCTAAATGGATACGTGAATAAGCAGAATTGCCGTATTTGGAGTGAAGAGCAGCCAGAGGCAATTCAGCAGCTACCAATGCATCCCGAAAAATGCACTGTTTGGTGCGGTTTATGGGCAGGCGGCATCATTGGGCCGTACTTCTTCAAGGACGATGAAGGCCGCAGGGTTACGGTCAATGGAGAAAGGTACCGTTCGATGATAACAGATTTTTTTTTGCCGAAAATGCAAGAATTGAACTCGGTCGACATGTGGTCCCAACAGGACGGTGCCACATGCCACACTGCACGCGAAACCATGCATCAATTGAGAGGCGAATTTGGTGAGCAGTTGATCTCACGTTTTGGCGCAGTCAATTGGCCACCAAGATCATGTGATTTGACCCCGTTAGACTATTTTTTGTGGGGCTATGTTAAGTCTATTGTCTATGGGGACAAGCCAAACACGAATGCTGCCTTGGAAGCCAACATTGAACGCGTCATTGGTGAGATTCCGGCCGAAATGTGTGAAAAAGTTTGCCAAAATTGGACCTTCAGAATGGACCACCTGAAGCGTAGCCGCGGGCAACATTTAAGTGAAATTATTTTTAAAAAGTAAATGGCAGAAATTGATTTATCGATCCAAATAAAAATTTCATTCACTTTTTACAAGTTTCTGTGTTTTTTTGAATTTTCAAAAACCAAGCTCTTAAAAAATCACCGTTTACAAACTAATTGAATTTTTTTAAGGATTTTTTTTCCAAAAATGACCAATTCACGTGTTATGTTCTTGCCTAACTGGGTCCTTAAAATCTCCAAAGCCAAGTTATTTGCGACAAAGACCAAGCTCACGGGTCAAAACAGGGCAACAACGAAGCAATTTTATTTATTTTCTAAACGGATATAAAATTCTCTGCAGTCACACTATTCTTATGTGTCGTGAAAAAAATAAAATGCACGACTGGATCGTACGAACTTGCTCTTGTAGCTAACACCTTTAATATAGCTAACCATTGAGGTTTACAAATAGTTAGTTAGGTGTAGTTATCCTATGTAGGTTTAAAGCCTATGTAGGTAAGTTTACTTGACTCTTAGTATAATAAATTGTAGAATGGATGATTCAAGGAATAGTTACATACGTACCTACGAATGTATGTTTAAAACTATGTTATGGATTTTAATTATGTAAGTAAGGAGAGTAAAATGTATCTACATACATATACATATAGATGAAAACTAAATATGTAAACATACATATAATAATGAAAATGAAGGGTGTATAGATGGGTAGGTAACTATATGCATATAAATTTAAATTTTAGGTGTAATATGCATACATAATATTCATGTGATTTTGAAAGACACATATGTATGTACAGTGAAATCTCCCTTTGCGGACACCTCCCTTAGGCGGACACCTCTCTTAGGCAGACACATTTTTTTGTACGGAAATTGCTCCATAAACGTTTCATTGTTTTCAGTTCCTCTTGGACGGATATTCCCTTGGACGGACACGGACATGAATTTCACATATGAATGAGAAAATATTTTCTCTTAGACGGGACACCAGAGCAAGATTGAATATGTCATCACTCTGTGGGCTAATTAGGGAATACGAAGCGAATCGTTTTTAATTCGATATCTCATTTTCGACTCGCTTCGTTTTGATCAATTAACGAATTCGATGCGAATCGTAAATGCTACTTCCAAGATTTCCAGATAATTGACAGCTGATTGCAGTGAATATTTATTATATCAATCAAAATCAGTTGTGTTTTGTCCGATGTGCATTAACTTTGTAATAAAATATTTATTTAAATAAAAAATGGACTCAAATGTTATTTATATAAATGCTTAAAGTGAGGAAGAAAAAGAATCTTAAAATTCAAACTTGAGAAGAAAATTATTAAAAAGTGCTTCTTCACCTTTTGATCTTCCTTGCTTCGAGTCAGTGTTTTTGCTTAACGTGTTTATTATTTGTTAAATTAGCTGTATTTTATAAGAAACTTGGTTCGATAAGTTGGTTCGCCTTTCAAAAAAGACATTTAAAATTTAGACGAAATAAAAGACAATAATAGACCACAGAACAACAATGGGACGCCGCCAATTATAAAATTAGCTGCAACATTGAGATTCCTTGCAGACGGATCATACCAGAAAGTGATTGGGCAGGATATAAACATTGGAATGGCGCAACCCACAGTATGCAATTCAATGTCCGAAGCGCTAGACATATTGCAGAGAACGTTGTGTCCTTTGGCTATCCCTTCGTTTTCCCTCATAAATTCGATGAGCTTAGAAAATTGTTGGTGTCTTGGGCGTTTATTACAAAAAAATGTTTGTTTATTTCTTTAGTTTATTTTTATTAAAAAAAATAATAGTTAAACTCACATTTTTATTTATTTAAATGAAAAAAATCCACTAAAATCACTTTCAACCGTGTCCATAAACCAATCCGCCAAAGAAACCCTATCGGAAATGCACGCGCTAAAAATTGAAATGTCAAATCAAATTCGCTTTCGATTTCGAAAATAGGGCGAATATAAAACGAAAGAGACGAAAGCGAAAACATTAATATCAAATCTCATTTTCGCCACCTAAAACGATTCGCTTCGTATTCCCTAATCAGGCCACTGATAATTTTGACAACCGTATTTTTTTCTAAAGTTGCAATCTTCTACAGCGAACACCAAATTATTTTCTCTCATTCACGTGATGTAATTTTGCTTGGACGTAAAAAAAGTTTATTTTCTGAGTTTTAGATTTTTGTTTATTTGCGCTCAAGTTTCAAGTTTAAATTTGGAAGACAGTGAATTCGATCCAGAACATGATTCGAATATATAGCAAATTTAAGAGAAATTTCCAAGCTCCTTCATGAATGCAGAATGGATGGATAACCTGAAAGATTTGTGTTGTTGGATGAAAATGTAAATGTGGATGAAATAAAATCAACGAGTCTGGCAGTGAATCTGAGGAAGAGGATCAGAGCCTGGTGCTACGAAGAAACAAACACTTCAATTGAAAATTTTAATAAAAATTTACGGCCAACAAAAATAAATCGGTCTTTTCTAAAACTAAACAAGCAAATATTGAAATATTTTGTTTTTGAAAAATACATAAATACGAATCTTCTTATATTATTGCAAAGTTTTTAGAGGCTTATTTTTATATGTATTTACATCTAATTTAAATCTAATAATTTTATTCCAATTCATATTTATTTGATTTCTCTTAAACGGACGACTCCCTTAGGCGGACAAAAATGTCTGCACCATGGTTGTCCGCCCAAGGGAGATTTCACTGTATATATAAATGTATGATGGCCTACATTGTACTGAATACTAAATTCAGTGACCTACGCAAAAAATACGTAAAAAGGGAATAATAATAAGGTAGAAATAAATGGATAATACACATAATTAAATGTTTTTATATTGCTTATTATAGTTTGAGGTAAAGCAAAGATGCAATTTGAATTCATGAATTCGGTGCTTTTATAAACTAATTTTTTATGTACAAAATTTTGAAAACATTTTTAGAAAAAAAAATTTGAAACGCAATTTTGAAGATATTATTAATATACATACATATAAAATTCAAATTTCAAAAATATTCTGTAACTGGTTCTTGAAAAATCGATTTTTCAAAAAAAAAAATTATTTATTTTTTAAAAATCGAAATTTTAGGGAGCATTTGTATTCAAAAAATTATTTAAATCGGTTCATCCAATGTTGAGAATGTCGAAAATATGGAAAGTGGTTGTATGGGAAGTACCGTTAATAAGTATGCCAAAAAAAATATTTTTATGCTTGAACACACACATTTTTTTATAAAAATTCTTGGAGGAGTTTTCGAGGAATAATTTTTTTAACGGTTTTTTAGCATTTGTATGGGAGGTACCGTTGTTTTTATTTTAGAAAAATAGTTTTTTTTTACCTATTCAAGATAATGTCAAAAAAACACCAAATACGAAGTTTCGAAAAATCTATTGAGTCGTTTTCGAAATTTTGAGTTTTGAAAAAAAAAATTTAATTTCCAAAAAAAAATTTTGGTTTACAATAATGTTTAAACTTTCTAGGGGCTTCTGCGTAAAATTTAAAAAAAAATCAAATTAACCGTTTCCCAGGAAATCAAATATCAAAAAAATGGTTCTACTAGAGGTACCAAAAATAACAAATTTTTCCAAAAAAAAAAATTATTATATTTTTTTTTTATAAGAGCAGTTTTTGAGAAAAATAAGATTTTTGTTTAGGCTGCAGACTCGAGGACAGACAGACAGACAGACAGACGGAATTGGGGGACCCACTTTTTTGGTGTTCTCTATGATAGTAATGTTTGATTGTTAGAAATTTTTTTTTATAATCGCAAGTAAAAATATGATTAGGTCCGATTATAAAATGTGTAACAAGTTACAAGCGTTTTATATATTTGAGGCAATGGCACATATAGTGCTTAACTGCTGACTTAGATGTTTGGGTTCGGAAACAAGTCGAGATTTAGATAAATCTTAAAATTGTGATGTTAGGGAACATGAACAGAGTGCGTCTTTCTATTTGTATGTCTGTACTTCGATTTGTAGTGTAAACTGTAAGTTCAAAACTAAGGTGTTTCGTTAGGGAACAAATTGAAATTTTCGAGGCCAAAACATAACATTAAACATAACATCTGGAAAATTCGAACTTACATACAACTTTCTCGCAAAACCTGATATCGTTTTTGTATTTATCAACAAACAATATTATGAGTTAAAGTTATTGAAATTGCATTGCAACTCTTGATAATATTGAGTATTTAAAACAGTTTTGAAGATTTTAAAATGAATTAGACAATTGTCAACACAGTCTTAAGTTATTAATAAACAAAATAAAAAGAACAGGACATAAATGTTTACCCTGTGGTATCTCAAAATTATCTTCAAAATTATTGATTCACAACAGTTGAGATAGCCGCAACACTACAAAATGCTCGCTGAATTCCAGGTTCATTCATTAATTTAGATACTAGAGTAGGTGGAGATATACTCAGCTTAAAGTTTTTTTTGAAAAACCATGTCAATTCGAAACAATAATTGCTTTAATATAAGAGCCGTACTATTTTTTTTGAAAAACCTACCACAGCCAAAATGGATTTTGCAAACAAAACGAATGCAAAGCTAGCTGATTTCCTGATCATCTGTCAAATAATTAAATGCAAAAAATTAAATAAGAAAATTATAAATCGAAATAAAATGATACATTATAAAGGAAGCAGTAAGAAATAGCAAACATTTAAAGTTTTCCACATATGAGTGGTCCTAAATGTTAATTATTACTTGTGATATTTCGGTACTATAGGGTAAGTTTTGCATTTGGAAAAAAAAATTCAGTCCAGATTTTAATCAAACTTGATATTACGATGATAGAGAACACCAACGAAGTGAATCCAGCAATTCCGTCTGTATTTCTGCCTCTACAACGCTCTACAGCCTAAACGGCTGAAGCGATTTTCTTCAAACTTGGTATTTAAGCGTTTTAGGTGATTGCCTAAAATCGATTTCTGAATCGTTTTCTTAAGTCCATAACTAAGGCTAGCTGATATATAATTTTTTCTACCATCTCAATTATCTCGAAAACGGCTCTAACGATTTTGATAAAATAAAAATTGTGTGCACTATTTCAAGTATACTCTACGTTTTGGTGAAACTAAATGTTATTAACGGTACCTGCCATACAACCATTTTTTTTTTTAATTTTTAACTTTCTCATAAGCTGCTCAACGGATCTCGATCAAAATTTTTATATAGTAGTTACTTTAAATTATAAATAATACTGCATACCAAAATTTTAGACAAATATTTTTTTGGATTTTTGAAAAAAAAAAATATTTTTTTTGTTGAAAATTCAATATTTTGAAAACGTGTGGATGATTTTTTTTTTTGAAATTTTATTGTAGGTAGATATATAAAAAATTAAGTTAAAAAAAGACTGAAAATATATTTAGATTCTTAATAGAAACCTTTTGGATACGATGTGATCGAAGATAAGAGCAAGTTCTTGCGATCCAGTCGTGCATTTTATTTATTTTATGTGTTTGACATATTTTTTTTCAATTAAATCAGATGGTTTGTAAGTAGAGCGATATGTTCGTAGAGTGCTTGCTAGCAAAAACGTTAAGTATCTTATGAACATCGTTTATAAGCGGTTCAACGATTGAGTTGGAGAGAAAATATGAACGGAAAGCCTTTTTAGCTACGTAATTTATAAATTAATTTTGTTAGTTCAAAAACAATAATAATATTTATTTTTTATAGTTTTGAAAAGAAACCATCAAGAAAACGCCAAAATCAAGATACGATAGCATAGTGATACGAATCTCGTAATTGGAATGAATACAGCCGTATTTTGGTGAAAATTATAAACGTCGTAAAAATTGGAAAAAAAGATTATGCTTTCATTCTGCTTTATTAATTTCAAGTTGACAATCTAAATATGAATAGAACGATAACATCATCAATAAATCACAACAATCGTAGTATTGAAAAGTGCTTTGGTGTATTCGAAAATTTGTTACTACACGCAGTTTTCAGGGAACAGAATTTATGTTCTGTAGATAGATTAGCAAGGATTAAACGGTTAAAGTAAATTGTGAACTCGACTCTGAATTCAAAATGGCATGAAATTCTGGTTTGACGCGAATTTTAGGGGGAGAAATAAAATTTTTTTTGTCGTAGGGATTTAAAATATTTCTTTCCAAATGCTGTAAGATGCACACTTTTCCGAAAAACAAAATAAATATAAAAATTTACAATTTTTCGTATACAAATAGAGATTTTTTAGAAGGTAATCCATGGAAATCTTAACCATCTTTCAAAAGAATTCGACAGTTTATAGCTTTCACATCGTATAAGTTCTCTTTCGGTCGGGTACACACACTCGAATGTTCGATCAAATCGTTAAGACAAACCGAAAAGTTATGTTGAGTTATTCCAAAAATGTTCGAATAATTAGCTGTGCAATGACAAATGTTTAGAATAGTTGACTTCAGAACTTATTTTTTTTTTAATTTTTGACTGCTTTTACATATAACATATCCGGATAATTCACAAATATATTCGGATAGTTTGGTATCTGAGATAACTTTACTAATAAAAGAGTAAACGTGGCCATCGATAGAGAAAAGACATCTATGAACAAAGCCTAGGAGATTCATGATGATTAATAAAAAAGGGTTCAACCCACCTTTAGTTCATGGACTTACAAAACCATGGAATAAGAATAAGACCATGGACTAAGATTTCCTATTAATAAAAAATCAAACAAAATCTACTACAAAAGTATGAACTCTACCTATTTTTATTCTATGTCCCTGTAAATCTTGTTCTTAAATGTCAATTCTTAGTCCATCGCTAGACCACCGTCTTCGATGGTTCAGCGAAGTACTAAGTTGGTAAACGTCAAATACCAGGAATTGTGTTTTATTTATAGTATTTCGCACTAAATCCACGGACTAAGTCCTAAGCCTTCCCTATTCCATGTTAAATAATTTGGATGTAAAAGTTTAGGAATAGCTGATAAAAATCCACCAATAGATTTATCATTTTTAATTTCTTCTCTTTTCTGATCTTCTTTAGAGGGATTATAAAAAAGGATTTCTAAATAGATGAACAGTGTACTTATACAGGAGGATATTGAAACGTTTAAAAGAACCGATAAAGGGATTGGCAAGTGGTTTTTCAAAAAAATAGAGGGCTTCAAAATGATTTCATGTTTTTTAACATATTATCATTTTCATTCCAAAATTAAATATGTATATTACTTTAAGTGAGTTCGTTTTGTTTTGACATTTCGCAAACCTTAAACCTATTCCGACAACGGGGATAATTGTCTTTGTCGATAACGAAAAATTTTCTTACCCAAGTCACGTTTATTTCATTTCCTTTTTCTTTTTAATAATTCATTGATTTTACAAAAAAAAAAATACAGCTCTGTTATTATTCACTTAACAAATCTGCTCCAGCTGCCTTTCACTGCTGAACTACTGGACCCATCCTTTTCTCTTCAACTCCATTTCTTTCCTCCAGAGATAAAAAATGTTTCTCACTTCGTCCTCATTTGTAACTCTACTGCCACAACAACACCACCACCATCATTATCGACAACGAAAACACCAACATCATCGCCTTCGCCATTTTTGCTGGCGGATGTTGTAGAACAGTAGCTGCACAAGGAGCAGCATCTCCACCACAGTGTCACATGATCAACGCAACCGTCAATCAATTTTTCAAATCTGCCCCTTCTTCTTCGACAGTAAATCTATTTTTACGGCATCTTTCAATTAGTGTCTGCATTTTTTTTGCTGTCGTTTTTTTTAACGAATTTTCAAGATTTCTCTCCAAATCCCTTCGCACGCCGCCTGTGAATTCTCTTTTACATTAAAAATCATCAGCAATCTTTCATTTAAACCGCGCTAAGGGCATCACACACCGCGGAATTCAATCAAAGCAAAGAGGAAAAATAAATAAACAAAGCAAAAATAAATAAATTAAGGAAAAAATCAATTAAAATTGTTGAAAAGTGTTTGACTGAGGTTGAAGAAAATACAAACAAAAAATAAAAATCAATCCAACCCACTCAAAATCGAAGAAAAAAAAATGTCAATAAATATTTATTTTTTTTCTTTTTTAAAAAATTCGAAGGTTCAATGGAGTGAGAATCATAAAAAGGTTTTATTACAATTTAAAGTTTTCCTTGCTGCTGCCATCATCATTTTGGGGGAAAGCAGTCCACTGAAATAAAACCTTTTGCTTTGCCAACTGGATCTTTTATTCTATACCCATAAATAAAATTGTTAATGTTTGCAAAAAACAAAAATATATACATACATATACACAAAAATGCAATGCTTGTTATTGCTACTACTCAAACGATACTAGATGATATCTCTTTAAGCCATCATATAAGGGTGACCGTAGGCGAGAGACAGT
The DNA here is from genome assembly GCA_910595825.1 of Philhelius pedissequus. Classification (NCBI taxonomy): domain Eukaryota; kingdom Metazoa; phylum Arthropoda; class Insecta; order Diptera; family Syrphidae; genus Philhelius; species Philhelius pedissequus. Next base: position 313,063,415 of record OU343160.1, on the reverse strand, counting down.
CATATGAACCTTAAGGGAGACTCCCACTTGCCTTTTTTTCTGAGCAGCTAGCTATATGGAACTCGGGTGCCCTTCGATAGAGTATAAAATAACAAAGAAAATATAAACCACGGTTGCCAGACACTCGGAATAAACAATTTCAGAATTATTATTATTCAGATTAATAAAGGGTCCGCCAAATAACTTTTTTTTTTTGAAAATGCTATAAAAAAAAAACTACTGAATATTTCCTCAAATTTCTTTTTTTATTTGAAAGTACAATCCATCCGGTTAATAATGGAAAATAATTTCATTCAAATGGCTGCCTCGGCTGGCCATGCAGTAGCCTACACGATCGGTCCAACTTTTAAGCACATTATCGATTGTGTGCAGCTGTATTTCACCAATGGCTTCACGAATATTGTCCTTTAAAGCGTCAATTGTCTCTGGCTTGTCGGCGTAACACTTATCTTTTACGGCACCCCACAAATAATAGTCCAACAGTGTCAAATCGCAGCTCCGAGGTGGCCAAACGACATCAGCTCTTCGGCTGATAATACGATCTTCAAAAACAGGGCGCAAAACATCGAGTGTAGTTTCGGCTGTGTGGCACGTAGCGCCGTCCTGTTGAAACCAAATATTGCCAATATCCTCCTCTTCAATTTTTTTGAACAAAAATTCGATCAACATGGCCCGACAACAATCGCCATTGACTGTAACGGCCACTCCTTGCTCATTTTCGAAGAAAAATGGCCCAATTATACCTCTGGACCAAAATCCGCACCAAACAGTCACTCGTTTTGGGTGTATCGGCTTTTCAATGTATGCGTGCAGGTTTTCTGTGCCCCAAATGGGACAATTTTGCCTGTTTACATCCTCGCCAAGATCAAAAAGAGCTTCATCTGAAAAGATGATTTTTTTGGCAAAATCGGCATCTTCTCTAAGTCGATCGCAAGCGAAAACGAATTGGATGGTCAGTTGGCTTCAACTCCTGAACCAATTGGACTTTGTATGGCGTCATACCAAGGTCTTTATGCAAAATTCGTCTCAATGGTATCTCCGAAATATTCAATTGTTGAGAACGACGGTGAATTGATGTTGATGGCGCTTCACGCACACTTTCTGCCACAGCAGCAATATTCTCGGGTGAACGAACTGTTTTTGGCTTTTCACGCTTTGGCTTATCGATGAGGATGCCAGTTTTTTCACTTTTTTCACAAGATAACGAACATACGGAGCTGACGGTGCTTCTCTTCTTCGAAATCCGTACGCAATTTTCGCACACATTCTGCAACATTACCATGATTTGCAAAGTAATGTCGCAATATTTCCCAGCGTTGTTCAAGCGTATACACAACCATATTCGTTCAGCGGAAGGATAAAACTTATTATCTGTCAAATCAGACATGAGCTACGTGTTACCATTCACGAAATAAGCACTAGTTGAAAAAAAAACGTTAGATGGCGAACCCGTTATTAAGAAATTGGCGAAGGGACATAAGTCCCAAATAAGCACTTTGGGACTTATGTCCCTGCGCCATTATAATTCACTTTTTTTTTGTAGAATTTTGACATGGGCGCTTTTAGGAGAAGAGGGTTAAAATTTCTTAAGAAATTTGAGGACTTTAATGAAATAAGGCTCAAATTGGTCAAAAGGAAATTATGGGCTTTTGAGCCGTGACAAATTACACAATTTTATTTTTACTTGCGATTGAACTCGAGATTTTAATCAAACTTGAAATTACGATGCTAGGGAACACCAACAAAAGTGGATCCCGCAAGGGAGCGTAATCTTTTCCCGGAAAACAATTGCCCGAAAATTTTGGAAAAGTACTATTTCATACTTTTGGCAAAATATTTTATGTATTTATTAATTATTTTAATAATTTTTATTTTTTCCTGAAATATTATAAAAAAAACTTTTCTTACAACTTTATTTTTATTTTTATTTTGAAATAATTATGTATCTTTAAGAAAATTTTAAGTACTGAGCTCCATATGGGGCAAAAAAGTTCGCCAATTGACTTGCATAAGTGCTTTTATTAGACGAATTTATTCACAGAACCAAAGAAATTCCTTCGATTACAAAACTGTTTAAGCAAGAGTAATTTTGCCGTTTTTTTGGAATTATCAATAACTAATAGACTACGAATTATTAGACATTTTTATGAAAGTTTAAGAAAAAAATGATTCTTTAACAATTTTTTTTTATTTTTTAGAGCTTGAAAAAAGTGTCAATTTGCATCCCACTAGCACGCTTAATTTAGCCGCAAATCGATTTTAAAGATAATAGTTGGTTTTTCGAATCGTGCAATACGTTGATTGAAAGATTACGAACATGTTATTTTTGACTTTACAAGGTACTTGGCCAAACTAGTTGAAAGTGAAAAAAATAACGATTTTGAAAAAATTATTGGAGAACCCTTATGCAGTTGGGTGCGTATTAGGACTTTGCTATTTGCAGATGATGTTGTTATATTCGGGTATTCCCCAGAATTGTTTCAACTCATGATAAACAGAGTGTACCAATACAGTTGTCTATGGAACCTAGAAGTGAACATACAGAAGTCCAAGGTGATGATATTTAAGAAAGGAGGGGGGCGGAATGCTTCGAATGCAATATGGAACCTTAATGGCGAAAATATAGAATGTGTCAGTGAATACAAGTACCTGGAAGTAATTTTTTCGAGAACCCTGTGTATGGAGAAACTCTTCAATGATAAATTACAAAAGGCAAAGACTGCTATTAATATGTCATGGAAATGATGCTTTTCGAATAAGAATATTGCACACAGCAGTAAACATAAGGTTTTTGAAGCAGTTTCTAAGAGTATTCTTTTGTATGCCTCGCAAGTATGGGGTTGCAAAAAGTTTCACTCGGTTGAGAAACTATTAACATACTATGTAAAGAGTATTTCGGTTACCAATGAACACGTCGGACTATGTTATTATGCTGGAAACCGGCATGGAACCTCTGAATATAAAAACGTTGAAATTGCAGGCGGACTACCTCCTGAACGTCTTCAATATGCCTGATACACGACTGGTCAGAAAAGTTGTCATTAAAGCCATTCAAGATCAGACCAGTTGGTACAGAGAGTGGGTTAGACTTGCAGAAGCATGCAACTTAAACTTTGTTTTAGATGTTGATAATGTCTCGAGCAGTAAAGCTATGCTATACGAAATTATATCAGCAGTAGATGAGAACTGTAGAACGGAATATATAGCTGATGCTTCTGGTTCAATATTTAGAACAACATACAGTAGACTCAATCACAATCTTGCATAGATAAACTACTTCTGTGATTCAAATAGTATTCAGGTGATTGCTACCATGGTCAAGCTTCGAAGCGAATTATTAAGGCTGAATTTCATACCACATAGGAGTGACTTACCTCTTGAATGTAGTGTCTGCAACTTACGAGAAAGAGAGAATATCATTCATTTTATCAGTAGATGCCCAACGTTAAGAGAGACTAGGATTAGTATTTTTGGAAATTAATTTTTAACAGAAAAAGAAGTTATTAATATGTTGAATGAGATGGATGTCGCTAAATTATATGAATTTTGCAAAATAGCAATGAAATATATATATAGAATAATCAATGAAGATTTTTGATGTGTCAATGTGCGCTTAGTTCAATTTTGTTAAATTATAAATATTGTTACTTAAATACTTTTTAATCGGAAGCTTTATTACATATGTAAATTTAACTTATTTAAGTTGTCAACCTGGCAGACGGCAGGTCGCACCGTTTTTAGGGCAAATTTCGGTACATGGAACATTAATCACATTTGTAATACAGAAAACTTACATTTCGTAGTATTTGACTCTTATTTGATTGACGGAATGTTTTAGATCGAAATCTTTTTAAACAAAACTACATCGTTTGTAGCGTTTCAAAAAAAAAAATGCACGACTGGATCGCACGTACTTGCTCTTATGTTCGATCATATTATATCCAAAAGATTCTTAATAGAAACGACTAAATGTATTTTAAAATCGTTTTTCACTTAATTTTTTATATACCTACAAGAGTTCTTAAATTTTTTCTAAACAAAAAAATTGTTTGAACATTTTAAATATTTATCCCCAGTTTACAGTGTGAGTTTAAGCTTAAGATCAACTGAAGCTTAAACTGAGTTTAAATTTTTGGTTTAATTCGTCCGGTTTCAAAGTTCAACTGATCTTCAAATCAGTTGAACTTCGGTGAACTACATTTTATGAAAATAGTTGGCAGCATTTTTCTTGCCTCGTCCTCCCTTTCTCTCTTGACATAAAAAAACAAACGAAACAACGAGAATAATAACATTTGAATACACAATTTTGTTTTGTTCATTATATTTTCTGAAAAAAAAAATACAAACGCTGAACTGAAGTTTAAACGGCAGTTCAATGTTTAAACGAGACTGTGAAACCGAATAAATTGTTGATCTGAAGTTTAAACTCGCACTGTGAAACTGGGGGCTAATAATATAAATTCAAAAACAAAATGCAGAAAAAATCGTCAACCCGTTTTCAAAATTTGAATTTTCAAAAAAAAAACATATTTTTTTTTAAATCCGAAAAAAACTATTTTTCGAAAATTTTGAAATGCAGTATTATTTAGAGTTCGAAAGTTCCTGTATATAAATTTTGATCGAAATCCGTTGAGCCGTTTATGAGAAAGTCTAAAATCAATGAAACAGTTGTATGGCAGGTACCGTTAATAACAAAATATTAAAAATATTTTTAAAAAATTTTTTATCACAATCGTTACAGCCGTCTTCGAGATAGTTAAGATGGTTAAATAATTTTTATGGCAAGTACCTACCTTTGTTTTGAGACTAAACCAACGAATCAAAAATCTATTTTGGACAATTACCTAAAACGCCTAAGCACCAAGTTTGAACAAAGTCGGTTCAGCCGTTTAGGCTGTCGATCGTTCTACAGACAGACAGACAGTCATACGGAATTGCGGGAACCACTTTGTTGGTGTTCTCTATCATCGTAATGTCTAGTTTGATTAAAATCTCGAGTTCGATTTTTTTCCAAATGCAAAACTTGCCCTATAGACCCTATAACAAGTAAAAATCTAGGAATTCGAAAATTTTGTGTTAAAGAAAGTCACCAAAACGGCAACCATGAACAAACGAATGCCTTCACATTGTGTAGGCTGAATAATATGTACGGATATTATGTCGTATAATGCTATGACTCCCTTCGCATTACATTATTTGTACTCTTTGTCGATAAGACAACATCTTTCTGAGGGTTGATGGAAAACTTAATATTATTTTCGAAATGTCACTGGATACGGCAGACGATTATTGTAATTCGGCAAAGCTTGTCTATTTACAATCTTTAAATCATGCCAAAAAGTTTGTATGATTAATTTATCCGGTACATTTAAATATCTCAAAGGCATTATTACATGACGTTATATAGTTGTCAGGGAAACACATTTGTGGGAAATATTATCGTAAATCAAATCTTGTTGACATTTATTAGGATATGTAAATTTGCAGAGCTACAAAAAAATATTTTTTTTAATTTAAGTAGATATTAATATTTTTTTTTAATATTCCTCAATTTGATTAAAAATATAAAAACAAAATTTATTGACATCTTAAAACGATAAATAATATTGTAATTGAGGATGCGAAATTCGAAAAAAAAACAGATTCCATTATGTACTACGAAAGCATTTTAAGTTTAGAGTACTTTTAGTAACATGTTAGCTTCTACAGGGTTTTCCAATAAGAGGTGTTATTTTGATATTCAAAAAAAAGAAATGCGTTGTTGAAGCGTGTATCGTTCCATTTTTATTAATAGCGTAGTTTCTACTTGTCAAATGTCAAAAAATGACAGCTTTAAAAGTGACAGCTACCGAATTAGCGGGCTATTCAAAATAACACCTCTTATTGGAAAACCCCTTATAAGGTTTCTGTAAGGTCTTATAGAAGCGAAATTGACTTACCGAAGACTTATCGAAGCTGAAATGTTAGTTGGGAAACGGATGTAAGAAAGTTTAGTAAACTTACAAAACACATCGCTATCGAATTTATCAATAATTCGATAGTTGACATCTTCTTTGGTACTATGAGTATCGGTTGATTATAAAACTTACTCAATTGTGAATACTGATAAAAATACAATTGTGATCGGTTTTGATTTGACGTTTAGAGTATCTTTTTTGCATTTGCGTTTCGTAATTGTGTTTGAATAACGAATTATGCTTTTATTAAGGATTAGAGTCATAAGAATTGGACAGCATTTTGAAAGTGTGATTGGAGGAAAATGTATATTGGCTTCTTCATCATAAATAAAAAAAAATAGTGTGTGTACTTATGTACACGTCTTCTGAAGTCTGAAGACTTCTGTTTATTTTTGAGGTCCAACCGCTTAGAGCAATTAATTTGCAAAATTAGAACCGTTTCAATAATCCAAATCAAGTTAACATTTTTGAAATGACAGCGTTTTGTAGACAACGCTTACAAGAATACGTATGATTTTTTTTTTTTGAAGTTTTTGTAACGGTTGTATTATACAAAACGCTGATATATTTCAAACTATTTACTTTATTTTGTTGATTGAGTTTTAAATGAGATACCTAAACAAAATTTTCTAAAAAATTTCATAGATAATGTAAAATACGTTTCATTATTTTCTTGAAAAATGACATTTTTGTGACCCACCCTAACTTGAAACTATTGTTGGATCAAATTTTGATCCGTGTTTCAGGAATTTCAACTCAATGATTTACCTCAGTAAAATCAGGCGAGAGCATTACGTGATTTACTGTAAGCTTTATTTTAGTTATAAAACAATTCCTCAATTCAATGTGACGAAACTTTTCAGGGCAAGATTAAAGAAAATAATGTTGAAGCTAACTGACCTTCAATTAACTACTTAATCTATTAATTTAACGGGAATGTTACATTACGCGTATTATTGTCATAGTGTGACATAAATTGAAAAAAACAACGGGATCTCATTACACTCAAGTCCCGTTTTATTATTGCATCCATTCTGCTCAAGAATAAAGAATTCTTCCAAATACATGGCAATCCTATTTTTTGAGCGGACTTAGGATTCCTTGTATATGGCAATGATGGTCTCCTTTTTTCAACAAGACAAGAAAAAGTGTTTGTTAATTTTAAGTAGTTAGATTGTAAATAAATTTAAAAAAAGGTAAAATTTAGAATTAAATATTTAATGATTTTTAAAATAATTGAAAAGAATTGTTTGTTATTTTTTTTTTTTTGTTAATGGAAATAGTTTTTGCTTCCAGTGGGTGATTGTTCTTCGGTGGTTTTGCTTTAAAATCAAAAACTACTTTCATGTAGTTTTTTGATGAATAGTAACATTTCTTTTCCGTACAAAAAAAAACATGTTTTTGCGAACTAAAGCAAAATCTGTCGGAAAAAATTCTGTCGGTTTTTGGCAGAAAGCGTGTCGGTTTGATATATCACTGACAATTCCATAGAACATTTAAATCTAAACGCCGAAGAGGAATTTTATTCCAAAAACAATTTTCCGGAAGACATTCCTTTTTTTAAGATCTTGATTTTTTTTTTCAATAAAAGAACGAATTACTTTTATACATTTTTTTAAAAGGATTTCCTAGCCAACTGAAATTTTGATGCACTTTTCAGCGGAGTATTTGTGGTTAAATTGCAGTAAAGAAAATGTATCCACACGAGTATGAAAGATGACAGATGGAAGGAGACTCTTTTTCTTTCTGCGCCATAATTTTCATTTTCATATATCTCATCTACAAATGAAACAAAATGCTAGTCGACTGGAGCGAACGTGCTTGTTCGTATGACCGATCACAAAATAAGCACAGGATTTTTTATAGAAATTGCTATTTTTAAAGTCGGTTTTTGATTTATACTTTATTTATTTAAAATAAATTTCATGAGTTTTTTTTTTTTTGCAAAAAAAAAATTGTAATGGTAATTTTAAGTATTTAACAATATAAAATAAAAAACATAATTTAAAAAAAAATTATTCACCCCTTTTTGTAATATTTAATTTAAAAAAAAAAAAAAGAATTCGGAGAATCTCCTGAATAAAATTTTTAATGAAATTTGTTGAGCCATTAATGAGAAAGTCGAAAAGCAAAAAAAAAAACAGTTCTATGTCAGGTACAGTGAACAACATTTTATGTCTATTTTTTTTGAACCGAAATTAAAAATGAAGACTATACGAGTAGATACTTACAAAAAGTGCACAGATTTTTTTCATCACAATCGTTAGAGTCGTTTTCGAGATACATAATTAGGGTTTACATTGTTTATATTAAAATTGTGCACACATTAAAACGGAGACTATAAAGAGATAGAGATATATAAAAGATCATGGTTGTTCAAATTCTAGCCATGTTTGCAAATTTCATTTCTTTGACTATGTTACATTGCGGCTGATGGGAAGTGAAATTTTACGTTGGATATGGCAATGAATGTTAAGTAAATACTGTGGAGAAATATTTAAGGAGAATGAAACTCGTGAAAATGGAGACTTTTTGAACAAATCTGCTACAAAATTTTTGATTCTGCACATCGATTGGTGTTTAAAACTCTCCACCGTTGTTTGAAGCCTTAATTGACGAGTTACCGAAACAAAATTCGTTTAACATCTGTATGAAGTGTCATGGACACTCATCATCATCTTGCCATATTTGACAAGACTTGACTTGACTTTTATCTAGGCCAAGCAAGAACTGGGCGCCCGGCCACTTATTGTCAAATATATCTAATACATAGATGCCCAAACAAACAAACAGAACAGGACCACGAAAATAAAATGCACGACTGGATCGCACGAACTTGCTCTTATGTTCGATCACATCGTATGCAAAAGATTTCTATTAAAAATCTAAATATATTTTTAAAGTCATTTTGAACTCAATTTTGTATATGCATATACAAAATTTCATTAATATTGTTCTAAAATAAATTGGTATGACAATATTAAATATTTAATAATATAAACTTAAAAACAAAAGATTAAAGAAAAAATAATTCAAAATTCTGAAATAAATACTTAAACTAATTTGAGCTCAAAAAAAAGTACGCCACTTTATTTCTTGGATAAAGTTGAATTTATGAAAAAAAAAATTTAATCTGTGGAGCGGTTTTTGAGAAAAAAGTTTTTTTTTAACTTTTTGAAAATATTTTTAAAAAAAATCAAAAAGGCCAATTCATAGGTATTCAGAAAATACAAATAAATATAATTTTTGAAAAAAAAATTAATGAGTAGCTTTCGAATAACACATTTTTTAAATTTTTTTCTTAAAAATGATTTTAAAAATACAAAAAAAAAATTAATTAAAAATATTGGTACGCGGTATAATTTGGGCAAACTAAGCCTATATTTTTGTGAAATTTCGAAAGGATCGGTTAGGTTCAATTTACCCTCTGTACAATACCTTAAAAACTCTATATACCAAGTTTGAAGCAATTCGGCCCACCGCACCGGCCTGGGCTGTAGGTGTCTATACATACATACAAACAGACTGATAGACTGACAGACAGACATACAGACGGGCAGAATTTTTAGACCACCTTTTTTCGTTTTCGCTATCATCGCAATGTCATGTTTGATTGTTATCTCACAACTTTTTTTTTCGACGAATGTATAACTTGCCTTATAGTACCTATAATCGCAAGTAAAAAAGACGACTTTAAAACATTGGACTGGAAATTGGTCAAACAAACACTACAACAATTATAGGCTCTGCCGATGTGTACCGGTATATTTATTACTGTCAACTCATAAATGTCAAAACAATGACATTTGACGTCATTGCAAAATATTTCGCAAAGTATAGTTCACACAAACTTCAAAACAAAAACAGTGTCTGTCAAAGAGCGAAAAAATGCCAAAAAAAATTATTTCGTATCGTAAATTTTGACAGATGATGGCATTTAGACTATTGACAGGTGATGACCTCAAAAAAAATGTATTTATTAGCCGTCATCATTCAAAATGTTTTTGAAATTTCTAAAATCTTAAATTGTGTATTTTTATCACATATTCTAAAATGCTATTCTTCTTTCCAATTGTATTTCCTTTGAATTGATCTTTAGTTTAAATTTCTTTGCAAAGTAAAAAAGAAAAACAATTTTCCACGGTTTAACAAAGAGGAAAAAATAACAAAACGTATAAATGAATTTCTTTTTGAATAGGGTTCCTCTTCATTTCGTTTCTTTTTCATCTAATGCAATCCACTTCTTATTGTCGCAATGACTCCCTACCTAAATCAAAGGATCCTCTCGAATGGTGTCATAATGTTGCAGAAATGATCCTGTGTGAATTTACCGCAGCTGATGTTAATGGACACTTGATTATTTGTTCGAGCGTATAGAAAAAAAAGAAACACATGTTACTAAGATGAAAGATGTAGTTGGAACAAAATAAAACAGCGGGAAGCAAGTTGTTGTATAGCAGTAGTAAAGGATATTGTAGTAATTGCGTCGTTTGTAACTAAACGTCATTTATGGAAGTTGAAAAAAAATCACACGATTTCTCACAAACCAGTTCGAAGTTTCATTTATAATTGTTTTGCTGATTCATTTCAAAACTTCACAAGGCCGAATATTAAACTAGGTAACATAAACTTTCCTTTTAAGTATCCACACCGAAAGGCTACGTAGGTACCCTATACAAAAAAAAAAAAATCAAACACATCATCTTTAGACGACAAATATGGGAATTTTTAGCAAAATAAATTGAAGCAAAAACAATCACTCATTCAAAAGGTGACTGCTGACCTTTGGGACTTGCAATTGGTAGTGTAACCATTTGGCTTTACAATTTTACTCACCCAATTGCTAGCGAAAAATAAAGTCCCCGAATGCGTTTCATTTGACTGCTTTAATGAGTCTAGCTAAAGATTCAAAGGAGTCGTAAATAGATACAGTTTGACAACCATGTGAATAAGTTTTTGGAAAAATACTGAGTGGTATGCTAATGTTGACATTTAAAAAAAAGTAAAAAAGTTGTAGAACTTTAGGTTTTCGTCACGATAATCGTCTAAAATTAACTAGGATCATATAGGTTTAGCTGTTGCTGTAAATGTTTTTTTTTTCTAACGAATTCTTTACGAGGGTATTGGTTTTGAACCTCTGAATTTCAAAATGGAATTGGCAAATAGAGCATTAAACATTGGTACGACAAAAGAAACCAACATCTTTTGGGCGAAAAAGTTAACTAGTAAGCATTCCCAGAATTGAAAGCATTACATTTGAATTGTTTTAGAAGGCGTGGAAAATATTTTGCATTTTTGTAGAGAACCTAAACAGTAAATCTGAGAACTGAAAGCTGTTCAGTGTCTTCAATGCAAGTGACGCTCGTGGACGCTACCATGGGAATTGATTATGCCTTAAACCACAGGATACAGCATTGATTTTTTGAAGCATTCTATTCTACACGGATTTGATTCCCCATTGCACAATACTTTCGGAATCAATTTTTTTATTTTAGCTAAATTTCGAATTCCACATCCGAAACACAATGATGTGAATCCCAGAAACCAATATGAAAACCTCAGGGCATATCCGTCTGCTAATTAATTTAACGGATTAAAAGTTTGAGATTAGAGACCGTATATGAATCTATGAAAGAGAGTCGGAGACAGAACGGAGCCCTGAGGAACACCAGCATTTATTTTATGTAGATATATGTATTTATAAGACTTGAAACCGTCCAACACGTATCAACGGAGTGTTCCGAAAGGTACTTTCTAATCCAACGACAAAATGATTCAAGAACACCAATTGCAAACCATTTTCCATAAGAGGGCTTGATGCCAAACGCCACCAAGTGCCTTTGAAATATCAAGCGCAATAATCTTACTTTCACTAAAACGATGTACGGCGCGGCGGTAGTTTGAGGGTGAAGAATATTTGCCTATTTTAGGGACAAGCTGGACAAATTCTGTTTTCTATCCACTCGAAAAGACACCAGCAGGGTGGAACAGAGGGAAAAGCTTACGAAGTGGTTTTGCCAGCATTGAAGAGCACTTCTTTAGAACGATGGAAGGGATACTATTCGGTCCAGAGGATTTCTGTATATGAAGATCTTTATAGACTCTAGCAACTGCACGTGTGCGAAAGTGTATTTTTACAAATGACCAAAAATGTTTACTACCTCTGGGACATTGTAGTATTTTTTGCCATAATTGTTGGTCATGAATATGAACGTTGGAAGTCTTTCTAGCTTAATTTAACTCATTCCGATTTTACACAGTTGAGTTGGCTTTATTATAACATCGGAAACTCACCTCTCTAAAGCTGACAACCTCTTTGCAACTCAAATCAAACCACGAGTTTTCTTTTGGTTTGATGATTTTGGGTCTGTTTGGTATAAAAACTTTGATCCCTTTAAGAATTGTGTTCGTAATCATACCAGCGCTCGAGTCAACGTCACTTTTGAAGAAGCATAGTGACAGAGCATTATAGTCGTTAAAATTTGAGTTTCTGTCCAAATTTGGGCTCCGATAAATCAGAATTGGATGACTTTATTAGTCGCCTTGGACAAGCTATAGATATCGCCAATACATGAAAAGCAAAGCGGCTTAAAATTGGTTGAAATTCTAGTGGCTCAATGAGTGCTCTAATTGTTATCCATTAAAATTGTCCTCTAGCCGAACTTGGTGTGGCAATAGTTGATACCATCATATTTCTAGATTGGAAGCAACTAAACTATTGGCAGCTTGAGATTGCTGGATAAAAATACAAGCTTCGTGTAGATTTATTTTGAACTGACACTATCCAGAAAAAAATATATTTTTTTTTATTACAAGAAAAAAAATCTAGAATAACTAAGTTTTCATTGATTGAAAAATTGATAAATAGCAATTTTTTCACAATCATAATACAAGCTTTGTCAATAGAACAATACATATTTTTTCAGTTTATCAAAAAACTGACATTCGATAAAGCTAATATCGAATCATCAATTTAGTTGATAAACATAAAATATCGTATTGATATTTGACAACAATGATAAGGGTTGAAAATCAGTATATTGGTACAGCAGTTGCTGACTTTAAAATGTCAAGCAATTGATAAACCGATACCTTTGTCGTGTTGTTGTTGCTGGGTAAGTTGCAAGCTGCCACTTTAAAGTTTCGTCTGTCTACTCTTATTTCCGACATTCACATTGTAACGGGTGATTTTTTCGCTACTTGGTTTTTGACGTTTATATTTTTGACAGATCACACATGACAAATTCCATGAACATTTGACATTTCGATTCAGTATTGTTTGCCATTTCATCATGAATAGGCTTACGCCTGAACAACGTTTGCAAACTATTGAAATTTATTATCAAAATTCGTGCTCTGTGAAAAATGTGTGTCGCAAGCTACGTCCGTTTTTTTTCCGCTCATTTTTGGCTAAATGGATACGTGAATAAGCAGAATTGCCGTATTTGGAGTGAAGAGCAGCCAGAGGCAATTCAGCAGCTACCAATGCATCCCGAAAAATGCACTGTTTGGTGCGGTTTATGGGCAGGCGGCATCATTGGGCCGTACTTCTTCAAGGACGATGAAGGCCGCAGGGTTACGGTCAATGGAGAAAGGTACCGTTCGATGATAACAGATTTTTTTTTGCCGAAAATGCAAGAATTAAACTCGGTCGACATGTGGTTCCAACAGGACGGTGCCACATGCCACACTGCACGCGAAACCATGCATCAATTGAGAGGCGAATTTGGTGAGCAGTTGATCTCACGTTTTGGCGCAGTCAATTGGCCACCAAGATCATGTGATTTGACCCCGTTAGACTATTTTTTGTGGGGCTATGTTAAGTCTATTGTCTATGGGGACAAGCCAAACACGATTGCTGCCTTGGAAGCCAACATTGAACGCTTCATTGGTGAGATTCCGGCCGAAATGTGTGAAAACGTTTGCCAAAATTGGACCTTCAGAATGGACCACCTGAAGCGTAGCCGCGGGGCAACATTTAAGTGAAATTATTTTTAAAAAGTAAATGGCAGAAATTGATTTATCGATCCAAATAAAAATTTCATTCACTTTTTACAAGTTTCTGTGTTTTTTTGAATTTTCAAAAACCAAGCTCTTAAAAAATCACCGTTTATAAGTAAGCACTTAAAACGTGTTACATAAAGAATTTTATCAGCAAAATACACACATCATATGCTTTGTACCAAAAAGTATTTCGAGGACTTTTAGGAATACTAAATAGGTATTAGATATTTTCATAAAAATCGAGTTGGATTTTTTTTTTGTGAAAACAGAACTTGCCTTTATTTGTTGTTCCTAATAACGTAATCGTCGCTTGTTAATAAAAAAAAATTAGAACGCGTTGTTTTTGCGTAGTTCACCACACTCCATGTGAATGAATTTTCGTATCGCAAAATGTCAATCTATACCTTTTTTTATTTTCCACTAAAACGTCACACATGCAGTTTATTATTATTATTATTTTTTTGTTAAGGCAAAAGCACCTATTGAGGAGTTTAACTAGAGCGTGAAAAACATTTTAAATAAGCTTTAGAGTTTAATTGAGTTAGTTTTTTTTTCGTTTGGTTTAGTGTTGTTTAATATAATTAATTGATTTCCTGAGTGCAAGTGAGTTTATTGAATCAATTTTTATTACCTACTAATCGATCTAAAAAATCGATTAATGCAGTTCATGGCATATTATTATATGACACTAATAAGTATTATCTTTGAGTACTTATCTTGACAAACCTTTGTTTACAAGTTGAGAGTTTTTTCCCACTCGAGAGTTGTTGAGAAAAGAAACAGTTTTTCATGTTCGATATTTTTTTTTTTTTGCACGATGATGTACAGGTGAAGTACCTACATACTACAGGTTATGTTAAATGCCGACAAGGAATAAAGGTGTTGTCTATATTTATTGGGGTTATTAACGTTTTTTTAGACAAACTTATAAAAATGATTATATTTCAGTTTATTGCTGTTATTTACAGTAATTTTTTTTATTCCCGGTAAAGAGAAGAACAATCAGATTGAAGTTTTTTGGCAGTTATTCATTTCACGATGATTAATTTGCCAATTATATACAGTATCCCTTAAGTCGTCAATAATATTTTATATTATAAAGGGTTATTCATTTTGCGGTTTCAAAAGCATAGGGTTGGAATTCGACATCTGTCAAACTAAGTTGTTAAACCAATTTTTTTTGTTTCAGTTGAAAGTCTGACATGGATCAAAATGGATCGCTTAACTATCGCACAACGCATCAAAATTGTTAAAACCTACTACAAAAATGGTGATTCTGCCACAGTCACATATCGTGCCTTACGAGGAGATTATGGTTTACATAATCGTCCAACTACTCAAGCAATTGGCAAAATTGTGAAGAAATTTGAAGAGACTGAATTGGTTACAGATATTGTAAGGCCTGTGCATCATCGTTTCGCTTGTACCACTGAAAATATCGCTGCTGTAAGTGAAAGTGTTGCCGAAGACCCGAATGTGTCGATTCCTCGTCGTTCTCAGGAATTAGGACTGTCTTACGGCACATTATGGCGTATTTTGCATTTGGATTAACACCTACATCCATATAAAGTCCAGCTCACACAACAACTGAAGCCAGCTGACCATTGGGTGCTTGAACAGCAGGCGGTGGACGGCGATTTTTCGAACAAAATTTTCTTCAGCGACGAAGCACATTTCTCACTCGGTGAGTATGTTAATAAACAAAATTGTCGTATTTGGAATTCTGAGAATCCTCAAGTAATTGAAGAGAGGCCATTACATCCACAAAAAGTCACTGTTTGGGGCGCTCTTTGGTCGGGAGGTGTGGTTGGACCTCACACTTCTTCGAAAACGACGCTGGAACGACTGTCACCGTCAATTCGGAGCGTCATATGATAACCGACTTTTTTTGCATGCTGTTGAAGAATACGACTCGGAGAATATGTGGTTTCAACAAGACGGTGCCACATGCCACACAATTCGAGCGAATATGGCTTTATTGCAAGAGACATTTCCTGGCCGCGTAATTTCTCGGCGTGGCGATACCAACTGGCCACCAAGATCATGCGATTTCACACCGCTATACTTTTTTTGTGGTGCTACGCGAAAGACCGTGTTTATGCAGATAAGCCTTTAACTCTTGAACACTTGAAAACCAACATTCGTCAAGTTATGGCTGAGATACCGCCCAATATGTGTCAAAAAGTGGTGGAAAATTACCTCAAAAGAATCGATGCTTGCAACAATTCGCTTGGCGGTCATTTAAATGATGTAGAGTTTCACACGTAATGTCAACGTTCAAACTTTATAATAAAAAAAAATATTTTATATGTGTTTTATTTACGTTTACTTTTGAAACCGCAAAATGGATAACCCGTTATTATGACGATATCTGCTGCTTAACTTTTGATGAATATGATAGAGGGCTGGATCGCCATCCTGTTGGAGATATGATGAAGCTAGTTGAAAAATTGGAATGACCTCCAATAGTTCTATTAACTCAACCTATGGGGTGGTTTGAAGAGTCCGATTAATTTGTTTCTAATTACAACTGCTAACATATTGACGCTGGATCTGTGTCGAAATGATGACTGTCTCTTTCTGTGTGGATTTTCTGCTGCACATGAGTGGAAATTGTGAAAATTTCCCATACCTATCTTGTAAGTTTAGATTCGGTCGTCCGAAGAATTCTGCAAAGAAAGTCGTTGTCAACTAAGGCGACATTGCTTTTTAGAAGGGTACGATAGTATCTAACTGATGAGCCGAACTATGGGCGAAACGCACTTTGGACTAAAGGTCATAAAAATCTTCAAATTACGCTACAACCGTTAGAGAACTCAAGTCTCTTTTGCAAGTCATCGGAAAGCAGTTCTTTTATATGTGTGTAGTAATATGACCTTTTTTACTTTTTTACTGGCGATTATATGTATTATGAACACCAAAAAATTGGGTCCCCCAATTCCGTCTGTCTGTCGGTCTGTCCTCGAGTCTACAGCCTAAACGGTTTGATAGATTTGCTTCAAACTTGGTACATATTGTTTTTTTCGGTAATATGCCCACAGGTTTTTTTAAATTTTTTTTAAGACGGCAAATAACGGTGGCTCCTATACATTTTTTTTTGCCAAAAACAAAAATCTTAATTTTCTCAAAAACGGCTACAATGATTTTTATAAAAAAAAATCAGTCCATTAATGACGGGAAAGGGTACCTTTTATCATTTTTTTTTGAAAAAAAATTTTATTTTTGGTACCTCTAGTAGAACCATTTTTTTTGTTTCCGATTTTCTGGGAAACGGTTAATTTGATCTTTTTATTTTTTTTTACGCAGAAGATCCTAGAAAGTTTGAACACTATTGTCAACCAAATTTTTTTTGGAAATTCATTTTTTTTGTGAAAACTCAAAATTTGGGAACCGACTCAATAGATTTTTTCGAAACTTCGTATTTGGTGTTTTTTCGATATTATCTTGAATAGGTAAAAAAAACTGTTTTTTTGAAATAAAAAACAACGGTACCTAACATACAAATGTTAAAAAACCTTTAAGAAAAAATTTTATTTTTCTCGAAAATAAACACAAAAAAACAACAAGCAATAAAAAACTTCAGAAAAAAACAAGCAATAAGAAACTTAAGAAATAAAAAAAAAACAAATAGGGAAAGAAAAACAAAAAAAAAACAAAAAAAAAAACAAAAAAAAAACAAAAAAAAACAAAAAAAAAAACAAAAACAAGAAAAAGGCAAGAATAAAACGACAAAACTAAAAAAAGAGACCAAAAGAAAAAAAACATTACAAAAAACATTATTTCTCAGCGCTTGAACCTTAAATTGAGTATTCATCATTAAAATTACGTAAATCACACTAAGGCCGTGTTTGTCTCGAGACCAAGATCAAACACAGCTGAGATTCAGCCAAAACATTTCGAAAATATTTTATACTTGATTCGATTGCGAAATTCTGAGAGAAGGAAGTGGATTCGTTATAGGTTAGACACATTTAAAACTAACCTTAAAATCCTAAACTATCGAATTAAAAATGAAATCTTAAGTTTCCGTAATACAAACTGGAACAATTTATTATCTGGATTTGATGAAGGATCCAAACCATTTTGGAAAGTCACTAAAATAATAAAAAAAAAAGACTCAAATCTCCCTCCCCTCCGTGTGCAAAATAATGTTTATGTAACTCCGGAGGAGAAGGCAAATATTTTGGCAGAAACATTTAGTAAAAATCATCAAGTTTCAGCACAGTTGAGTGACTTTCAAACTGAAAATCTTGTGAGTGATAAGCTTATGGAAGCAAGGAATCCTCCTATTAGCCAAACAAATATTTTAATCAAAAACAACCGTCTTGTTAAGAATTTAATTAAAGAGTTAAAAGTTAAAAAATCACCTGGCCTTGATGGCATCAATAATCGGCTTTTAAAAGCATTACCCAAACGAGGTATAACTTACCTTACGTTTATGTTCAATCTTTTTATTATGCACTCTTATTTTCCAGAGCAGTGGAAAATAGCCAAAGTTATTCCAATTGGCAAGCCTGGTAAGCCAAAAGAAAATCCAAACAGCTATAGGCCTATAAGCTTATTAAGCACCCTAAGTAAAATATTTGAAAAGGTCTTAAAGGATCGCCTCTTAAAACATGTCGTGGAGAAAAATATATACCCTATTGAGCAATTCGGTTTCAGAGCAGGTCACTCGACTTCTCATCAAATACTTAGAATTAAACAGTACGTAAAAAACAGCCTTAATTCAAAACGTTTAACTGGTCTAGTATTGCTAGACATTGAAAAAGCCTTCGATACAGTGTGGCACGAAGGACTTATCTTCAAACTAATTCTGTGTAATTTTCCTAACTACCTTCTCAACATTGTTTGGAGTTTTTTGAAAAATCGAAAATTTTTTGTTTCAACCGGAATTGCGAAGTCTTCCATGCACGGTATTAGTTTTGGAGTTCCACAAGGCTCAGTACTTGGGCCCATCCTTTTCAATATTTTTATGTCAGACCTTCCCCGTTTTGGAAATAATACTGAAGTCGCCATGTTTGCAGATGATACTGCGCTTTTTGCATCATGTGTTCTCCCTCAAAAAGCACTGACTTGTTTACAGAGTTCCCTAGATACCCTTATGAACTACTTTATTAAGTGGAAAATAAAAGTTAATGCTGACAAATGTCAAGCTATGTGGTTCACTCGACGCAGAAACCAAAGTTTCCTCGCGCAATCTATGATTAAAATAAATTCCACCGATATACAATGGTTGGAACAATGTAAATACCTAGGTGTCATATTTGACAAAAAATTGACTTTTGAAAGACATATATCAACCACAATTCACAAGATTAATCTTTTAGTAAAAATTTTATATCCGTTTATAAATAGAAGGTCTAGACTTAGCATACATAATAAAATCTTAATTTTTAAAACTGTTTTCCAACCGGTGCTAACGTATGGGGCCCCAGTATGGTTTGACTGTGCTGAGACCCACATACAAAAATTACAAATTAGCCAAAATAAAATTCTTAAGCTTATGCTTAGCTTGCCATCGTTCTATTCAACTGCCCGGCTCCACAGTAGAGCAAATGTCAACCCAATTAAATTTGTTCTTTACAAACAACAAGAAAATTTCTTTGCAAGAAGTTCTTACTCAGATAATGAACTTATACTTGATCTTTAAATTTTGCTGCTCCAGTAAAATTGGGTTTATGTGCAATCTTAGTTTTTAAGTATTATGTAAGGGTTTTTTTCTTGTAGTATTTTCTCTTAAATATATTTTCGTTGTATTAATACTAAAGTTTTGTTATAAAATAATTATATTATAGATGTAAAGAATGAGGTTCTGTAACTCTTAACTTAATTAATCAATGTAAAATAACCTAAAATTTAAACTGCAAATAAATTTGAACTGAACTGAATTGTAAGTGTATTCCTCCAAAAGTGATGCTGACTTTCCGCAAGTTTTTGAAAATGTATGTCGTTGAAGTAGCGAACAATTCTTCCAATTGTAATAAGTTTTCAAAATTATTGTCAATTGATAAATACTCAAATTTTACATGTTAAAATTCAATTCATTACAAAATTGGTTTTTCTGTAACTGCAACGGTACTAAATTATATATCGAATTTGAATTGATTTTTGGAAGAGCAGCACACTTTAAAAAAAAAATTTCAAACACTCATCATTTTCTACCATTTTTTTAATGCAAAACCCAACTCAAAATAACTCACTGATTTTATGTCAAAAGCCGAAAAACATTTATTTAAGATTTCAAGAAATATATCTAAACTATATTCAGACCACCTTCGGCTGGTTCCCTCATTATACAAACAATTTGTGTCTTTTTAAAGATTCATCTCATCCTTCTAGCTAACAGTGACATGATGAATTGCATTTTCCAACAATTAAATACAAAGCAAATTACAATTCTGAGCAAACAGCCTTAAACACTCTTCTCAATTAAAAGTCCAAACATAAAAATAGGTGTGAAATATGAAACCTTTTACAACTAACAAACATAATGCAGCCTCCACACCTTTACAAAAAAAAAATAATTTTGAAGCATTTCTTGATTTAAAAACTACAAAGCATGTTATAATTTTCTGAAGGTGTTAATTGATAGCTACAGTCGCAATCGCAGCACACCGAGATGATTTATTATACTTTGGAGGATCTCTTGCACCTACATAGCCATATAGCATTCCTTAAGCTGTGATTTAAAGTATTTCGTTTTATATAGTCTATCTATGGGCATTCAAGATCTTCTTGGTGGTCGTAGCTGGAAATGGACTCAGAAAAATACCTTCTTAATAATGACGATGATTATTATTAAATGTTGAATGCTGAACCTTTTTTTTATCACTTATGCGATTTTATACAACTATCACTTGTTCAGAGTGTATTGCGTTTAGCCAATCTAAAAACCGATGAGTTGTACTCGTATTTCGTTATGCTCTGAAAGAACTGCCTTCTTTTGGATGTTGTATAAATGATGGTATGTAGATAGACTGCACGAGTCAGAGATACTCTGTTCAGATTGAACCATGATAAATTGGTTTTAATTCAAAAAGTTATTTATTTATTTTTTTTTTGTGTTACTGAATCGTATAATAGTTGATAATGGTTTGAGGGGTTATTAATAAAAAAAAAACACTGAAAATTTATAATAAATGGTCGTCGAGTATTTTTACAGCAAATAAATGATCACAAAAGATTTATGGGATATTCTGCGACTTGCGAGTCTTGTCATTGATGGCGAACGTTTAAAAAGAGGATATGTAGAGAAGGGACATTTCTTTAAATGGGAGGTTAAAAGAGGCTTTTGATGGATTTCCAAACGAAAATTCGAACAAAAAAAAAGCAATCCAATATTTAGTTATTGGAAAGTATTATTGATTTTTTTCAAAAACATTACAGAGAGAAAGACCAATTAAAGTTATGATGATGTTTTTTTTAACCCTACTACAATTCTTCGTGCATCTGGCCCTCAAGATGTTAGAATTTGAATTTGGCGGAATTAACTGAGAGTTTCTATTACTCGGTCAACTGTAACTGAACGATTCTAATGCGTCCTTTAAATCATCAAATATGTGGCGGAATGTGAAGACCAAACGATTGACAAATAATGTGCGAGTGTTTTTCCAAGAAGACCGGACTTAAGATGTTTTTCTGAGGCAACTGTTAGACATTGGTAGTTGACAACTCAACTGTAATTGTATTCGTTTTGGAAAAACGTACGCGCCGAGCTTTTTGTACGCTGTGAACATAATTGCACAAAACACTTCACACAAGCCCGAATTTTTTGTTGGGATTTTTTTCTTATTTTAATTTTTATTTGGCGTTTTCTTCGTTTTCGGAAATGGGAAAAATGCCAGAGTTTTGTTTTGGAAAAAAGGCCAGAACTTTGGGAAAAATTATCAGAAAAATGTGGCTTTTTTTTCCAGGAAAAAGGGTCAGAATGAATAGTTTGTTGGCTTTTCCATCCCTAATAATTCTTGTATGTAGCCTGAAATTTCTTCTACGTTTAAAGAAGTGGGCGGATTTTACTAAATTGAAATTTTGTTTGCTAAAATAAACTTTGAAAAAATCTTCAAACTCGTTTGAGTCGTTGCCGACAAACTATAAGATATTCGATAAGCCGGCGGGCGTGCCGTTTTTGAAACTTGTTTCTTGCCCAAATAGTTAGAAATCCCTTCCGGCATATCAAAAAATGATAAAAGTTGACGTTGAGGTGGACGGATTTCACTAAAATATTTTCTTTTTAATTTTTCGTAAAAGAACAGACTCTAAACATGACATTCAAATCATTTGGCAAGGAAATAGAGTCAATTCCGAGAAACAATGAAATAGTGGGTGTGGTATTGGGTCGATTTAAATAAATAATTTTTTTTTTAATTTTTTCTCGCTCATAGGAGCAACTGTGAAAATTTCATTCAAATCCAAATTCAACTCGTTTGAAGTCATAAGATGATCGTAAGGCATGATTGACATTCGCACACAAGTAATTCTATTTATGTCCTGATCCACATGTTAGTCATACCAACAATGTTGTCATCAGTGAGGGGGAGT
The DNA here is from genome assembly GCA_910595825.1 of Philhelius pedissequus. Lineage (NCBI taxonomy): Eukaryota > Metazoa > Arthropoda > Insecta > Diptera > Syrphidae > Philhelius > Philhelius pedissequus. The sequence goes on along the minus strand of OU343160.1, from coordinate 313,040,916 downwards.
GGTGGAGGATACCTTTAAATCAAAGTGATGTTCCAAAATGTTCACAGAAAATAAAACTAAATCTCCGCCGGAAGTTGTCCGTGTTCAAAGGAACAAACAAGAACACACAAACTCTGCATTCCTACAATGCGAATGCACTTGTTTTCGCTAAATACTGCCAATAAAACAAAAACCCCCTCTCACTACAAACAGCCATCATTAGCAATCAACCAAAATATCAAAATGATTTAAGAGCTCTTAAGATCTTCCTAATGAGCATATACCTCTCACCTCAGAATCTGTTTACTTTCCGGTCAACACAATTTCCAATATATGCACTACATCACACGCATTCCTGCCTCGTTAACTCACCCATTCAGTGTTATTCTATTTAGTCAGTACATGATCCTCCTGTATATAAATATGTAGATTCTCTAAAGAGAAGTTCGCTTTCGAGGACTAAAAATAAGTTTTCTTTTTCTTCAGAATTGGATCGTCTTAATTGCGGTTATCAAAACAACATCTACAAAGCCTAAACATATACTCCGTACTACTCACTTTAACACGTATCCGTACGGCCATCACGTCAAGCTATCCATAACGATCAGCAGCATGCAGAGTCAGAGTATTTGAACGTCTCGAAAAAAAAAAAGAAAAATTAAAGAGTTTTGTAAGAGGAAATTGCACTTCCTCCAAACATTTATCCCACATGCAGCCTACAACTGCAACAGCGAGCAACTCCAACAGGAAAGTGGCTGACATACACACTCGTGTTATTTGCATGTCCCCCGCATGAATTTGGATCTCTCTAAAAAAAAAAATAAAAAACACAAGCCTCTCCTCTTCAATTTACTTTAGGAAAATGCCAAGAAAACCGATTTAGATAAAGAAACATTCTCAACACGAGCAGAAAATTCAAAAAAAAAACTTAATTCTGGAATTGGGACTGAGAGTGTGGAAAGATGGGCACACGTGTTAACCAGAAGATCTGCATCCCGCAGAGATGGTATTCCCTCCAGCACCACCACACACACTCTTCTTTCTAGTTTCAGGAAGAAGCCAAAAAAGGATTCGTATATAGTCTCCCCCTATCTGCACCGGCCATACCCTACCACGCACACGCATATATGCATGTTCATCATCTGGCCTATTTGAGACGGTTTTCGTTTTTCTCATTTCCAAGACTTGATTTTCATGTTTTCCCTAAAAAAAAAAACAAAAACACAAGACAATCGTACAAAATTGATTTCAACATCCCAGACATTAAGGCAGTTCCTTTGGCGATCTCGCACCAGCAATCGCCTGAGGTTGGTTTTTGTGTAGGATTTCTATCAAAAGAAACCTCCATTTTCCAGATTTTCTTCATTTTCGGCTTTAAAAATCTGACCTGCTCTAAACACACTAGGGTACATAACAGACAAAGATAGCGAAGTTTCCGTGTTCCATGTTCTAGCTAGAGAGTAGTCATAAATTATTAGACTTGGACATATGGACAGATGGGAACGGACACAATGTATACCTTTTTCCTTTGCACAAAATATAAACTCATATGTGGAATATCGTTGTTCAAATGGATTTGGTCTTCTAATAAAAAAAAATTCTAGAGAATGTTAAGCGTCCCACATGACCTGGAATTAATGTCTTTTCAAAAAAAAAATCAAAATAAATTCGGAAACCGGGAACCAAGGGGAACGAAGCAACAAACTATTGAACAAATTTCTATTCTCATATTTCATTTGAGTTGGAGTGGAGTTGAATATTGTTCTAGCTCTAGCGCTATGGGTGGGTGACACTATTATGTTCGTGTTGTTTTTTTTTTTAAATAATAAACAACAACAACAGCAAAAAAAATGGTCGAATTATTTTGAATGGATTGATAGGCTTCATTTGGATATTGACAATGGGGAATTATTAGACGAAACTGCCTATTTTTCACACCTTCCCTTTGAGAATTTAATGATTTGTGTGTGTAAATGGCTGTGTGTGTTTGTTTTTTTTTTTGTTTTTTTACAAGTTGGATTATATTGATGTTTGGTACACTATAGTGAATGCAGTTTGTGTTTAAAATTCTGAAATATATACAATTGTAGTTTTAAGAAATATAAACAAAATAGTATACTGTGACGATTGATGCATTTTGGTTCGCACTTCTTGGAAAGTACTTGAGTTGTTTTATTTTTACTTACAAAGAGAATTTATTACCATGTTCATGAATACGTATGAGAAAACCTGGAACTTACCTGGAAAGAAAGAAGAAAAAAAATAGGTTTTAAAAATTTTATTAAATTAAGAAAATTCAATAGGAAGAGAAGAACCCGCAGTATCGCAGAGTGGTTGCAGTAGTATCGATTAAGTTGATTAAAATTTGGAGTTTTAATTTTTAATTATGGAATAAGAAATCATCTGAACAAAAATCCGCCCACTGACACGCCTATTCCTTTACCTTAAATATAATCAAAAACAGAGAAAACAGGCCACAAATAAAAGACATACTCAATAGGTAGCTTTATGAGACTTTAGAGTTAAGAACAAATCTTCGTACATGAAAATTTAATGGCAAGTTTTGGATTCATAAAAAAAATCGACCTGATATTTTGATAAAACTTGACATTACGATAACAGTGAATTCGAAAAAAGTGGGCCTCACAATTGTGTCTCTCTGTCTGTCTGTCTTTCTGGGAGCCTACAACCTAAACTGGTGGATGAATTTTCTTTAAACTTGGTATTTAAGCATCTTAGGCGATTGTCTTTTGTTTGATAATCTTTTTTATAACAACAATAACAACAACTAGGTACTACAATATGTAAAAAAAAATCAGTTAATCACTAAGGGAAAGAATTACTTTTTCGTAATTTTTACTTGCGATTATAGGTAAAATAAGGCAAGTTATGCATTCGCCAAAAAAAATTCTAACGATCAAACATGTCATTACGATCATAGAGAAGCCTAAAAAAATGATCGACGAAAAATATCTGTCTGTCTGTCAGTCTATCAGTCTATCAGTCTGTCAGTTTGTCAGTCTGTCAGTCTGTCAGTCTGTCAGTCTGTCAGTCTGTCAGTCTGTCAGTCTGTCAGTCTGTCAGTCTGTCAGTCTGTCAGTCTGTCAGTCTGTCAGTCTGTCAGTCTGTCAGTCTGTCAGTCTGTCAGTCTGTCAGTCTGTCAGTCTGTCAGTCTGTCAGTCTGTCAGTCTGTCAGTCTGTCAGTCTGTCAGTCTGTCAGTCTGTCAGTCTGTCAGTCTGTCAGTCTGTCAGTCTGTCAATCTGTCAGTCTGTCAGTCTGTCAGTCTGTCAGTCTGTCAGTCTGTCAGTCTGTCAGTCTGCCAGTCTGTCAGTCTGTCAGTCTGTCAGTCTGTCAGTCTGTCAGTCTGTCAGTCTGTCAGTCTGTCAGCCTGTCAATCTGTCTTGAAGGAAAATCTTATTTTTCTCGAAAACGGCTCCAACGATTTTGATAAAAAATTTCGAGAATTTTTTTGTTTGTAATAGCTATCATTTGATATGAATCAAGTTCACGGGAAAAGTCTATTAACAGTTTTTTTTAATTTTGGCTTTCTCGTTAACTGTACATTGGATTTCTGTCAAATTTTACATCTGAGAAGATCTAGGTAGCCAAACTAATTCTGCATATTAAAATTTTAAATAACTTTTTTTTTATAATTAAAATTAATTTTTGAATTTTTTTTTTGAAAAATCAATATTTTTAAAACTAATAAAAAAAAATATTTTAAATTTTATAGTCACATGTATAGTAATAAAGTCTAAAAATAAAGCTGCATACCAAAATTTAAAAAAAAATTTGTTTTCAAATAACTAAACATAAAAAACCGGATCCCATCAAAGTCCGTTATACAATTTTCGAGATACTTTTTTATAAATTTTTTATTGATCCGTGGCATCTAATAGTGTTCTTGGTTTTTTCGACAAACCGATTAAAGTGATGGTTTTGGCAGTTTAAATAAGTTTAAAAAACGATTTTTACCTACATACACAACATTCACTTTCATTTATACATATGTATGTACATATCATCTACATACCTAGGTTCTCTATATATAGGTAAGTACATATTATTCTCCTAATTTTCATAATTCAAATCCATTTAAATTTACATTTGTAGGTGAATTCCACAATTCTCTATATAAAGAATCAAGGTAATCTTAGCTACATCGGCTTTAATCCTGCAAATGATAACTAGACAACCTATAACAGCCTCAGTGGTAAGCTACACTAAAGTTGTTAGTTACAAGAGCAAGTTCGTACGATCCAGTCGTTCATTTTATTTTGTTTTTTGTTGTGCCAAAATTGGTTATTTTTCGTGCTTTTTGTATGTTTTTAATTTTCTGGAAAACGATTCGTTTGATTTTTTTAAACAATTTTTATGAGAAATAAAAAAGAAAAAAAAACATTTTTTAACACTCAATATTTCCAAAAAAAGAAATTTGTATTTAATAGTTTTTGATATTTGCTTGATTATGTACTCGAAAAAACCATTTTCCTAAAACAATAAAATGCAGGAGTTGATCGCACGTACTTGCTCTTATGTTCGATCACATCGTATGCAAAAGATTTACATATATTAAAAATCTGATTATATTTTTAAAGTCGTTTTTACTTAATTTTTTATATATAAAACTTCTTTAATTTGTTCTAAAAAAAAAAATTGGTGTGACAATTTTAAATATTTGATAATATTTAACTATATACCTGTAAGACCAAAGGGCTTTTAAATGCAACCTGAATTGCACGGCACTAGTTAGAAGAAAGAGAATGATGGAAAGAATTTTTTGTTCATTTGAAAATATAAACTTAAAAACGAACTTTCAAAAAAAAAATCGAAATACTTAGCTATTGGATTTTCAAAAAAAAAATATTTTTTTTTTCAAAGACCCAAACAAATATTTTTCGAAAAATTTGGTCTGCAGTATTATTTATAATTCAAATATAAAAATGTTGATCGAAATACGTCGAGTCGTTAATGGAAAGTCGAAAATCGAAATTTCTGTACCGTTAATAACAAAATATATAAAAATTTAAAAAATTCTGACCAAAACGTAGACTATACATAAAGTAGTGCACACACTTTTTTTATCAAAAGCGTTAGAGTGGTTTTTGAGTAATTAAGATGGTAGAAAAAATTGTCTAAGTATACCGTTATATTTGGGGCTAAGAAAACGATTCAAAAATCTGTTTGAGACAATCACTTAAAACACTTAAGTAAAAAAATTGAAAAACATCGCTTCAGTCGTTAAGGCTACGATCAACATACAGCCTTAATTACAGGACCCAGTTTTTTGGTGTTCTCGATCATCGTAATGTCAAGTTTGATTAAAATCTCCAGTTCGATTTTTTTTTTCAAATGCAAAACTTGTCTCATATAGTACCTATACATATGTATATGTATATTGGAAGTAAACAATTAAGCCCAGTCGCCATTTTTGATTAGGCAGAAAAGTTGACACAGGGATGTGGAGAGTAATGTTTTCAAACTTTAAGACCTCGATTATTAAAACTTAATAACTTAAATACCTTAAGAAAAAAGTAATTCAAAAACATTTTTGGGTTATTTAGTAAAAACCAATAAATGAACGCTCTCAAAAGTTAATTACAGTGGACGTTCAGTATACCGAATACCCGATAAAGCGAATTTGCGACATAACGACCGCTTTCTAGAGTCCATTATCACTAAGATATCTAAATAGCGAATGATAGACACAATTTGCTATCCGATATAACGAACGGGTTAATAATATCGCATAAAATGACTGTGTTGTGTTGACAATTTTTTTTTTTTGTCTGCATCTGTTCTTATGTCAACACGAAAGTTTTCTCGTATTTGTGGCCCAAAAAGGGCTTACAACTGTATCAAGTTTTGTTCGTCTTTCTCTTTAAGAGGTCGCTCGATATAACGAACGCGCTCGGTACAGAGAATGACCTCGAACATTATACCATTCGTTATACTGCACGTCCACTGTATTTATAGGAATTCAGAATTGGTACTTTATTCGCTTTTAAAAAATTTCAAATTCCTTTTCAACAAAAATTCAGATCCCCAAAAATGTTAGAATTAAGTGTTTACCAGAAGACCCGTGCGAAAATTTAGCAATTTAATAAGGTTTTGCAACTAAATTTCCAAATAGAATATTTGAACAAAATAAATAAATTCTTGATTGATATGGACATATTTGTTTCACAGTCTCTAATTGCAAACAGGATCAAATCAGCTCAAATTTGCAGAGTGAGGTCCAAGTTATAGCGTTCATTGAAATTCATCATTGAAAACTTTGTCTATCAATTCTGAAGCACTCAAAAAAATAAAACTGGTGTCGTTTTGGTACCAAAATGAAGGTAATAAGATATCTATTTTTTTTCAAAAAATTATTTTATTTGCTCTACCACTTCTTGTAAAATCACTTTTGGTTTTTCTATGGTGGAAAGCGATTTCAATGAGCAGCTGACATTTTGTTTCCAAAAGTGGAACATGATCGTTCCAATGATTTGTGTTTCCTTTTTTTCCTTTTTTTCATACCTCAGTTTTTCTTTCAATGTTCAAATCTTACCTCAAAATTACATTTGGCTATGAAAGATCTTTTCAAAGCCAATCAAATTTCAATGATAGCTATAACCGACAGAACATGAAGTAATGCATATTTTTCTCTTCCACTCATTCAATGGGTCAAATTATTCATTTATTGAATTATTTGAAATTGCTCCGAAATTTATAGAAAATAAGGCGGTGTAACATGAAGTTTTTGTGCAATGTCATCGCTATGTTTAAATTCCTATCAAATGATACCTAATTTAGGGGGTTTGACTATTTTGTAAATGAGAAAAAGTCAATCACAACTTTTACGATTGTCAAATTTCAATTGAAAATTGTTAAATATTTATTGTCTTTCATAAATTCGTCAATTAATTATTATTATTTTTTTTCATTTTACACTTAATCTACATACATCAGATTAGAATATTAAATTAAACTTGTCCAATTTGTTTTTTTTTTTTATGTTGTACTCCAGACTTTAGAGATGCACTTAAGAGCACGTTCTTACCCGCCCTATAATAATTCAATCTTATACCTATTTCTAACCTACCCATTAACCAATTAGAGTTGCCTTAATCAAAACACGTACTCATGATATATGCATAGTAATTAGGCAAGATCGATGATGTAAGATCTTCAAATGAAAATACTTTAGAATTTAGATGCATTAGCATTACGCTTTAAATCATCTAATACACTCTAGACTACACAGCGCAGTGTGTGTAGGGCTAAAGTAGATATCCTCGTGTTTCTTATTTTAAGACAATTCGGCGCACGACTTTTTGAACTCATCCTTAGGTCAGCTACCTTTTCCGAGACAAGTATATAATTGGAAAGTGTTTGGAAAGGGTGTTTCTTTTTGTATCTTTTTCAAAATATAATAAAAAGCAGAAATATCGATGGAAAGATATTTTTGAATTTTATTTAATTGTCAAACATCAAACTAGATGTGAAAATTAAAAAAAAGAAATGGCCACAGTTTGGAACCTTGTGGAACTCCGGCTATTTTAGGCTTTTTTTGTCCGTAGACTGATGTTTCAAACGAAGTAAGAAAGGTTTAATTTCTAGAGGAAATTTTGATAAAAACGCACCCTTTTAACGACTAAAACGAAACGTTATTCATTGGAGACAAAGGTATTAGGAACTTAGAAAAAGGTTACAAAAATCTACCGGATGAGAAAATATTTCAAAAAAAAAAATTAGATAATTTTTCATTTGACAAGTAGTTTTGAAAAGATTTCACAGGCAGTAAAAAAAACACCCTATAAAATATCTATTGGTGTAGAATTACCCCAGACGATTCTAATTAATTAGACGAACGAGTTCACAGACTATGATTTAATATTTCCAAGTGTGCACATTATTCGTACTATGGTACAAACTAAGAGCAGTTTGTATCTAAACGATAGGAATTTTTGTGTTTATATTTTTTTTTTAGTTCGTTTGTGCCATGCAAGCCTTTCGAATTTTTAGATTGCAGAAATGTCTCAACTAGAGCACTTTGCAGTGCCATAGGCCAGCAAAGTGCAAGGCAATCTGTTCCCACCTTAGAAATGTGGTATAAATATCAAGGCTTGTGTACAGTATAGGTGCGTCTCACTGCCATATGTCGCGCCTTGTGATTCGTAACAGAAGCCAACTCTAACGCGGACAAATAAATCCAAAACGATTTACAACTTTATAGTTGCATCGGCCGACTTATCGATGGTATAGGTGAGTTAAGTAAAGACATATTATACCTATAGAAAAGGAATATAGGCCCACAGCGTGAGGGATAAGGAACTTTGGAAATGCGTCGTACGTAGTCTTCTTTAAGAGTGTTCAAAGTTGTCATCGTCCGTGTTGTGGCCATATCTATTCATAGAACTGCTGTGAGAATTTTCGTGCAATATATCATTATGAACAAAGTGCAATACTTCTGTCCTTAGGATTCATGTGTTTTTTTATATTCTCAAGTCGTTTGCTAAGTTCTGGGGAAAAACGTCACAAGTATCTTTTAGAAGTATCTTTTTTTTTCTTCACGAAATTATTGAATTTTTTTTATCTACGTGTCATTTTTAGAATATCAAGAAAAGAAAGGGGATTGGAGAGGCATGTAGTAGAGCCTTTGACATAGTGCAACTGTAATAAGTACTTGTACATAACAAACGGCCATGAGTCCACTGTTTGCTCAATTTTCAAATTTATCTTATCTTTCTAACAAGAATTTATGAGCACCGGCTGATTGGATTTCTCTAGGTTTTTTTTTTTAATTTCTAGTCAATACCCTTACATGGAATTGATAATTTCAAAGATTTAAAATGAATTATGAGGCATTGTAGGCGGTGTGTTAGGAAGGTTAATAATATTCAGAGGAAATGCTTAATGGCTTTCGTTTATGATTTCTTAGTTCATGTGTTTATTTTTTGTAAATTTTTTTTTTTTGAGAGTTTATAAATTTTCAAAATATGTAAAAGATGATAGGTATTTTTGATGCCCACGTGCCAATGCGGGGGCAAGCTTAGAGCGTTTTCTTCATAACGGCGAACAAACAACAAATATTAGCACCTACTCAGAAAACATGACATGTTTTTTTTTTTTTTTAATTTGGGATTAATTGTGATCATTTAAGATGACAGAAATTATAAAATATTGTATTTTTGTGGTGAAACTTTTTCTTTTTTTTTTTGTGAAAATCGATTTTATTTAATCTAAAAGATTTATAAACAGTTTGTTTCGATCAGAACAAAAATGGAGTTTTATTTTGGACTAGCAGACCCGTGCTCGCGTTACTTCGCAAAGTCTAAGAATAATTAGTTTTACTATAAATGTTACATCAACCACGGCCTTTTCTGTGATTGGTGTCATATTTTTAGTAAAAAGTTAATAATATTGTTAATCTTACCGTAGCTTAATAAAAGAGTTGATGTTGTCCCATAAATTCTTAAAAAAAGAACAGATATTAGCACATATTAAATTTGTTTTACTTCAAGGCTTCAGGGTACACAATGTTAGCCGTTTTAGCATTTTCATGAAGAAGCAAGAACTGTTTATTTTTTGAGCCTACTCTTGAAAGTGCAACATATAGTCGACCATGGGAAAATACATTTTCTCTGAGATCTTCCCCAATGAATTGAAATGATTGATCCTGAGCTTTGTTGATTGTCATGCAAAAGCATGGTTTTCCTGGAAACTGTAGACGTCTGAATCGAAAGGGAAGATCTGTGGGTATCATTGATATCCTGGGAATAAGTGCATGAGTTCCTACTGCAAGTCCGGTAAGAATTTGAACTTTTAAGCTCAAGCTTTAGCAAGCAAAGTTTTCTGATGTGGAGGCGTAGTCCATTGCATATGTTTGGGGAGATTTTTTATTAGCATAATGGGTGTGCCAACTTTTAAATTCAATTGTCATTGTCATCGACAGCACTGTCAATTGCTTTGTATTGATATGACTCTGTTTTTAAAGTTAGGAGCAAATGGTTATTTATTTTATCCACTGAACTATTTTTTGGTGACACAATAGCTCTTTCGCAAAAGCAAGAAAACGGTATCGATTGCAGAGTTCAAGTCTCCATAGACGCACTGAATAAGTTTTTGTGTGTTGTGAACTATTTTTCCGAAACGTTCTGAGCTTGAGATAGTATATTTTCCATCACCAATTTTAGCAGAAGAGATGCGAACTCAGCACTGTCACTGTTTTTAGTAAGCTCTACTTCCATATTGGTTTGAATTTGAAGTTTTTGGACTCTCTTCCAAATAAAGGATGATTTAAGGCAAGCTTTTATGATATGAGCCCGAGTCCCCTTGGGAATAATTGGCATCGTTTGACGAAAATCTCCAGAAAAAACCATTGTTACTCCACCCATAAGCTTCGATGAAGAAGACCTTAAATCCTTTAAAACTCTATTTACGGCTTCTATATGTGCTTTATTAGTCAAGACTTAGAGAGAAAAAAGGAAGAATAAAGGCAAATAATTATGTCCTTTACTACACACATATTCAAAATTATAATATATAAGTTTAATTTTGAATGTGTGTATAAATACTTTCTCTTCCTACGTTAATCGATGAGCGAACAATTTAGTATATAGAAATTCTACCCAGCTACCCAGCTAAGCGATTGAATCGAATTCATAGATGCAAAAATACAAAAAATTAACAAATATATAATTTGTAAATATATTTCTTTCTCAGGGTATGAGTGCAGTTAGGAAATGATTTAGGTCTCAAAATTTGCATAAAACTATTAACTTCTTACAAAAAATCTCAGTTTTGTAAAATATCAAGCAGTTTTAAGAGCGTAAGTAATGTATGATGATCAACTTCGACAAAAAAGTCTACGATTTTTTTTTCAAAGTTAATAATCTAATTCAACATATATATTTAACAAATCAAAAATATCCTAAGATATGCTTAAGAGAATAAGGAAAATTATAAAATTTGTTTCAAGTAAATCGGTTGAATACTTTCTGAGATTACCCGTGACATAAGTAATAAGTGTTTCGTCTTTATATAATAGTTACGAAGTTAAGAAAAGATAAGATTAGGATACAGCACATGCTGTTTCCATACGTTTGAGATTGTTTATTACCCTTAAGGTAATAAATAGAGCGCGAACTTTAGGAAAAATGGGAAGGATTTAAAAATAGGTGGCGATTTACATTAGATTTGAAGTTCGGAATTTTACTATGGGAGGAAAAGCAAGGCTAAGATATTCCATATTCGTGTAGTACCAACGCCATACAAAAAGAATTTCTAAATTTGATAGTACAGCAGAAGTTGGACTCCAGGCTAAACTGATTAGTCAGGCGAGACTTTTGTTAGTCTCGTCTCGGTCTCGCCTAACCAAGTCTCGTCCCGATCTTGTTCTCGCCTTTTTATCGTGAAATTTTAATTTGCAGTCTCGTCTGGGACTCGGTCTTGGTCTCATCCTTAGTCTTGGTTTCTTTCGTATTTTTTTTTTGGTAGTAAAAATATATAAGATAAGACGCGTGTTCAGATTGAAAAGATAGAGTATGGTATCGCAGCAGTTTGTTGGTAAGAAAAATGGGATAAAAATGAGTCTTGTGTGAAGCAAATAATAAAATCGAAAAAATTTCAAATTTTCGGAGGTCAAACTGGTAGTAGTTTTTTAATCCACTTAAATCGGAGCTATCCCTCAATTGATTTTGACAGTTTATGGCTTGACAGGTAGGCAACAAATTATATTTTGACAGGTGCGTTATAGTCCATACGTTATTGACCTGCAACGTCGCTTACATCCTGAAAAGCCTGTCGTTAAATTTTTACCTCCACATTACTTCAATACACACTGGACCGAAAATTCCTCTGAAAGCACCCTATCAAACTTTTATTCGCTCTTTTCGATTTCTATGTTTCTGCCCCCATAGAGCAGTACCTGGATGAACAAGGTTTTAAGTAAAGTATTCTTGATTCTTTAAATGGCTTTTTAGTCCGAGGAAACAGCGATTGACAAGAGTAAATCGTCGTTTAATTTCTGCACTGATGTCGTTTGCGAGATAATACTTAGAAGTTTTATCTATCCATCGTGACATTTTGCCCGAGTCAACGACCCCACCTTGCCTTAGACCTTTCTCAACATCAACGGGTTCAGTGATGTTCTTACCGATTTCGACGGAACCGCGAGATTTCTATATCGTCATTATATCCTGCACAAGCGGGCGACCTTGGATATTATGGCAGATTTTATGGATGGACAGGATTTTATAAGCCACAAGTATAGAAGACCTATTACTCTGTAGTTAACCCATTTCAGAGCGTCTTGTCAAGGATTCAAACAGTACTCCGTTGGTCCTGGATGATGTTCAGCTCAGAAAGTGGAAGGAACACTTCTCCAACTGTACATAAATATCTAGATGATGGTGTTAGTGTACTAGCCCCTAACTCGAATGAGCGATTCGCAGAAATAAATTCCCGTATTCGCACCTGTCAACTCAGTTTAGCCGAGATAGCACCTGCAATCAAATCTCTAAAGAACAATAAGGCGATTTGACAGATATGGAAGGAGGAAAGTTTCCCGTTGAATGGAGAAAATGATAATGGTGAAAATGATTTTGGAACGAATCATCAAGGAAAAGCTGGATTCTACTCTCGATTAAGAGCAAGCCGAATTCCGAGCAGGTCCTTGCTGCATAGATCATATTAGCACCTTAAGGATCATAATCGAACAATGCGTGGAGTTCCATTACCATATTCATGTTCTCTTTATCAATTTTAAAAACGCACGAATAATTCGATGGACGATGTTTTCATTTCTACATCTTGGCTAGACGGATGATTATTTGCTTGCTTTCACACATAATGGATGGACGAGAAGATGTGCAATCTGCAATGCGAATTGAACAAAGTGTGGCTGAGGATCAACATTTCTTGAAACTCAGTTCAAATTAACGTTGCAGGACAGCAGGCTGAAGCGGTGGACAACTTTCTGAACATAGGAAGTGTGGTCTTAAAAGACGGTGCTGCAGATGAAGATGTTAACTAACTAAGCTGGTAACTTTTGTGAATAGATTTCTTCGTAACATCCTTTGGAATTCCTGGCCGAAAACCATCTCCAACCAAAAACTCCATATTGGAGAACTAGCCAAATTCCTATCGTTATTCGCAAGATGAATTGGCAGTGGATTGGCAACAGCCTACGCCTACGGTGTGAGAAGGGCTAAGAAGGAATTGCTTTCTATGGTTGCAGTAAAACATTTGGTAACAAATAACATACACAGCAGTTGTACGACCAATCCTGGCTTATGGTTTGATTGTATGGTGGACCGATTTCAACAAAAAATACATCAATAGACTTAAGAAAATTCATAGAACTGCTACCGTTGCGTTGGTGCCACAGTGGCCTTAAGATCTTGCCCAGCGGATGCCTTAAGTGTTATTCTACATCTTCTTCCTTCTTACCTCCACATTAAACATCTGGTGTGTTGCAGTGCGTTAAGACTCAGAGTCAAAATGCTGGTTTGCAAGACCTTACGACCATAGAAGATGACGTAGTGTCTCATGATTTCTATGTAAAGATTTTTACCGACGGATCTAAAATGGAGTGCGGTGTATGAGCCGTAGTCTTCTCAGAGTCACTGAAAGTCTCTAGATCTTTACCACTTCCCGACTTTGCTAGCGTATTTTAAGCTGAAGTACTATGTAGTCACAATAAAAGCATGCAAAATTCTTAATTTAAGCCCAAACCAAAATCTAAATCCGGCAATATTCACAGAAAGCCAAGCGGCTAGCAAAGCCGTAAATTCAACAAAAATATCATCAAAACTGGTCCAACTATGTCGAAATGAGCTTGTAAACCTGAACATTAACCATAGAATCAATTTAGTTTGGGTTCCAGGACACAGTGATATTGAGGGCAATGAACGGGCAGACGAGTTGGCCCGGCAGGAATCAGCCCTTCATGGCTTGCTTCCAGAGAATGTATCTATACCACTCGCTGCTTTGAAGGGCAAAATTCTTTCAGTTTTCCTTACGGAATTCAACAAAACATAACCGACTGAGCGATATCTAGAATGATATGGCCTTCGTACAATAAATCTCGCACAACCGATCTCATTTGTAGACCCAGGCGGGACATAGCAAGGATAGTGGCTATCTGTACGGGGTACTGGCCCTTGGGGGAGCATGCAGAAAAGGAAACAGTGATTCACTTCCTTTGCAAGTGTCCCGCTTTGGTCAGGCTGATAATGCAATCCCTTGGAAGGGCTTTCTTTACTGATCTAAAAGAACTGTCTGATACAAAAGTTAAAAACATAATCTCTTTCCTTAACGGGTCGAAATGGCGTCCGTGCGAGTTTTTGCTATCAAAACGGCGCTTCCCAGCGCTACTTGGGTCTAAATGCGAGTTCGCTCTGACCACCATTTTACCTACCTACCTACGGTGCGCTGAAGACTCTATGGCGAGACACGCATAATAGAGTGGGATTCTTTTAGTCAAGAGAGAAATCTTGTGCAGAACAGTCTAGAAGGAATCTCAGAAGCTTGGAAAAAGTTGAGAGGATCTCAAGCGCATTTCCAGAAACAGAACAAGATGGCGTGTAGCGGCAGTTGACGCCCCACGGAGGGATCAAGGAGATAAGTAAAAGGTATTAAATCATTATAAATCACATTGAAATGAAAATTCCTACAAAAACTGTCTAATGTAGTTAAGCTGCCTTCAGATTTAATACGGAATTTTTGCATCTTATTGACATGCATTATGAAGCTAATAGTAATGTTAATTTTACGTTGCATAAATTCCAAATACGAGTAATAGCTTTCAATGTCAAATATCAAAATACTAAATTGTGTGTTGCAAAAACTCAGACAATTCAGACAAACTGATAGTCATCCTCTGGTCATACTAGGAAATATTTAAGGAAAGGAGGGGAGCGGAGATGCACTGTGCTATGTGCATACCTGTAAAGTCTATGGGCCTCATTCGCGCAAAGTCATAAATCAAAACGGAAATCAGTGACACTTTTGAGTGAGAACATCAGGTGCCTGATAGAATGTCAATACCCAACTGCCTAGTCGCCTTTCAATTAACCTAATCAAATAAATAATAAAAGCGCAATTTTTCTTCACCTTTATATACACAATACGAATATGACGAACTCATCTCTATATCTATCTCTCCCTCTCTCTCCAATATTATTTGCAATGAAATTACTGCAACTCTCGGTTAATTAGGTTTATTTATACAAAAAACTATTACTTAATAAGCTGCATGCCACAGTTTCACAGCCAGCAACTGCATATAATATTCTGTATGATGGCTTCACCAAAAGCTTCCTTATTCAATAAATATGTTAACTAGATGATAAGTGCATCACATGTATACCAGTACACTAACACAAACCTTTCTCTGTATAGATGTGTGCATATTTTTTTTTTTGTTTAGAAGCAAAAAAAAAATTGTAATAGGCGCCAATTACTGTTACTGAGACTCAGCTCTCAATACACTCGTATACTCATATAGCAATTGTGGCGCCTCCAGCTTGAGCACACTTGATGAATGACTGACATATCATCGTCATCATCGTAAGCAGTTTCATCATCATCAATCTAATCGTCCTCTCAAAATCAGTACATCACTTCATGTTCATGTTATTGTTTTGGTTGCTTTTAGTTGTTTTTAGAGCAGATGAATCTGAAGATTGAAGCTTTCAAGCAGTTTTTAACTGTTTAAAGTCTTTTTTTTATATGAAATCGAGCCCCGCGCTGGACAATCGACTGCTCTAATTATGTGCACACAATCAGTCAATCACAAATACGCAATTTGTGCTTTGCGCGCTATTAATAAAATTGTAATCAAAACAAAGCACAAATTAAATAAAAATTAGTAAATCAAGTAATTAAAATGCATTGGAACAAATATGTGGAGCGTGTTGTTGGTTGACCGCGTGCTACTAGCTTATATACACTTCTACAAAACTAATCGCGATCTTGTGGTCTTCAAAACTGCGATAACATTTTGAAGGGGAGCATCATTTTTCTTTTCTTTTTTAGAGCACACTTTCTATGAGTACTACTACATGAGCAGGCATGTGAGAGCTGGGCTAATATTTAGTAGTGGCTGGCTTTTGTTTTCCTTTTTGGACTGAAATAGACATTATAAACAATTTAGAACAATTATAAATTATTTTTAATTGAAAGCGGCTGACGCGACGGACGGCTTCAATTTGTTTGAAGCTTAAAACGTATAAATCATATGAATTGTGGTATTTTTGTTTTCACTATTTTAATGAATTTATTAAATTTGGATAATTCTATTTTGAGTTATCAAATTGATTGAGATGGCGACGGACGATTTTTGCTGGCCTTGCATTTTACAACCGTTTCTCTTTTTTTTTATAGATATGAGGTGATTTCCCTTCAAAGCTTTTATTTTGCCAAAAAGATATGCAAAGATTATAATTCACAATGTTTTGTGAGACTTTTTTTTTTGGTTAAGGTAAATGTTTATATTTACTGCGCTTTAAATTTAACATTTAAGAAAATTAAATTTGGCTACTTTCGACTCGAAATCGAATTCTTTGTTTACGGATTCACTAAAAATAAAATGCACGACTGGATCGCACGTACTTGCTCCTATGTTTGATTATATTATATGCAAAAGATTCTTAATAGAAACGGCTTAATGTATTTTTAAATTCGTTTTTCACTTAATTTTTCTATAAACAAAAATTCTTAATTTTTTTCCCAATATTTAAAATTTTAAATAAAGGGTTTTCCAATAAGAGGTGTTATTTTGATATTCAAAGAAAAATGGCATTTTTGGAGATAAATGATCGGATGTTTATTTCATTATAAAGAGGAAGGTATGCCGTTAATAATGGAACACAACATCAGCCAAATGGCCGCCAAGACCACGCTTACAGGACCATATCCTTTTCATGAAATTTTCCATAACCAAATCGCAAAGTGGCTGCCCTATGTCCTCGATAGCCTCACGAATTTCATCTTTGAGGTCTTGAATCGACGCTGGGCTGTTGGCGTAGACCTTATCTTTCACGTGGCCCCAAAGGAAGAAGTCGCAAGGTGTTAAATCACAAGATCTCGGTGGCCAATTGTGATCACCTCTTCGAGAGATAACACGGTCCGGAAACTTTTCCCGTAAAAGATCGATGGTTTCATTGCTTGTGTGGCACGTAGCGCCGTCTTGTTGAAAGTAAACGTTGTCCAGATCAATACCATCCAATTCAGGCCATAAAAAATCATTAATCATCTCTCGATAGCGCAATCCATTGACCGTAACTGTTGCTCCAGCCTCATTTTCGAAAAAGTAAGGTCCAATGACCCCGCGGGGCCATAAACCGCACCAAACAGTCACGCGTTGAGGATGGAGAGGCTTTTCATCAATAACTCTTGGGTTTTCCGAGCCCCAGATGCGACAGTTTTGCTTGTTGACGTAGCCTCCGAGGTGGAAATGGGCCTCATCAGTCAAGATGATTTTTCGATGAAATTCCGGTTCATTTTCATGCATTTCAAGGACCCAATCAGCAAAGACACGACGTTGTTGATGATCAGCCGGCTTGAGTTCTTGTGTTAACTGAACTTTATAAGCCTTAAGACCCAAGTCTTTATGCAAAATACGGTGTAATGACGTTTGTGGAATGCTTAATTCCAAAGAACGACGAGGAATGGACAAACCTGGGTTTTCTTCAACACTTTGGGCTACAACAGCAATATTCTCAGTTGTTCTTGAGCGACGTGCACGGGTTTTATTCTTCACATCACTAACTTGTCCCAACAGCTCGAATTTGTCCACCAATTTCTGTTTGCGGTTCGACAAGGTGCTTCACGACGACCCAAAAATGTTTTAGTTTTACGAACCGTCTCTGCCAAATTTTCACCATTTTTATAGTGAATTTTAATAATTTCAATGCGTTGTTGAAGCGTGTATCGTTCCATTTTTATTAATAGCGTAGTTTCTACTTGTCAAATGTCAAAAAATGACAGCTTCAAAAGTGACAGCTACCGAAATAGCGGGCTATTCAAAATAACACCTCTTATTGGAAAACCCGTTATTTAATAATATAAATGTTGGGGAAAAATTCATTTTTTGCCAAATTACTCGAAAACTATAGGTTCTTTTGAAAAAAGTTGTAGGTATGCATTTTAGCTAATGTTATTCTACACAAAAAGGAGTAAGACACTTTTTATCGTACAATTGATAGATTTGGAGAAAAATGATCGAAAACATTAGGGTGGTAGTACATTAATGCAAAAAAATGTAATAAATTTCTGTTGTGGAGTGGGGATTTTTTTTGTTTTTATTTATGTTTGCAAAAACATATTCTATAAAAAAAAAAAATTTAAGTGTGGAACCGGAAGGGTATGGTCGCCATCTTAAAAATCCTATTTTTTTACTTGCGATCATAGGTACTATAAGGCAAGTTATGTATTCGTAAAAAAAAATTTTGTCTAACAATCAAACATGACATTACGATCATAGAGAACACAAAAAAAGTAGTTCCCCAAATTCCGTCTGTCTGTCCTCGAGTGTGCAGCCTAAATGGTTGGATGGATTTGCTTCAAACTTGGTACATATTGGTTTTTCGGTAATAAACAATAATAATCACACCTTTTTTTTCATTTTTTTTAAGACGACAAATAACAGTAGCTCTTATATATTTTGTTTGGCCAAAAACAAAAATCTTATTTTTCTCAATAACGGCTCACATCCCATTTTTAATTATAAAAATATTTTTTAACGGTACTTCCTATAGAACCACTTTTCATATTTTCGACATTCTCAATATTGGATGAACCGAATAAAATATTTTTTTCTATACAAATACTCCCTAAAATTGTTTATAAAACTGAATACTCAAATTTAAAAAAAAAGGTTTTCGATTTTTAAAAAACAAATAAAACATTTTTTTGAAAAATCGATTTTTCAAAAAACAGTCACATAATTCTTTCTTTAATTTGAATTTTATATGTATATTAAAAAATATCTTCAAAATGGCGTTTCAATTTTTTTTTTCTAAAAATGTTTTCAAAATGTTATACATAAAAAATTAATTTATTAAAAAACCGCTCCAACAATTTTTGATATATTCTTATTTATCCATGAATTCAAATTGCATCTTTGTTTTCCCTCAAACTATACCGACTAAGCAATATAAAAGCATTTAATTATTTATATTATGCATTTATTTCTACCATATTATTATTCCCTTTTTACGATATTTTGCGTTCTCGCTGAATACTAAACACAATTTTGGCCCTCATAGATTTATTTATATTGGGTGATTTTTTTGCTACTTGGTTTTTGACGTTTATATTTTTGACAGATCACACATGACAAATTCCACGAATATTTGACATTTCGATTCAGTATTGTTTGCCATTTCATCATGAATAGACTTACGCCTGAACAACGTTTGCAAATTATTGAAATTTATTATCAAAATTCGTGCTCTGTGAAAAATGTCGAAATTATGAAATTATCGCAAAATTGTCTTCAGCGACGAGGCTCATTTTTGGCTAAATGGATACGTGAATAAGCAGAATTGCCGTATTTGGAGTGAAGAGCAGCCAGAGGCAATTCAGCAGCTACCAATGCATCCCGAAAATGCACTGTTTGGTGCGGTTTATGGGCAGGCGGCATCATTGGGCCGTACTTCTTCAAGGACGATGAAGGCCGCAGGGTTACGGTCAATGGAGAAAGGTACCGTTCGATGATAACAGATTTTTTTTTGCTGAAAATGCAAGAATTGAACTCGGTCGACATGTGGTTCCAACAGGACAGTGCCACATGCCACACTGCACGCGAAACCATGCATCAATTGAGAGGCGAATTTGGTGAGCAGTTGATCTCACGTTTTGGCGCAGTCTATTGACCACCAAGATCATGTGATTTGACCCCGTTAGACTATTTTTTGTGGGGCTATGTTAAGTCTATTGTCTATGGGGACAAGCCAAACACGATTGCTGCCTTGGAAGCCAACATTGAACGCTTCATTGGTGAGATTCCGGCCGAAATGTGTGAAAAAGTTTGCCAAAATTGGACCTTCAGAATGGACCACCTGAAGCGTAGCCGCGGGCAACATTTAAGTGAAATTATTTTTAAAAAGTAAATGGCAGAAATTGATTTATTGATCCAAATAAAAATTTCATTCACTTTTTATAAGTTTCTGTGTTTTTTTGAATTTTCAAAAACCAAGCTCTTAAAAAATCACCGTTTACAAGTGTCTTTAAAAATCACATGAATCTTATGTATGCACAATATTGTAATGGCACCTAAATTATAAAGTTATATGCATATACTTACCCACCTACATTCGTCATTTTCATTATTGTATATACATGTTTACATACTTAGGTTCCGTCTATATATGTATGTAGATGCTTTTTACTCTCCTAACTTACATTATTAAAATCCATAACTTACGATTTAAATATACATTTGTAGGTAGGTACCTATGTATTCGACAATTCATTGTAATAAGAATCAAGGTAATCTTACCTACATAGGCCTTAAACCTGCATAGGATAACTACACCTAACTAACTAAACCTCAATGGTTAGCTACATTAAAGTTGTTAGCTACAAGATTAAGTTCGTGCGATCCAGTCGTGCATTTTATTTTATTTTGCTTTAATAACTCCCAAAATCTTAATTTTTCTCTGAAAAAAACTCTTAGAGCAGATTTAAGACAGTAAAATTATCTACAAAATGACATATTAATGACTTCTGTATGTCAAGTCGTACTTAAGTTATAGCGTACCAAATTTCTCTTAGAGTTTTTTCAGAAAAAAATAAGATTTTGGGAGTTATTAAGCAAAATAAAAAAAAAATAGGATTTTTAAGATGGCGACATTACCCATCCGGTTCCACACTTAAAATTTGGTTTTTTTCATAGAATGTTTTTGCAAACAAAAAATCAATACTCCAAAACAGAAATTTAATACATTTTTTTGAATTAATGTACTCACCCCAATGTTTTCGACCATTTTTCTCCAAATCTATCAATTGTACGATAAAAAGTATCTTTATCCTTTTTGTGTAGAATAACAGCTAAAATGCGTACCTACAACTTTTTTCAAAAGAACCTATAGTTTTCGAGTAATTTGGCAAAAACTGAATTTTTCCCCCTTTCCCCCCTCATACAAATTTTTGCATCGCACCAAATTTAGGGTACTTTTTAGGAAATGCTTAGGACATTAAAATGAAGCTCTCCACCAAAATTCAGCTTTGTCTTAATTTTTTCGAAGTGAATGTCTAATTTTCCTGGCCTAATTAATGCGGATAATGTTCTAATTTATATTATTAGTGAATTTCGTTCAATGGAAATTTTTCGAATTCGTGAAGGTCTGGTCAGCGGAACAGAAATGGGAACTTAATCTGTCAAAAACGTTTAATATGGTTTGCTCGAGAAGTAGAGTTAATTTTTCTGATTTGCCACCCGATTTCTGATTGTATTAAACGATTTTTTTTTAAGTCCCTGTTTTTTAAGTTTTACATCAAACTTTGGAAACATTTTGTGAAGTCTTATCCGGTGTCACTGTTTCCCAATCGATAATGCATAAAATGTTATCAGCTGCCATTATTTTCGACGCTCTCATTAACAAATCAACGGATTTTAAAAAAACCTCCAACTTTAAAAAATGTGTCCAACAATTCTGTAAAGAAAAATTATCAAAAACAAGTGATTATATTAAAATAATTGGGCCGGTTTGTATAGGGGGAAATTTATTGTGAAACCAGTTCATCAAATTTGGTAGACTATAGTTTTGGATGCATCTAAGAACTAACAACAAAACTTTCCCATACAAATTAAGCGTCTTCGACAAAATGACCAGGAGCCGTTTTACAAATTACGGTTACCTTGCGATTACTTTTAACGACAGTTGTTTTCATAAAACGATAAAAAGACGTATACAAAATGTTTGACATTTATGACTAATGATTATTATGTAGATGTCGCTGTAATGCCACTCGTTTTCTTGAAAATATTTTTTTATGCTTTCGTTTAGTAATTCAAAATAATCTTAATCTAATTTTATTTTTATTCAAAAACACATTAAATGCATTTAAAAAAAACTTTTTTCACAGTTCATTCCCAACTCCATGCTCAATTTAGATTTTCAAACTATCACACATTTTCTTTTCAAAATTTAATCTTCCTATTTTTTTTTTTTTTGATTTTATTTGAGTATAAATCATTTGTTTTTTTTTATGGAGATTCGTAACAAATCCCAATATAAAAATCGTTTGTTTCAATCGTTAATATAGCACAGCCGTTTTTATTATTTTTTTTTATAAGAAAAACAGAAAATAGAAGTCCCATTATAATTTTATTTACTGTAAAAATTATATGATGAATAAAAATATAGACTCAAATATTAAGAAATTCTTTCACAACAAAAAAAATAAAAAAAAAAAAACAATTCAATATCTACCTTTGATCCATAAAACTTTTTTTTTGTTTTAATTACATACTCACTAAATCATTGGCACGAAAATAAATGTTTCAAAAGCTCATAGTCAAAAGTCCTATTAACGTCCATCCCATATCCATCCAGCAAATAAAAAATTTAATATGATTTATAATTTAAAGTGAACAAATATATTTATCAAATATCAGATAAATTAACTTATGAAATCGCAGACTTTATAATTTATCTTCTCTCGAAAAAGATTTTTAAAAAAATAAAAACCTCCATCAGCACACAATATACCTTCCTACACATGATGCTTCATGCGAATAAATTAATCCATCTCTCAGATGGTTTCATACATACGTAGATATTATTCCGCCATAAAGATATATGCGCTCGAATCTTCCTGTCATAATGAATTTGTGCGTTAAATTTTCCTCATTAATTATAGAAACCTCAATTTCCATCACCATACTCTCAGTCTTCCTCCTTAATCACACAACCACCCTCCTCTGATTTTTTTTTTTTTTTTTTTTTTTTTTTTTGAAGACTCCCAGAGCAGAAAGCATTGACAAACGATGTTATTGCATTGCGATACTTTTATCTATGACAGCCGTTTTAATTATAACTCATCGCGAAGAGCGATTGCCAACTTTAAAAAGATATTCTCGGATGGAGGTTGAGGATACATGTTGTTGTACTATATTTCCCCCTTTAAGCACAACAAAGTTGTTAAACAAGATTTTTGTTCCTTTCCTTTCCTTTGCATCATCACCCACCTAATTCATCTTGTCCTGCAGCAAAGGAAGTCGAACACCACTTCATATGAAAAACAAAAACAAAAAAAAAAAAACAAGGAACTATACAAATTAATATATACCTTCCCTGAATCACGGCACACGACTCTTATGGGGATCTGGATCTTAGAGAGGTGTGTATAGCAAGCACACTGCTACACAGAAGGAAAGATAATTTAAGGTTCTGAACTTAAAGATGAAAGATGCACACGCAGAATAAGTATATGCAACAACGATATATTTAGGGAGTTCCAACTTCCGTTCTAATTTCTCGCCAGCAGCGGGTGTGCAATTAATAATTGGATATTCCAATTTTTGTTTTTTTTTTTCATTTTTTCTCTTTTGATTTCTTATTTCTGATTAAGAATAAGAAATCAAGGAGAAATATGGGTATTCTAATTTATATGCAATTTTAATTTTATTTTATTTTACTACAAAACCGAATCCCAAATTGGAATGGAATCACATCCCATATTCAAAATGTGTATTCTTCCA
Organism: Philhelius pedissequus; assembly: GCA_910595825.1. Taxonomy (NCBI): domain Eukaryota; kingdom Metazoa; phylum Arthropoda; class Insecta; order Diptera; family Syrphidae; genus Philhelius; species Philhelius pedissequus. The sequence continues at coordinate 313,017,235 of OU343160.1, read as the reverse complement.
AGAATTTATTACTATTTATTTTTGTTTTCCGTTCGACATTTAAATTAAAAAAAAAATTAAGTGTACACCTGAGTCGCAGATTTTTGCTTTTACTTTGTTTTAAGAAACGGTGTTCAAAATATTAATGGCGTATTATGATTAAAAGTGGATTGTAGTGCCGGAAATTGTGTGCAGAAGTACATGAAGAGATATTCTTAAAAAAGTAATAAGAAACCAATGACAAAAAAAAAACAAAATTAAAAAAAAAGAAATTCACTAAACTTAAAATCGAGAAAACACACAATACAGAAAACCCTAATATCCGAAAACCTTAAATTCAGAAAATCCACAATCTAGAAAACTCAAAATACAAAAGACCAAAAATCCAGAAAACGCAAACCTGAAAAAATTAAAAATTCAAACAATCGAAAATCTAGAAAACCTTAAATCAGGAAAACCTAAAATCAAGAAAACCTAAAATGAAGAAAACTTAAAATCAAGAAAACCTAAAATCAAGAAAACCTAAACTCCAGAAAATCAAAAACCAAGAACGCCCAAGATCCCGAAAACCAAAATCTAAAAACCACAAAATTCATAAAACCCAAAATACAAGCAACGTAAGAATCCCGAAAACAAATACCAAAAAACATAAAATCGAGAAAACCCAAATTTAAGAAAACCCAAAATTCAGAAAACACAAATATTAGAAAACCCAAAATTCAGAAAATCAAAAACTCACACAACCCAAACTCATAAAACCTAAAATTGAGAAAAACAAAATATCCAGTAATCCAAAAATTAAGAAAATCTAAATTTCCGAAAACGTAAAATTCATAAAACAAAACTAAAAAAAATGAAAATTCAGAACATCCAAAATCAAGAAAACCCAAAATCCAGAAATCACAATTGTAACAGAACCTAAAATTCTGAAAATCCAAAATTTATAAAACCCAAAATCAAGAAAACCTAAAACCCAGAAAATCCAAAATTTAAAACACCCAGAATCAAAAAAATGCAGAGTTAAGAAGCCCAACAATTTTAAAACCAAAACACAAAATGCAGAAAACACAAATACCAGGAGGCACATAACCCGACAACACAAAATCGAAACAACCCAAATTTCGGAAATCCCAAAATTCAGAAAATAAAAAATTCTGAAATCTCGAAATCCTGAAAACCTAAAACCGAGAAAAACACAAAACCCAGGAACGAAAAAATCAACTATCCAGACACCAAAAAATCAAAGACAGAGAAAACATAAATTCCAGAAACCCAAAATCAAAGACAGAGAAAACACAAATTCCAGAAAACGCAAAATTCAGAAAATCCAAAGTCAAGAAAACCTAAACTTCAAAAAGGCAAAAATCCACAAAACCCAAAGTTTAGAAAACCAAAAATTCAGAGAACTCAAATACATAAAATATTCAATTCAGAAAAACACAAAATCCAGAAACCAAAAAAATCAAGATCCAAAAAAAATAAAAACAATAAAACACAAATTTCCGAAAACATAAAATTCCGAAAACCGAAAATACAGAACACCCAAAATTCCAAAAACACAAAGTCAAAAACCTCATAAACCCTTAAAGCCGGAGAACCCAAAAATCAGGAAACCTTAAATCCAAAAGCACAAAATCCAGAAATCTCAAATTTCTGAAACCCCAAAATTTCAAAAAATCCAAAATCCAGAAGATCGAAAGTCAAGAAAACCTGAAATCCAAAAAACCCAAATCTAGAAAACTCAAAATCAAGAAAACCCAAAATTCAGAAAACACAAATTTCTGAAAATCCCATAATTATTTATTTATTGTCAAAATCTTCAGTATATAATGGCATCACTATGTCTGAATTTTTTGACACCACAACAGGTGTTCCATAAGGTTGTGTCTGAAGTCCAATTTTATTTGCCCTATTCATTGATGATGTAATTAAAATCTTAGGTAGCGGAGTGAGGGTGGGTGACGAACTTATAAGGATGCTGCTTTAGGCAGACTCTCTGGTCATACTTGCTGAATCCACTTCCTCACTTCAGCTCCTTATTAATCGACTTAAAAACTATTGCGACCTATGGGATCTACAAATTAACACCAGTAAGTCGAAAATTATGATTTTTGAATCCATAAACAGGAGGATTTTACCACAAAATAAGTGGTTTCTTGATTCAGACCACATAGAAGTTGTGAAAGTATATAAATATCTCGGTTTTTTAATAACAAGCAACTTAGCTTTACGTCCTCATATTAAAGAAAAATGTTTGGTTACTAAAACTGCTATTAATATAATGTAGAGCAGGTTCTTTTGTAATCAAAAAGTGGATTCCTCTTCTAAATTCAGAGTTCTAGACGCAACCATAAATACCTGTCTTTGCTACGCAAATCAAGTATATGGGTTCAGGTTTGTTGAAGAATTTGAAGGAGTACAGCGCTTCTTGTTCAAACGTATTTTTAGGCTGCCATCGACAACACCTACTTATGCTTTGTATGTAGAATCAGGTATACCACAAATCTATACAAAAAAACTTGAAAGCCAATGCTGACTACATAGTCAAAGTAATGTTGCGACCAAACACGAATTTGCAAAAGAAAATAATGATGCATGCCTTGATATTTAGCCTAACTCCTTTTCGGGAATGGTTCTATATTGCGGGTAAATATGGAGTGGATCTCAGTATATCTGAAGCGTGAAGCATTTTACAACTGCATTGCAAAAGCAGATGCTTCAAGTCGGCTGATTTACAGAAACTGAACCACTCCTTAGGTAATAGAAATTACTTTAATAACTATCTGTCCACCTACCAAATTAGTACCATATTCAAAGCAAGAGTTGAAATCGTAGCACTTAACTTCAAACCGCACAGGCCAGAAATTTCACCAATTTGTAATCTATGTAATTGAAATGAAAATGAAGACATTTATCACTTCGTAGCTATCTGTCCGATTCTGCAAGAATTGAGAAGGCTTTACTTTCAAAAGAGCTTTTTATCTTTTTCTGAAACCAAAGATATTTTAAACGGTAATAATGGTTGGAGAGTAATTTTTAGTTTTTGCGATCATGCACTTAGATATCGAAATAGTTTTGACCTGTAATCTCACTTTAAAATTTTTTTGTTAGCCATACTTAATTATAACTTTAATACCTATAATTTATATTAAATTTGAATTTATTTAACAAAATATTCAATGCAAATTGTTATACAAATAAAAATTGAATACAAAAATTTAAATTATCAAAAAAAAAAATGTATCAATAGTTTTTTTTCAGTTTTTTTTTCATTTACAAAAAAATTAATATATGTCAAATTATTTTTGACAGACGGCATTTGTTGCCATGTTCTATTTTCTTTTGAATATTTCTTTGTAATTTATATATGTATTCTTAAATCTAAATAAAGAATTTTTAATAATAATAATAATATTGTCAAAATCACGTTAGGTCAAAATATTGTTATCATAAAACGGGCTAAGCTTTAAGGAACTCTTGTACGGTTTTTAAGCTTAAACGAATACTGTTAGCTTTTTTATATAATTTATCGTACTAAAATTTTGGGTCGTTGGTATTTTGGATTTTCAAAAATATCGGTTTCGGGATTCTAACTCCAACTTTTCTAATCTGGTCATAATCATAAAAAGCTCTCTGCTCAGGTTGGCAATGATTTTCGTATTTTTCATAAAATAACGAAAAAACAAAAAAAAATATGTTAAAGTAAACATTAACATTCTTTTTTCAGTTTTTTTTCAGGATTTTGAGTTTTCTGAATTTTACAGTTTAAGGGATTTTCAAGTTTACTGAGTTGAAGGATTTTTGGTTTTCGGAATATTGGTTTTTGTATTTTGTGTTTTTGCTATTTTGTGTTTTCGCTGTTCTTCAGGATTTCCGACTTTTTGTATTTTGGGATTTCGTATTTTTTGGGAACGACGAAAAATCCCAAATTCCATTTAGAAGAAGAGTGAAACTTCTCAAAAAAATGTCCTGCAGTTAGCAAATTTCGCCATCTAACTTCGTATTGCAGATCCAAAAGGACAATGATTTTTTTACTTTAACGTGCTATCATCGTATTTAAGAATGAATGAAGGATTAATAAATCTTGTTAAAGAATTATATGAACATTTATGATTTCTATGTCGTGTTGATTATTTTTTTTTTTTACGAATTCCGAACTTACCTTTATTAGAACCGCAAATTTTATTTATACCACATTCTATTAAATCGGACGCAAACCACCAACGACAGAGATTAACAATAAAAAGATATATAAAAAAAAGCAAAGTGAAAATAAAAATACAAAAATTGATCTCACAGCCAGATCATTATATATTTTATTTATTATTTTTTTTATTATTAATAACGTGGGAGTCGGCAATGGTGGTTTTTATTTTGAAATCGACCATAAAATGAACCGATTTAAGGTGAGGTACATAATATTTTATCCACCCATACTTTGAGATCTTCTTGAAGGTGTCAAGAAACATTTATCGCAACTTTGTGAGTTAAAAGGAGATTGCCATTTTAAAGATGAAAGCTATTTCTGTGAATTAAATTTTTTTGTTTATTTTCAAGAAAAGAGAAGTTGAATAAAATAGCATCGACTTTAATACATTTTTTTTCGCTTTGCATTTTTATTTATAACTAAGACATTTTGTCAGTAAATTATATTTTTGTGGGAATAGAGTTTAGTCACGTGAACGAGGCAGATATATCTATTTTGCATATGAAGGGTAACCGTAACAGACGATGTAAAATTGAAAGTTTTGAATTCGGGGAATAAGTTTAACTAAAACAGTGTGTGTGACAAGTAAATTTGTCACACAAATTATAAATGTTTTAAATTTTTTTAATGTTAATTTAATTTATTAATATTTCAAAGTTGGGTTGATCCATAAATACTTTGTCAATTTTTGGCATTGTTGTATGCACAGACTAAATTGGAAGACTTGTTGGGCACTAATGTGCGCCTTTTGAATAATCACAATCAGTCCTTTGAAAAATATTGCTACGGTAAAATTTACCGAAACAAAATCAGTCATTTAATTTTCACTTTTCTCGCTGCTTTCTTTTCATTTCTTTCCCTACAGTTGTTTCCTCCAATCTACTGAGATAGCGAAGGACAGACAAGGTCCATCAGCCAACGGTTCACTCTCTCAGTATTTTGGGAAGAAACAATCAACGATGTCAATTTGACACATTAAGTGTATAGGTAATCCATTGTAATAAATCTGACAGATGGGCGGTCTAGTCAATCCAAAAGTACAGGTGACAGTGGATCCCCACTCAAATCCATCTTGAGTGACAGACGGTCACAAACAATCCAAAAATTGCACGGGCGAAATATAGTCCTCGAGTGCTGAAGTTACTCTGTTGAGAATGGATATAAGCCCAACCTAACTTTTTAATATAATTTATTGTACAAAATGGAACGCTAGCGGGAGTCCTCACTTTCCCCAAAATCTGAGCAAAGGGCCTTTTTGCTAAAACGTTTACTTTCGAATAATTAATAATTGAATTAGTTGCACTAAGTTTTCACAATTTCTTTTTTTTCGGTAATGGTAAAATTGTTGGGAAAAATGCGAATTTCGAAGACTGTATTTTTCGAAGAACACACTCACTATTAATGAAGCGTACGATGTACTCAATGGATCGTACGGTTGGAAAAAAACTAATGATTATAAAAATAGTTTTTTTATTGTTCAACAAAGTATTAGAATTATTAAAAAAAAATTTGATTTGTTATTGCTTCATTTAGTCATTTGTTAATAAGCCCAAATTAATTTTTTTAACTGAAATTTGGATATACGAGTATGAGTATGAAAAAGATCTTTATAAAATTCCTGGTTACTCATTATATACTAAGTGTAACAATACTTATGCTGCAGGGGTTAGTGCTGTATTTATAAATGAAGATTTAAACTTTGATTGTTGTAGCACAGAACTTGTTAGCTCGGATATGCTTCAGATATCTTTAGTGTATAATTCTATGAAACTGGTTTTTATGTGTTTCTATAGATTCCATAAATTCAATGAAGAGGTTTTTATCGAAAAACTTTATTCATTGGTTAATACTAACAATGCAAAGCATTTGTTCATTCTAGGCTACATAAATATTGATTTACTTACTAAACGGCTGTAGTTGATAAATACATTTCGTTAATTTCATCTCATGGTTTTAAATCGTGCATCAATGTAGCAACTAGGATAACTTCTACATCTAAAGCATGTATTGATCATATCTTACAGAATTGATCTTAAAACTTATCTAACCCTAGCTAGTTCAGTTGCTGACATTAAGATCTCTGATCATCATATGACATGTTTATTTTTCAATTTCAAAGAGGTCAAACAAATTCAGCTTAGGAAACAGACCTTCAATTGGTCAAATATTAAAACCAATTTCGTACAGCTGAATTCTGTTCTTCTTATGGAAAACTGGTCACGAGTTATTAGTATTCCTTATCCTAGCGCCGCTTTTGATAATTTTGGTTTCTTGTTAAAATGTCACGTTGAACATAATTCAAAAGTTCTTGTGAAAAAAAATAATAAAACGAAAAAAATTAAGCCTTGGATGTCTACGTATTTATTAAATAAAATAAATGTAAAAAAATAAACTAAGAATAAAACGAAATAAACATCCGAATAACATATTGTACCGCGACTTATATGATAATCTGTGTGAAGAAATTAGGCTTGAAATATCAATTTGTAAAGAAAATTTTTATATGAATAAGTTTCATAAAGCTAAAGGTGGCCTAAGAAAGGAATGGGATATAATAATTGATCTATTCGGTAAAAACAAATCTTCGAATATTCCTACTTTTTTTGACTTACGATTCTCAAAACGTCTATGATCATGCTGACATGGCTAAAATCTTTAATGATTATTGTTTTTCAAATAGCTACTGTTACAATCGTTAATGACGGAATTATTAACTCCACCAATAAATGTTCTGAAGCTTGTTTTAAAGAAAATTTTCTACCTTGTAGTTTCTTTTTTCCCATTTTAACCAATTTCAGATATTGACATTTTTAGAACTATTCAAGATCTTGATAGTTCGTTTTCATCTACATGCAGTAGTTTTTCTAATATTTTAATTGACAAACAATTTGTCTTAATATAGTTGATATCTTGTCCCACTTATTAAATAAGTTTATTTATAACGGTATTTTCCAGGATAGTTTAAAAATAGCTGAGATTACTCCAATTTTTAAAAGATATTCTATATCTCTAATTTTAGACCTATTTCTATTCTACCAGTTTTTTTCTAAAATTTTTGAAAAGGTTGTAAAATCAAGAGTTGTAAACTTTCTAGAGAGTATTTCTTTTTTCAATGATAGGCAGTTTGGATTTAGAACTGGTGAATCTACGGAAGATGCTCTCTTAGCTCACTGTAGCTTAATTTGTGAGTTTGAATTAATCAAAATTTACAGCTGCATTATATATCGATATAAAAAAAGCGTTCGATACAGTAGACCACGAGATATTAAGACGAAAGTTAGAGAAAGCAGAATTCAGAGGCTTTATGCTAAATTGGTTTTGCTACTATCTCAAAAACAGAAAACAAATTGTCAAAATAGGTGATAAATTTAGCGAAGTAAAAAATATTAATATAGGAGTCGTACAAGGTTCCGTCTTAGGTCCAATATTATTTCTTATTTATATTAACAGTTTATTTGGTCCTAATTTAAAAGGTAAAGTAGTTGGCTTTGTTGATGATATAGCGTGTGTTTATTCCAGTCACGCTATAGTTGATATGTTTTCAGATATTAATCATGACTTAGAGTTATTAAGACATTGGTTTGGCATTCATAAGCTCGTGATTAGTCAGAAAACAAGAATTTTATACTTCAAATCACTTACTGTAGATTTGAATCTTCCTTCTCTTGTCCAGCATAGTTATGACTGCAAAAAAATACCACTAAGTAGTAACTCTTGTTGGACTTCCGAAGAAATTCAAGCTAATGTTTTGCCTATTATTTTTTCTCCAAATCGTTTCTGTATTGAACCAGTTACTGAAACATAAATATCTTGGCATAAATATTGACAGTCAAATAGACTGGAAAGTTCACACTCAAGCCTTAAAGAATTATTTATCTTCAACCACTTTTTTCTTGTTTCATTTGAAAAATCTATGTAGTAGAAAATTTATGGAAACTATATATTATAGGTTAGTTTAATCAAAACTACAATACAGAATAATTTGTTGGGGTGGTTGTTACAAAAATAGATTACAACCTCTTTTGGTAAAACAAAAGAATTAATTAAGAACCATATGGAAGAAAAGGAAATATGAACATAGCTTTCCTTTGTTCGTAAGCTCTGGTATTCTTCCTCTCAAACATCTTTATTTCTATAAAGTTTTAAAAATATTTTGTTTGAGAAGTGGCTATCTCATAAGTCACACGCCAGCTTACACATTGCGCAGTAAGGATAGAAACCTTGCCATAATTCCAGTGCACAATACTAATTAATTTTTAAACTTCTTTACTTCAATTGCATCCAGACTTTTTAACGCATAAACTTTTGACTTACGCAGCATTCGATCAACTCACTTATTCAACAAAAACAATACAAAAATGGCTCTTTAACTTTGATCTCTATGCAATCGATAATATTATCAGGATACTTAGTTAAATCTTAAATTAACATTATTCAGTTATTTTTTATTTGTCGCTCCAAGTGTTTACCCCACAACACATTATGAATAATTATGTATAATTTTTTATATAAATTAAATTAAATTTCGGAACTTTCGATTCTTGTTTTAGGCAACAGATTGTACCTTGTTCTTATCTACCTTAATGAAAAACATTTAAATATAATAATAATCTCTAAATAAACTTGTTTTTACTTTCTCCTTAATTTTCATTATTAATAATTTTTGTTATATTTAAGTTTATAATTTGTTATTAATTTTTCAATGTTAAAAGAAGAGAATAAAAAAATGTTAAAAAAAAATCTTGCAAACTTCTGTAAACGTGCTGTGGTATTCAGGAATATTTTTATAAAAAAACAAAAAAATTAATATAAAAAAAATATTGTACATTGTACTTTAATTTTTATTTCTATGTATACAAAAAATTAAGGAATATTTTTTCAACATTAAATAAATGAATAATAAAAATTAATAATACAACTTGTTATTAAATAAAATGCTCGACTGGATCGCACGTTCTTAATAGAAACGGCTAAATGTATTTTAAAGTCGTTTTTTACTTAATTTTGTATATATAAAAATTCTTAAGTTTTTTCTACAAAAAAAATTGGTATGAACATTTTAAATGTTTAATAATATAAATTTAAAAACAAAATTTTAGAAAAAATGGTCCACCCGTTCTCGAAATATTGAATTTTCAAAAAAAAAGTCTGCAGATCGTTCTACAGACAGACAGACAGACGGAATTGCGGGACCCACTTTTTTGATGTTCTCTATGATCGTAATGTCGTGTTTGATTGTTAGAAAAAAAAATTTTTTTACGAATACATAACTTGCCTTATATTACCTATAATCGCAAGTAAAAATGGTTCGTGGTTAGTTTTGGCACTTTTTGATTAACAAAATTTACTCAAACACCGAAAACAAATCTTTTCCTCCTCTCGCAAATATCTATTTTTTCTTAATTGTTTTCTTTCTTATCCTTATCCTATCTGATGGCAAAAAAATCAATATCCATTAAATTATTCTGGGAGTATATTTGTCAATATTAACTTGATTTATATTATTAAATCCTATAAACTCCCTTAGTAAAAATAACCATTACTTCGAAACATCCTTTTGTAACTTGACACTAGTGGGTTAATGGGAAAAATAAATAATATAAAAAAACTTTTCCACCCCTCGGTTAATCTGGAGAAAACTCTTCTCCTCCATGAAATAATTTAATTATATTTACACTTTCAAGGCAATATAAAAATTGAATCACTTATGGGGGAGTATTCTGTCGTTGCTTTCCATAGGAATATAGTCTGAGACAAAGTGTTTCATTGAGTTCCTTTTAAACATTTACGTGCAAAGACATATTGAATTGAAAATGGCGCCCAACGGTGATCTAATTTTTTTTTTACTCAAATTAATTAATTTCAGTTTACATAATGTGTTAAAGAATTTAAACAAAAAATGGTGCCCAGTCAGAAACATTTTGAAACAAAAATATTCCATTAGTTAGGCGTGACATTTTCAGCACAAAATTTCGTTGACTTAAAACTCGTTATCAACAAAGGAAAGGTCGCCACAACATAAACACTAAGCAGCAACTCAATCATTGTCAACACTTCCTCCCAAACTATAACTTATCTTATTTGATTTCCGTTGATACAGCATCAATCATCATCTTGAATTTTCCGAGTGGGTCGGTAAAATGCAAACGAATCCAAGAACTTCAAAAGATGCAATTCAAAGCCTAAAGTGATGCTGCTTGGGTTGAATTGGATTATGTTTATTATACAATCAATAAGATGGGGTTTTTTTTTTTTTTTTGTGAAGATTGTTATGTACGAGGGCTTAAATAATATGTGGTCGTTAGCCGTTGTCAGTCGAAAGAAAAAAATAATAGATTTCCGTCCGTTATGCGTGGTTATGTTATGTTTATGGTGAAGTTGATTTTTACGACTACAGCCTTCATAATAATAACAATAAATAATAATGTATGCGAAATTTCAATAATTTATACTAATTGTGTGGGAGGATAAACAAGAGAAAAGTTAAAATTCGAAGAATTCAAAACATTGGCCTTTTTTTTAATTAAAGAAAAAATATGTGTTTGACATTTTAATAAAATTGTCTGGTTTATTTAATGACGTCATTCAAAAATGAGAGCTTTAAGTCTCAATTAATATTCAGCCATATTTCACCTAATGATTGTATAGTCTAATTATTAAAATTCAAGAAATATGTTAATCTTTTTTCCAATGCCAATAAGATAGATGTGATAAATAAAATTAATTTGAAAACTATTGTCGGTATACTTTTAACATGTGAGATCATTATTTCGCAATTGGCGCCCAATGCGAGTTATTTCATAGGAAAATTCATCTGCGATTCAATTTGATGGACACACAAGGTTTTTTTTTAAAAAGCTCGTAATTAGTTGTAAATTCTATTGCATTGTATTCTATTAAATAAATCGTAAGTGCAACATTTTAAAATGGCGGCCAAGTTATTACATAAGAAAAATTTTGTGTGATAATTTTGTTGAACATACAAGTAAATCTCTTTCTGAAAAGCCTCGGAAATAAATTCGAATACTTTCAAGACGCAACATCATTTGGTGGCTCCCAATGCGAGTCGTTCGATAGGAAAATTTTGTCTGTGATAACTCACAAAACTCTTTCTGAGAAGCCTCGAAAAAAGTTGTCACTTTAATTACATTATATTGAATATATTAATACTTTATAAGCTCAACATTCTATTATGGCGCCCAATGCGAGTCATTATTATATTAAGAAAAAGCTTCTGTGATAATTTTGAAGGACATATGTACATACAAGCAAATATCTATTACATTGTATACAATACGCAACATTATTTGGTGGCGCCCAATTTTGATAATTTTGATGGACATACATACAAGCATACATATTTCTGAAAAGCTTCGCAATCAGTTTATATTTCTATTACATTGTATACTATACGCAACATCATTTGGTGGCGCCCAATGCGAGTCGCTCCATAGGACATTTTTTTCTGTGATAACTTTGATAGACAGAAGCAAACCTTTTTCTGAAAAGTCTCATAAAAAGAAGTTAATCTTAGTACTTTATATACAATGTAATATGAATGATTTCTAAGCACAACATCATAAAATGGCGCACAATGCGAGTATTTACATAAGAAAATTCTTGTGCGGTTATTTGAATTTACACACATGCATATTTTTTTCAGGAAAACCGTTCTACGTACGTTCTTAGCGTAAGGATATATGTTCTACATATAATGGCGCCCAACGCGAGTCATAGCATGAAGAAATGAAGAAATGACGAAAACCTATTGTACCATTAACGTTTTACCATTTAAATTTAAGAATATTACTGCTGCTCTATTAGTAATAAGTTGGCATACAATATACCATATTAAACAGGAAGGCTTTTGATACAAATCGTTTGTTTTTATTCAAAATGGCGCCCAATACGAGACCACTTAGAAGGCATTTTTCTTATTTTTGCTAGTATTAATGGAACGAACTTATTTTTTTTTGCTATTAAAATAGTAATGTAACAAGTAGTAATGTAACGAAAATATAAAACCAGGTAGATTCCAAGTTCCAAACATTTGAACGAATTCAGTAGATTTTCAGCACAAATACGAACTTATACTTATCAAAGTCATTCAGCTTAAATCTTCAGTATATATATATTTATTTAAATAAAATTGAAGTTCAACTGCATTCCATACTTAACTAACCCAAATAATTATACAAATTTGGTTATCTTTTTATCAAAATAAAACACACAAAAATCAAGCAATCTATATAAAAAAAATTCCAGTCTCCATGTTTATTGCAACAATTCGAGCGGGTGCGGCTATTAACACCACCATCTAAATAAATTGCAAAAGCACGCTTTATAGATTCTAATCCATTCATTTTTAACTATCTCGCTTGAGCGACAAAATTTATGCATTCTAAAACAAATCGATATTTTATTTAGTTTTATATGAAAAAATAATATAATCGACTAAAATCGTAAAATTTAAAAAATTACGGTTTTGTATATAATTTAGCTGCTTAAAATTTGTTTTCAATTATGTTAATAAAAGTTCGAGACTATAATGGTGTGACTTCACCTTAAAAATTTAATCAAAAATTCAACCGGTAAGCCTATACTAACAACGCCAAGGCATTTGATAGTTTATATTTGAAAATAATAAAGATACAATCAAACAAAAAATTAATAAAAATAGTTTTGCCTCGTTTTTGTTTCTCTTTGACATAATGCGATTCACAAATATGGTATTTTATGTTTTTAGAATGTTAATGCACATACCTATGGAAAAATGTCACTTTTAATTGCGTACAGTATAATTAATGCAAAATCATTATACTTGCCTTAAGGTTTCCGATTACCAGCCAGCACATGTTGTAATCTGCTTGTTACCTTAACTCTATACACCAACTCGGCTATAGGCTTTTACTTCTTCTTCGACCGCACAATCTTTGGTGGCAAGTTATGGCCGTGTTCGGTTCCTTATACACGAGCGAACTCCTATAATTTATGTTTTACTTTAACTTGATCAATAACCTAATAAAGTCACTGTCAATTTGTAACTTGATAACATACTCTGAGTGCCGTTGGTTATGTTGCTGTTAGCCATTGCTAGTGGCCGCTGCCGCCACCGCAATTGGTTAACAAAAAAATTACATCCAATACAAAAGGGGTTACAAGCACCATTCAGTTGAATACCATATATACATACCTAGTGAAACTCTCTATCATCCCGACACACTGTCAATAGACAACAAAACAAATCTGTAACCACAGCTATTTGGTTTCTGCGGTACAGGTCAATAATTGTAACTTGATTTAACAATAAAAAAAATAAATAAGTCAAAACTAGTTGCTTACCCTGTATCCTAGAACAGAGTTGGCCAATTGTTTACTAAGGGAGTGTTCATACAATTCGTCAACTTAATTCGATTCAAGTTCTAATAATAAGGTAGTTTAACAAATTGTAAAAAAAAAGAACTTGTATTTTTGCCAGAAATAAATTTTTACATGGATAATTTATGCTGCGCCCATTTTTAGGCGAATTTTCTATCAAAACAGTTAGATGCTCAAAGTCGACCTAGTGTTCAGGTTTAAGAACTAACTGTTAACCAAATAACTATCTTTAAAATATGAATAAAAGCCACAAAAAAATACCACACAAAAACTAAACTAAAATAAAATAAAATATAATAAAAAAAATTATAATAAAATAAAAAAAAATAAATTAAGTTAAATTAAATTAAATTAAATTAAATTAAATTATATAAAATTAAATTAAATACTATACAAAATAAAGAAAAAAAAATTATGAAATTAAAAAAAAAACAAAATAAAAATTAAGACAAAAAATTGTGCCTGAAAAAATGAATATACAGATAAACTCGACTTAAATCGATTCTGTTATGGGTGGACAGTTTTATGGAAACCAGTGATGCTTGAAAATAAACTGCCTAGAGGAACATGAGCCATCGAAGGTTCAAAATCACAAAAACACTCAAAAACATAAAAACCCAAAATCCTACGAAAAATTTAATCCCAGAAAAACAAAATGCCAACCTGGACAACAACCACCTTTAGTCTCAGAACATCGCGCCACACATCTTTCCTATCCTTCTTTCTCTTCCTTAACCTGACGCCCGCGCTGTGTTGAAACATTTTAAGGGTAGTACATATAATCCCTTAAGCGCGTGTAGATTATAAAACAAAAAAAAACACAATTACCAAAAAAAAAAAAAATCCCAAAAAAAAACTTAATCCAAAAAAAACCAAAATCCCAAAGTACAAAAACCCAATCTAAGATCCCGATGGTTTCCCCAATTGGAAACCTAAAAAAAAAAAAAAAAAATGTTAAAGTAATTTGTTATCAACAGTCGCGGGTACAGTGATCGTTTCTTCGTTCCTTGCCGCCGCTCGCGGAAGTCCGTTGACCCGCTTAGGATATGTAAAGTCGGCAGTAAACATTTTTTTTTTACAACAAAAGTTTTCACGAAATTTTGGCCATTCCTTTAATGGGTTTTCTGTTTTTTTTTTTTTGGATTTAAGGTATTAGAGATTCTGATTCTGGGTTTCCGCGGTTTTGGGATTTTGAATTTTGGGATTGTGTTCGAAAACCGAACCGATCAGGAGACAGGAATAAATTATGTTCGCTATGTTGAAGAGCTTTTCTTTACCAAAACTATGCATAGTTTTACAAAACACACTGTACTTTGAGTCGTTTCGAAATGCATCTTAGCATGAAATCATGTTGGACATGTGCGACAGGGTTAGGTTTCGCTCTTTCCAGTAATTAAACAGCACTCTTTAGAATCTTTCCCACTGAAATTTAGAATAACAACCCTGCTTAAAGAATTTCAACAGCTTATGCACTTTCCTGTAACTGATGTTTCTGCTGTTGACTCAAGCCTGTAATCAGAACTGAAAATAATACCATGTCTTCGTTTACAATAATAATAAAAATATTAAATTTATGCAAAAACCTCCAGAAACACAACAAAACAAAATTAATTAATCAATCAAGTTTTCACTGTCAGTTTTGCACAACGATCCACTGCACTAGCACCTTTTGCAGTAGTTTACGAGTAGAAGAAAAAAAATGCAAAGCAAATAATGCAGATGCATTCGCAATGCGATTGGTTGGTGCTAGTGCAAGTAGTTAACACCTAATTGTGGCTAAAGATGGAGTGTGAATGGTTGAATTCTAGGCTTTACTTCTTGAGAAACTATACGACTTCACACTACTCGTATGTACATATAGGAACTGACAGGCGTAAACAAAGAATCGACGTATGATTTGCGGATATTTTGACATGACTTATGCGGTCTAATGGGAATTAAATTGATATTGCTGATGGAATATGTAAACTTAAACGTCGTCCCCTACAATAATATATGATAATAATGTGTGATATAGGTAAAATACAAACAAAAAAATCAAGAATTGCATTATATGTCAAAGAAAACAAATGCAGTTTTAGTTTACAGATGTCAGACAAAGTGCTAAGTTGATATGTAAATTATATTACATTTGCTGGTTAATTTTGCATAACCAAACATGAGCTTGGGATGGTTGCGTTGTGTAGAAGTGTTTCTGCATCAAGTTTCAGGGCACTCAAATGAGCATATACTTTGGAATAAATAATCAGGGAAAAAATTGTAGACACGATATTGATTTCACTCTTTCTGAACTAATTTACTAGATGACCACATTGACTTCTAAGATATATCGGTTAATATGACAAAAAAGAAAGCAAAATCTAGAAAAAAAAGCTTTTAAGCTAAACATAGTTAAGTACCAACCGATATTATCACCTCCAAATTGAACTAAATTAATTAATAACGGGTGATTTTTTTGCTACTTGGTTTTTGACGTTTATATTTTTGACAGATCACACATGACAAATTCCACGAACATTTGACATTTCGATTCAGTATTGTTTGCCATTTCATCATGAATAGACTTACGCCTGAACAACGTTTGCAAATTATTGAAATTTATTATCAAAATTCGTGCTCTGTGAAAAATGTGTTTCGCAAGCTACGTCCGTTTCAGCGACGAGGCTCATTTTTGGCTAAATGGATACGTGAATAAGCAGAATTGCCGTATTTGGAGTGAAGAGCAGCCAGAGGCAATTCAGCAGCTACCAATGCATCCCGAAAAATGCACATTGGTGCGGTTTATGGGCAGGCGGCATCATTGGGCCGTACTTCTTCAAGGACGATGAAGGCCGCAGGGTTACGGTCAATGGAGAAAGGTACCGTTCGATGATAACAGATTTTTTTTTGCCGAAAATGCAAGAATTGAACTCGGTCGACATGTGGTTCCAACAGGACGGTGCCACATGCCACACTGCACGCGAAACCATGCATCATTTGAGAGGCGAATTTGGTGAGCAGTTGATCTCACGTTTTGGCGCAGTCAATTGGCCACCAAGATCATGTGATTTGACCCCGTTAGACTATTTTTTGTGGGGCTATGTTAAGTCTGTTGTCTATGGGGACAAGCCAAACACGATTGCTGCCTTGGAAGCCAACATTGAACGCGTCATTGGTGAGATTCCGGCCGAAATGTGTGAAAAAGTTTGCCAAAATTGGAACTTCAGAATGGACCACCTGAAGCGTAGCCGCGGGCAACATTTAAGTGAAATTATTTTTAAAAAGTAAATGGCAGAAATTGATTTATCGATCCAAATAAAAATTTCATTCACTTTTTACAAGTTTCTGTGTTTTTTTGAATTTTCAAAAACCAAGCTCTTAAAAAATCACCGTTTATAATTAGGAATAACAAAATAAAAGGTCCCGCGCTGATCACAAGAATAGGAAGTTTCGCTACTGATAATGCCTGAGAAACATATTTAAAAAAAAAAAAACACCTTGGGCGATACTAGGTAGAAGAGAGTGACTTACCATCTCTAAAAATACTTCAAATACTGAAATTCATGAGGGAAATAAATTTGGAGGAAGATTTGTAAAATGAGCTATCCTTACCCAGCTCTAGGTGGGGGCACAATAGATCTCAAGGTTGCAGTGCAACAACCCCATACTAATATTCGTTCAACATATTTTTGGACACTAAGGGGTTTTGACTACCCTGAACAAGCACAATGCTAGAGTTGGAAAAACAAAATAACGAATCTAAAAGAAATACCGATGCAAATTAGTTAAAATGTATTTCTACTTTCGTGACCCGACATATGCCATGTTTGTTCGTTTTGTGCATTTTTATAGATGAGTGCAGATATGTATCTGCATTGTGTGTATTCGTTGAGTATTTTTTGTTTGTTGGTGTTGTGTGTATTCAACGAGAAATTACTTTTTTCGTTGCTTTTTTGTGTGGGTTCGTTGTGGATTCGCAAAGATTAATGTAGTAGGTATATGCATTGTGTGTATTTGACGAGACATTTTTTTGTTGGTTCGTTTTTTTGATAAGATTAGATTAGTGCGTATTGTGTGTCAAATGACGGTGATTTTTTGTTGTTTGTTTTGTTGATACTAATGAGCCTTATCACGAGTTCCATCGGAAAGTTCTACGAATCCCGAAAAAAGGTATCACTGAATCCGTTCGTAATGGCAATTTGTATGAGAATTTCCACTACGATGGATTCGGTGATAGATTTTTACGGGGTTCGTAACAAATTTCCGATTACGATGGAATGCGTGATAGAGCTTAATATATTAGTGTATATTGTGCTAAGTCGATGGTCTCGTTGACAGTGCCTCAGTGTATCTACTTCGTAGATTTATATATACGGAGTAGTATAATTTATGTAATGTAAAATTACTGAACCATTAATCAAAGTTAATAAATAAAAATGAGACTTAGTTTGAAACTAAAGTATATTTTGTATCGATGGATCTCTTCTTCGTTGGATAAGAAATTACCATTAGGGCTCAATACAAGTTGCATTCGTTT
Source organism: Philhelius pedissequus (assembly GCA_910595825.1). Classification (NCBI taxonomy): domain Eukaryota; kingdom Metazoa; phylum Arthropoda; class Insecta; order Diptera; family Syrphidae; genus Philhelius; species Philhelius pedissequus. The sequence goes on along the minus strand of OU343160.1, from coordinate 312,999,155 downwards.
TTAGATTCACACCCATGTCCTGCGGATGTGGAACTTCAACGGCAGCGTATGATAAGCTTTTTGAATTTAGGTCTCGACAGCATTGTCAAGTGGCGTAGAATTTAGTGCTTTAAAAAATCAATTCTGTCTTTTGTCGCTAAAGCAGGACCCTCCCTCAATGCTGTTGCATATGAACGGAGCTTACACCGAGGAAACCGTTCTCGGAATGTACATCACCGACCACCTTTTGTTGATTGATCAAATATTCGGTGTCGTCACTACAGTACAAAGGGTCTAGGTTTCCTTAGACGATGCAATAAATATTTCTCCCCTTTTGATCTGGATGTAATCGATAAAGCCTACATTCGTCCAAAGCTTGAGTAAAACTTTCATTTATGGGCAGGTGCTGCTACAACTTACTAAAGTCCCTTGGATAGAATAAGAGTTTTAAAAATGATAGCCGATAGAACAATAACAGGAATAATTACACCTCTCGAACAATGTCACAATGATTCATGCCTTACATTCTTTTATCGGTATTTTTGTAGACAATGGTCTACTGAAATAGTCAGTTGTACATATTCTTTCCATATAACAATTTGACCGTAATACTCGCGATTCTAGAAATGATCAGCAGTTTACCCTTGAGCTCAATATCGGAAGTACTGTAAAGTACGTGGATCCCTTTTTCAGCAGCACTTCACGAATGTGTGAAATATAATAAGGTAGAAGTAATGTATAATACACACAATTAAATGTTTTTATTTTGGCTAGTTATAGCTAATTATAGTTTTAAGGAAACAAACATGTCATTTGAATTCCTGGATAAATAAGAATATGTATATATATTAAAAAAATTGTTTAAATCGTTCGAGTTTTTTTAAAAAAAATAATTTTGCATGCATAAAATTTTAAAAACATTTTTAGGAAAAAAATTGAAACGCTATTTTGAAGCTATTATTAATATACAGTGGACGTCCAGTATAATGAATTATATAATGTTTGAGGTCATTCTCTATATCGAGCGCGTTCGTTATATCGAGCGACCACATAACGAGAAAGAGAAACAATACTTGATACAATTGTCAGCGATTTGTTGGGTCACACAAATATGAGAATACGTTTATGTTGACATAAGAACAGATGCAAACAAAAAAACAATGTCAACACAGTCTTTTATTTGAAATTATTAATCCGTTCGATATTTCGTTTAAAAATTATGACCATCGTTCGCTATTTAGAGATGTTAATGTTATTGTTAATCTTTTTAATTGAGTTTTTTTTTTGCGACCTTTAGTCCAAATTAATATGCGTTTCAGTACTACAGATGGGCTCATCAGTTAGATGCCGTAGTACCTTTCTAAGACGCAATATATTAGTCGATGGCTAACGACACAAATAAAATTTACAGCTTTAAAGCACTGTGAATTATATTCTTCTAGCGGAATTCGGTCGAATTCAGAAACCTAGAAAATAATACCCGTGGTCTGGCTTGTTTAAATTTATGTATGTAAATGCGTTTGTATTGTTTTTGTTTTTACATTTATTCTTAAAGTTATTGTTAATCTAAAAAGCGTTCGTTATATCGCAAATTCGCTATATCGGATATTCATTATACTGGACGTCCACTGTACACATAAAATTCAAATTTTAAAAAAACATTCAGTAAATGGTTTTTGAAAAATCGATTTTTCAAAAAAAAAAAAAAAAAAATTATTATTATTATTTTTTTTTAAATCGAAAACTATCTTTGAAAATTTGAGTATGCAGTTTTATTAACTCTTTTAGGGAGCATAGTTTTAATCGATTCATCCAATAATAATAAAGTCGAAAATATAAAAGTTGGTTCTATGGGAAGTACCGTTAATAAGTACGCAACATCAAATATTTTTATATGTATTTAAAAGTGGACTGTACTAATTGTCCAGAGTATTTTTTTTTTAATTCTAAAATTCTTTTTTATTAAAATTCTTGGAGCCGTTTTCGAGAAATACTTTTTTTAGAGTTTTTTTTAACTCTTCAAGATAATGTCATTTATCATTATTATATTACATTAACATTAGTGTTAAAACTTTTTAGTATAATAAACGGATTTTTTTTTTATAAAAATCGTTGGAGTCGTTTTTAAGACAAAGAAGATTTAACTTTTTGGCTAAAAAAAAATTATGGAAGAAACCGTCATTTTTCATCTTAAAAAAAATGAAAAAAAACATTTGGGCATAATACCGAAAAAACAATTATGTACCAAGTTTGAAGTAAATTCATACAACCGTTTAGTCTGTAGACTCGGACTCGAGGACGGAATTGCGGGAACCACTTTTTTGTGCTCTCTTTGATCGTAATTTTTGATTGTTTTACGAATGCATAACTTGCCTTATTATAGAATACCTATAATCACAAGTAAAAAATGATTTATTCAATTATTATTTTTTTTAATTAGCATTTAATGGTCAACATTATTTCCTTGATTGAAGCACACATAAACAAATACAGTGAATGGAACAAAAAAAAAGGATTTGTTGTTATAAACGGTGATTTTTAAGAGCTTGGTTTTTGAAAATTCAAAAAAACACAGAAACTTGTAAAAAGTGAATGAAATTTTTATTTGGATCGATAAATCAATTTCTGCCATTTACTTTTTAAAAATAATTTCACTTAAATGTTGCCCGCGGCTACGCTTCAGGTGGTCCATTCTGAAGGTCCAATTTTGGCAAACTTTTTCACACATTTAGGCCGGAATCTCACCAATGACGCGTTCAATGTTGGCTTCCAAGGCAGCAATCGTGTTTGGCTTGTCCCCATAGACAATAGACTTAACATAGCCCCACAAAAAATAGTCTAACGGGGTCAAATCACATGATCTTGGTGGCCAATTGACTGCGCCAAAACGTGAGATCAACTGCTCACCAAATTCGCCTCTCAATTGATGCATGGTTTCGCGTGCAGTGTGGCATGTGGCACCGTCCTGTTGGAACCACATGTCGACCGAGTTCAATTCTTGCATTTTCGGCAAAAAAAAATCTGTTATCATCGAACGGTACCTTTCTCCATTGACCGTAACCCTGCGGCCTTCATCGTCCTTGAAGAAGTACGGCCCAATGATGCCGCCTGCCCATAAACCGCACCAAACAGTGCATTTTTCGGGATGCATTGGCTGCTGAATTGCCTCTGGCTGCTCTTCACTCCAAATTCTGCTTATTCACGTATCCATTTAGCCCAAAATGAGCCTCGTCGCTGAAACGGACGTAGCTTGCGAAACACATTTTTCACAGAGCACGAATTTTGATAATAAATTTCATTAATTTGCAAACGTTGTTCAGGGGTAAGTCTATTCATGATGAAATGGCAAACAATACTGAATCGAAATGTCAAATGTTCGTGGAATTTGTCATGTGTGATCTGTCAAAAATATAAACGTCAAAAGTAGCAAAAAAATCACCCTATATTAAAAGTATTTTTTTGTCATAGACCTACTATCACTGGATAGTGTTTTTAATTTTATCATATTCGTGTTTAAAAAAAAATCGTGAAAAATTCATTCAAATTTAACAAAATTGCAAAATATACAACTAAATAAGACACATATTTAATATAAAGTTCCAAATCATGCATGCATGGACTAGTTTGAATTGGAATTGGTCAAAAGAAAAGACGTCTCAAATAACGGACGCCATTACATAAATAAATTGACGTTTCCATACAAAACTATAATGAATGCAGTTTCCTCCAGAAAAAGAATTAAGCGTCAAAAGATTTCCGCTCTTAGCTAACGTCGAAGGAAATTATATGATGTTGCACTTAACGTGTATGGCAATTGTGTAGTCAATACATTGTTTTTTCATACAATTTTCTTCGGTATTGGCTGCCATTTTGTTAGAGAATTTTGTGTGTTATCTTCAGATGTATATAACTCTATCTATTTACAACATAAATGTCAAAGCACAATGATGTTTGACGCCATTTGCCAAAACAATGGCTCATTCACAATATGATGTTACTCTTCAAATGGTTGCCGGTTTACCTACATTCGATTTCTGTGTGTAAAGTAATTAGCTTCATCTAGCTATAAGCTCTTTAAATAAACATTTACTTATATATAATGTTGGCTTTCAAAAGACCCACGCAATTAATGAAAGTCCAACTTTAGGTCAATATAAGTAATTAAGATTTCACTTAAAAAAAAAAAAGAAGAAAAATTAACATCTCCCTTCTAAATTTCAAATCCAAAAGTCAAATATTTAACAGACCACTACCTACCTACCGATACCAACCATCATCAATAATAGTATGGCTTTGTATTTCCTTTCAAAGCTAATTAGCATAAACGTCTAAAATGCGCGCCTGGAAAAACATAAATCACGCGCTACGTAAATTGCCACCCACGTGAATTTACGAGAATCCATTCACCTTGCACCTTCCATCGACATCGACAAAAAAAAAAACAAATTACCAAACGTTGCGTTGCGTTCGTTGGCTGGTTTCGTTTGGTTTAGTTATGCCATTGCGTCTCTCGTATAAGCCATAAGCCGGTCATGCATCAAAACACCAAAGCCAAGGCAATCGATCACACATCATTCGTTCTCTGGTTCGTTTGTTTGCGGTAAATATTTGACATTTTTCTACATGAGTTATCGATAACTCAACGAAATAATTCAATATTGTTTACTTTTTCGTTGTTTATATTTGCAAAAATATCATCGCTCCGCCATTGACTTTAAAAGTCACGTCAATAATTCTCTTGATGCGGCCATCACCATTATCAACGCATGAACACAAAAAAAATATAGTTAGGTACTCAGGATGCGAAATGCAAATATTTGGACATGAATATATGAATGCGAGTCCCGAGGTGATGCGATACGATACACAATGGTGACAGATCTTGAACATCATATCTGCGAACGTTAGCTTCTGCGTTGTACTGTAGTGAGCTGTTGAATATTTGACAAACTTATTCCACTTCACCGACTGTTATAATCAGGAACGTAAAGTTGCAATTTGGGAATTTGTTTTATTTACATAAAGTCAAAAATTGTGGAAATTTTATCCAACATGGATTTACCGTTAATTTAAGAATGAATTTTTTATAAGTATAATTTGAAGAGAATGCTTGTCTTCATCCGCATTGTCTTTTAATTCGCAATCTGGTTTTTGATGCCAACATTTGGAGTTCAGTTTGACAAAATACAGGGTGGCCCACGAATCGTGCTACAAAAATAAAACGTAATAACTTTTTTTCAGTGTGAGTAATCGGCTTTTTTTTTTTTTATTTTATAGGCTACTATTTAGATTTATCAAAATGAATACTTGGGATACTGAAAAAAGGATTTGGACAGTGAAGCGATACCATTATTTGCAGTCCGTCATTTCCGTCCAAAGGGAATGTAGGCTGGAGTTTTGGCGGTAATCCCCCGAGTAAATGGACTATTATGAGGCTGGTGAACATGTTTGCCGAATCGGGAAGGATCGAACGAAGTTCGTATCATCTAGATCCCAATGTTCGGGTTCAGGATACAATCGTGGAAGTTGCATCGGCAATACAGGCAAATCCAAGTGTTTCGATTCGAAACTTATCGGGCCAAATTGCAGTTAGCAGACGGTCATTACAACGGATACTTCATGATGACTTAAACTTGTTTCCGCACAAAGTCCGAAGTACAAGCAAGTTAAGCCCTCAGGTTTTGCCTGTTCGCCTGGAATTTTGCCGAAAAATGATTGCAATGGCCGAAGAAGACAACACATTGATAAATTGTTTGTTCATGACTGATGAGGCCCATTTTGACTTAAACGGCAATGTTAACAAGCAAAATTGCCGCATATGGAGTGAATCTAATCCAGAAATGCTCCATGAGACGGAACTGCATCCAGAACAAGTCATTGTGTGGTGCGCAGTTTCATCAAGGTGTATTTTCGGGCCATACTTCTTTCCAGAAAACGGTGTAACGTATCCCTTTCAGCAGGATTTGATTTCAACAAGATGGAACAAGTGCACACAAGTATTATGGCGGAGCTCCAACGAAAATTCCCAAACAAATTGATATCCAGAAACTGCACTTTCCGCTGGCCCCCAAATTCACCGACCTGACTGCACCAGACTTTTTTTTATAAGGTTATGTCAAGCAGGAAGTGTACAAAACGAAACCTAGGAATTTAACTGAATTGAAGCAGTCCATTAAGACAATAATTGAGGCGATCCCAATTTCAACCCTTCAGGCCGCAATGAACAATTTTCTGAGCAGGTGTCGCATATGCGTGGATGAGCGTGGATGTCATTTGCGGTCTATCATCTTTAAAAACCATTAGTTATTTAAAATAAAATTTAAGTTTTAATCCCATAAAAAAAATAATGAAATACATCGATTAAAATAAAAGTTATTTAAATTTCTTATTGTAGCACGATTCGTGGGCCACCCTGTATTTGGAAAAATACACGCAAAATTTATCGAAATACAGGAGGGCTCAAAATTTTAAGTGGATGTTCAAAGTTCATGACTGTGAGTGCCTTGGGCGATCGGTGGGGTACAGAACTCCTCTAAACACGTACCGGAGCTTTAGAAAAATTTTAAGTATTCTGGAGGGGAGATGGATGAAAGGAGAATTAACTCATTTTAGGTCAATGCTGCGCTCTCGAAACAAATCAGATAAACCTGGTAGATCTTCCTTTAAAAATATATGATGAGCATAATGTCCTGCACGATGAAGTTGGAATGCTTTTTAGACCCACTTAGTTGCGTTAGTGTTCCAAAAATATTCATAAGTCCCTTTTTCTATAAAAACAAAGGATAGAAAATAAAGCGAAACAGAAATGCGAAAATCGCTAATAACTTCTTTTATTTTATAACTTGTTTTTGGGGTTTCCATTAGAGCAGCTATCGAAGCTGTTCAAATTCTCGCAACAATCCTATACAGATTGATAATTTTATGACACCTGTTAACTAGAACTATTTTCAGTGTCAGTTGGCCGTCATAACGATATGAGAAATTTAGGATAAAACATTTTTTTTAGTCAGCAGGCACCGTTTACCATTATTAGGAAGTAATGGATGTATTTGTTTCCATTAAAATTCGATATGGAAGCTATATTAAAAAAAAAACGAGATGAAGGTTCCCCACAGTATGTTCTGGGACAAACGATTTGAATAATATATGTTTTCCATTTTTTTTTTTTTTTTTTCAGAGGGACAAAATCGTTATATACATTTGTTTTGAAGAAAGCATCATCTTTTAAAAGTCAAATAGTTATGTTGTCGCAACCATTTTATATAGACGCCTACGAGCATTTTCGTTAAAATGGAATAAAGTGAATTTCGAGTGCTAATTAAACACAATTGTTTGCTAATTGTATGGGGAGTGTTCCTTATTTCAATTGTAGAGACTTATTGACCCATACGAATGTTGGGCAACAAAAATATAAGCTATAAAAATGAAAAATTCTGGGAGTGTTAAAATACCGATTAAAGTCATATCAAACATTTTATAAAACTTGAAACATGAAAAAAAACTTTACATTGGTCACTGAATATACTCAAAGCGGAAGTTAAAACCTTGGAAGCCTTTCTAGACATTTTAAAAGTCAGAAACTCTTACACAATCCATTATTTAAAGATGCACTACAGTCCGGTATACACGACCGCATGGTTTTCCAAAAAGCCATACACAGCCAATTAGCTTTTTTCCGGGTTGAGCCCCCAATTTGGTTATGGTCCTCTTTCACTGTCCAGTTTAGTCGCCACAGATCGTCGTAACGTAAAGTTCCATGCTATTTTCAGACTCACTCACAAAAACAATTTTTGAATCCCAGATTTACGAAGCCTGCGTTACCAGGATTAATTGGCCGACTATAACCGAGATTACGCTTCCCAAGACGACAACCGAAATAACACAGACGTGTGTTCTTAAGTCATATCGTGGCAAGGGCAAAACCTAAATAAGACTTGATCCATCTGACTGGATAATGTCGAAAAGCCCAAATGCCACAATTACTCAATTGGATTTGGGCATATGTGATGTGGGGCAATGAAATTTTGACAAACAAACAGGTAAGACCTCCGATAGTTGTTCGCTTTTTAAGTTTATAGCGAATTCCTTTTAGAAAAAGTTATAGGCTATGCAATTTAATTTAGACGATATACTCTTTTTTAAAGACATTTTCGACTAACTAGATATATGAATTGGTTCTCCCAAAGCTTAAATCTCCAAACCCAAAATCGGCAAACCGAATTCTCCAGCTGAAATCTTCAAAGAGAATCCCCATGTTAAAAATCTCCTAGCGCGGGTAAGGGAAGGGGGAGATGGCAACCCTGTAAGCCTCCTGCTTGTTTTAGGTTCGAGTTTTGGTGTATGCAAAGTTTATTTGGGGATTTGGAGATTACGTGGGGATTTTGGCAAAAAAAAAATGTTATTTGGAGATGTTTTGCATGGAGATTTTAACTACGGAGATAATAGCAGCGGGTCTGGGTTATTTTTTAACACGTATTACAAAAACAAGACGAGATCCAGATTTCTATCGGAGTTTCTATCTGGGTTTGCAAATTTAAGTATTAAATTCGGCAACAATAGGGTACACATAAGTGCATAACCCAGATCGTTTTATTTTCACGGGTAGAACCATATGGGTTATTGGCGATAATAAAAAACGGCTAATGGCAAGCTAGATTATTATTTTTTTTTGAAAATTTGTCTAAAGGTGTTTTTTTTAGGAAGGGGATAATAATATTCCCTCAATTTATATATTAGAAAATTGCAACGTTCAGTCTCATACTATTAGTTATTAGTGTCATACATACCATTCAATGCAATAAAAAAAACGAAAATGTTTTGCAATTATATTTGACGATTTTTAAACATAGAATGTTGATTTTTCGCCTCAGTAAATGTGGGAAGTCGTCGTCATTGCCGTTGTCGTTATATGTTATGAAATGGATACGTCTGGAAGTCTGAAACAACAACTTAGCAAGGCTAATAGAAGTTTACAAAAACAAAATAAGAAAACAAATATAAAAGAAAATACATAACTCGCCTGTCAACATATTCATACATATATGTATATCCCATCTACTACATTCCTACTCGAATCAATTTTCAATTAAGTAGCAGATAATTATATAGCTCGCAGCTTGCAGCTCTAAGAGGAAGCCTACGCGTATATAGCAGCATCCAATTTGAAAGGCTCGCGAAAATAAAAATTACGGCCAATAAATTACATCTCAATCTAAAGTCAATTAATATTGGAATTACATATAGTCGATTCGAGGCTTAAAGGAGACCCCCTAATTAAAACCAACCACTGCCGAAATCTGATGAATAAATTATTACCTGATATCTCTGATGTGGCTCGTTAAATGTTCGTGTACATATTTTAGCCGGAGCCCGATTTACCGCCTGATAAGGGTTAAAATCAATTTTCCTTTCATATAGTTATAGTAGGTTGTAAGTGGTGTGAGTTTTAAACAAACAAAAAATAGATGCCAGTTAAAGCCTCTGGGAAAATGTTTAAATGCTTAAAAGGTCATTAGTTATTTATGTGCTCTGTTCATGAAATATGAGCCTTACTGTTAAACAGCAGTAGCCATACACGACAATCAAATCAGTTAATAAAAATGTTTTCAATGTTAAACTCACAGCCAAAAGAAATCAATTTAAATTTAACGAAAACACAACTTTGATTTATTTAATTAGTATTGAGATTAGGCGTTTAAAAAAAATGCCCGTTAACATTTATTCACACAATACACACATGAAAAATTACATCTGTATGTATTTTCATATATAAAAACACAATAAGGTGAGTGCTAATCGTATATGAACGGGATTTTCTTGAAAAGAAAGATAGGCGAGGTTGAATGAAATTCCTCAATCTAGACTCGATTGATTTAATTTGAATAATTATTAATATTAAATAGAATGGTATTTTAATATAACTAAACGAGCTGCTTATGGTTGTTTTAAATAACTTGTTCTGCGCACGATTTTAATTCGAATAATGGGATTTTATCTTAATTTTAATTATACCAAATTGTAAATAGAAGCCTTTTATTGTGTGTTGGTAAATAGGAAGCCAGAAATAATATGTTTTCCATGTTTTTTAATTGACTAAAATATTGTCATTGTTTTTATAAATTTCAACCGTGACTCATTTAATTTATCAATGGGGCTGAATTAATTTATAAGCCAAATTAGTCTCCACATGATTTTTAAGAAAAATTCACTCGAAATTCATCGCTTTTTTAATGATTTAAGAATTTGGATACTTCCTTTCTGAACCGAATGAATGAATATTCTGAAAAAGTAAAAATACATTTATTTCATTTAAAAGGAACAAGAATATGAAAGAAATATGTAAGTTCTTCGTTTGACGTTTATCACCCACCCACCATCACAACCCATCACGACATATTTTCATAATTTTTGATTAGGACCAATTGCGTTTATCCCTTTAATATACCTCACATAATTACGTATGTTGCAAAACAACTGTGTTTCAGATTAGATTAGCGATTAATGCGCATTCGAATGAAATAATCGATTCTTACATTATCTCGAGACTTCTCGATACTTTATTTGAAATCATTCGAATGATTTCCATTCAATATGGCTCATCTCTCACACATGGGACTTATCAAGTTCTACTTCACTACTGCTATTATTTAAGAGTAATGCAAATACAATACAAAACACTCAAGCAAGGAACAACATGTATTGTGATGTGTGTGTCTATAGTTTTAGTGTGATTGTAGTTAGTGATTTTATGTACGTGCCCAGTAGGAAATTTAAAAAAATTCATGAGTGGAAGCTACACCCCATGAATTTGGTACGAAAACATCGATGAATTTAACATGGGACTGTCATAGGCGTTCACCAAGTGATTTTCGGGGTGAATATTTAACAGTGAAATCACAAAGAACGGGTAACTAGTTTATTCATAAGCAAATTATATGTGATGAAAATGGCATGAAACGGTAATCACTAGTTGACTTAGAGTTGTTTATTCAGCAGGTAAAAAATGGCATGAATGCTCATCCATTAATTCAGCCTGTTAATATAACTCGTTAATTCGCATATGAATTTTATATGATGAAAAATGCCATGAATGTTTAATTATGCAATCACTAGGTAAAGCCCGTATTATACCTACTTTTTTTTTCCTCATTTTGTATGCATTAAATAACATGGAAAGTGTCAGTTTTCTGTGAAAGAGGAAATATATTTTTTAAGGAAACAGAAACATTGTATATATGTATATATGTTATAGCCCCAAACATCATTTTATTAATTTAATTCGACGATTATTCAATAATATAAACATTTAATTAAGAAAAAAATACGTTTAGATAATAATAGTTAAAATGTAGTCTTGATAAAATATTGATGCGAAAGTAACTTTATCAATAATTGATTCTTTTAAATTTGATCTGATGTCGGTCTTAGCAATTAATGTTGCTAATTCTGCTGCGTAGGTTTTGTACTTTGAGTCGACAGCATTACGTATTGAGTAGGTATAATGCGCTAAAGGAAATATTGGCATTTTTTAAATTTTGTTTTGAATAAAGTCGAAGAAATACCCACCAGTCGCCAAATATCTTAACAACACAAATTATCTGAACAAAAAAAAAACATTTTGTTAAAAAAAAATAAACTATTGTTGCTGTGTTAAATGATGATAATGTTCGCGAACAAAACTGGAATTTCTGGTTTATATGTTTTTTTTTTTACTTTCTCTAAAAAAAACCCCACGAACTCATGTCATGACCAGCGAAGACTAATTACTGAGCGCATTTCTCGTTGTAGGTACAAAAAAGGCAATGTTCGTCACTCTTCCCATGGCAGATAAAACCTCTTTTTTTAAGGGTTTCTTGTTTGCATTTTTTTTTGTTCTCGGGAAGCAAACAAAACAACCACCGCACCGCAGAGAACCAAACATCATTTGCGAACTCATGAACCTATACATTACTCTTCATTAGTGAAATCATCGTTTTATGATTTTGTAACTGAAAATGTAGTGAATTGTAAGCATTCAATTCATTTGAATTTAGTTAACTGATAAAAAAATGCGCAACCGTTTTCTTATGAAATTATAACATTATAACATCGATGGAAATAGTCGATGAATCCAATCCAGATCCACCAAAAAAATTCTTTGATGTCGAAATTGGATGTGTGTGTTGAATCGAATTTGAATTAAAGACTTTATGTGTATCTGTTTCTGTAGCATTTATCATTCGAATGAATAAGTTAAATAATAATAGTAATCACTCGGTTCTCGAATACAGTTTGTTACAAGTTTGTTGATCACTCGAGATATATGTATAGGTAGTGTATATGAGATGTTTTGTTTTATGGTATGACCGATAGAAAATGCATGAATCGAATGACTTCAAATCTTATAAATGAAAAAAGGATGAGAGCTTTTATAAAGTTGGATATACTCATGGGCAATGATGGATTTGAGTATTTCGTATGTATTTGCAAAGAAATTTGTTTGTCTTTGTTTTTTGTTACCGTTATGTGTACTGCTAAAAAATTTAAATTTGGCAAAGCAGAATGAATTTAGGATTGTTTTTTGTACGTTCGGGTTTGTGTTTTTGACTTTTTAGTTTTTCATTTTATATTTTTATTTATTTATTTTCTTTATTTAGGAATAAATAAATCATGTAGTTCAAAAGTGTTTATCTAATTTATGAGTAGTTAACATTATTCCTTTTCGTGGACTTTTAAATTCAAATGCATAGCAAATAAAATGCACGTTTTGATCACCCGCACTTCTCTTATATTCGATCACATCGTAAGCACAAGATTCATAGTAGAAAAGGCTAAATACGTATATTTTAATTTTATTCTAATTTATTTTTTTTATACCTAAACAAAAATTGCTTAATTTCTTTTTAAAAAAAATATTGGTGTGAGAATATTAAGTATTTGACAACATTCATTCATTTCATTCATTTTGTTTTTATTGAGACATTAATACATTTGTTAATTTATGATTACATTATTTTGAATTCATGGTAACCGACTTTAATAATTATATCTGGTTAAGCATAGTTTACAAGTGCAATAAATGTTTATAGTAAAACATATATACATACATTTTTATTTTTATTAATTCTTTTGATAATTCTCTTTTAATTTCATATGTTTGCTCCCGACATATGTTCACTTTATGGCTAAGATGACCAGGATTAAATTTATGACTAGAACTACCTACAAACTACTTATAAACTAATTTTATATATATTATAAAAATATATATAAAGAAAAATCTTATTTAAAACAAGATACAGTGAGTATTAAAGAAGCATCTGCGTATAATAATCATGTCTACTTAGTTAGATATATTATTATTATTAATATTTAGCTGACCTATATCAATTAATAATGAAAACAATATTATATAGAAAACAAGGTTCTGTGTTACATTTGTAGATACAATAATTCGTCATATATTTGGTTTTATTAATTTTTTTTTGTATTAATATTAACCACATTTTAAATAATTTATTATCCTCTCAGAATAGGCAAAGAAGCTTTTTCGTAAAGTGGTAATTTTAAATCAAAAATAGAAGTTATTACAAATAATGATTGTGATCTTGAATTCAATATATTTATAGGAGATAAGTAAAAGTGGTTCTCAAGCACGCTTTCATTTATATTCTTATCCCAAATATCTCTTATAACTGGGTTGGGGTTTTTCAGAAGGTTTACCATATACATACTCGTATATAAAAAGAGGGTCAATGTTATTCTCTCTATATATTGTTGCATTTGAATACCACTTTTTATTAGGTCTTCTATATTTTTCGCAACAAAATCTTAGCAATTTTCGTTCAAATTTTTCTAACTCATTTGTAGCTGTTGGCGAAATACTAAACCAACAACCAAATCCGTATGTAATTATAGGTCTTATAAGCGTTTTATACATAAGCAGTTTCGTTTTCTTTGAAGTGGATCTTAATGATAGAAGTTGTTTGATCAAACCATAAATCATTTTGGCTTTATTCGAGAAGTGTTAAATTTAGTAGTGTATACCTAGATATTTTGGTTCCGTTTTTAGAGGGATCGAAACATTGTCAATTACTAAAGACAGCGTTTTGCTCTCCTTAACTGCTTTACGATGACCCTTTCCATAAACGTTTCTAAGACATGTTATGCTACTTTTCCCTGCGTTTAATACTAATCCCCAGGATTTTAGGTACGATGTTAATGTCGGCACAAGATCTTTTAATTTGTTTAGTACATCGGGAGGCCTTCCAGCACTAGCTTCAAGCTCATTTACTGGGCTACTAAGAGGAAAATCATAGATATATATTAAAAAGTTTTGGGCCGAGTAACGAGCCCTGAGCAACCCCCATAAGAACTGGAAACTCTTCTGAGTATTCAGATGCAATAGAAATCATTGCTGTCCTAGAACTCAAGAAACTAATGATCATTCTTATAAAGGATTCAGAGAAATCTAGAGTTATCAGTTTAAAAATCAGTCCGTTGTGCCATATAGAATCAAAAGCGGCCTGCAGATCTAAGTCTAGAACCACAGAACACTTTTTATTCCTAAGGTTTTGAACAATCCTGCCGCTTAGTACTGGTAATACGTGTTCGTGGAATTATTTTTCCTAAAGCCGAATTGGTTATTCGGAATAATGTTTTTTTCGTCGCAGAAACTGTCTAAGTATTCAGCCAGGACTCTTTCGAAGAGTTTTCCCATATTTGGCAATAAGGATATAGGACGAGTCTTTAATTTCTTTACCATTTTTTTTTCTTTGCTATAGGAATAAGCTTCGATTTAAAAATGTGGAACGCTTCACGATTTTGCGTGTCATCCTTGCGTAGGGGGCATGCTAATATTCTCCGTATCGTTCCAATTTCAGTATATGTTCTGCCGAAGCAAGACAACATAAATTTAAAAACGCAAATTAAAAAAAACTGTCCACTATTTTGGAAATATTGAATTTTCAAAAAAAAATCTTGGTATGCAGTATTATTTAGAATTCGAAGGACCTCCTATATAACAATTTTGATTGAAATCCGTTGACCCTTATATGAGAAAATCGATTTTCCCAAAAAAAAAAAAAATTGTTGTATGGCCGGCACCGTTAGTTTTAGGGATTACAAAAATTCTAAAATCTATTTGAGATAATCACCTAAAACGCTTAAGTACCAAGTTTGAAAAAAATAGCTTCATTAGAAGAAGAGGAACAAAAACAATACAAGCGTATGTACATACGTAAACAGGTTTTGATTTTGTTCTTGTTCTTATAATTAAACAACCCATACCGAGGGCATTATTTTATAATAATATATTAATATTAGTACATAGGCGAAGCGCATATTGACACTAAGGGTCAAAAACTCTCAAATTAGAAAAACGCTTCAGCCGTTTAGCAGTTAATCGAATGATCTTTCGAATTATGAAAGAGTAAGAATAATGTAATAGGTTACTCCAATTTTTCAATTTTTACTTGCAGGCCTGTCTGTAGATCGACAGACAGGCAGACAGACGGAATTGCGGGACCCACTTTTTCGGTAATCTCATTCATTATAATGTCAAGTGTGGTGAAAATCTCGATTTCAAATTTTTTGTAAACGCAAAATTTGACCTTTGTAGCTACATGCTATATGTAATATATCGCAAATAAAAATTTGAGTAAGATATTACAGTTTTCTTACTCTTTCATAATTCGAATGATCATTCGAATATTTTGATCACTCGAATACAAATATCTCGATTATTGAAATTATTCGATTATCCATTTCTATCTGACTCTGTAGCCCTAGGCGTCAAGAGTATTCGTTTGACCTGCGACGTTTCAAAAACAACTGCACACTGAAGCCACTGGTAAACGACGCACCGTGCAGTAAACTTGTCTCATACTGGTGGTTGAGATGCAGGATATCTTGGGCGTAGGTAACACGCGCTTGGCGGTCAAAAGCTAAGAGGCTGATATTTATGTACTGTATGCATACTTTGTAACTTTGTTAGTACACATCCTCAAGTCTTCAATCAAAATTTTCTTTAAAGACCGCCGATTGATGCCATATTGCGTGGCACAGCGTCTGGTCAATAATATGGTGTCATCTACGTCATCTTCCGCCACAGCTGCTATATTCTCAGTAGAACGGCTGCTCCAGGTCCGATCAGACCTGCCAACATCTCGCGTCGTTCAATACTCTTCCAGGCGAGCGGATAGCCTCGTAGTGTTCTCCCAGTTGGTGTAGAAGAACCGATAAGTTTGCGCCGAAATTCACCCTGCGCCAACACAACGGACGAATTGTTCGCCAAAAAAATCGAAACAATTATTTCGTGTTATTTTAGGTGTAAAACGATTGTTCTGTTGACACGAATTTCACAAATTTGAAATAGAATTGACATTTGCCGTCATTTTCAAATATTATGCCATATGGCGATGGGGTGATTTACGCCACCTTTCACAAGAAATTGAACGAGTGAATTTGGATGCCGGATCAGTGCATTAACAAAAACCTGATGTGAATATGGTGTATGTCGGAAAAAAGAGAGATATAGATACTCGATCAAACATTATGATAAGTATCTGGAATAGAACTGTGCCAAACCAAACTAACATAAAAACAAACATGATCCATCAAGGTTTATTTAAAGAACTTGCTGTTTTCTGCATTTTTATTAACTAAAACAATATCGCATTTTTTTCAAACAAATATATGCATAAAATATACATTTTGTTTAAGATTTACATTATTCAGATTTATTTTCACAGTACTTACTCTTTCGAATTTTGAAGTGAAAATGAATTCAAAATCAACTTTACTTACCTGCAAAGAAAAAAAAAACCGAAATTAAAAAAATTATTAAAAAAGCATGTTTTTATTGAAAGTATTTTTGGATGTATATTTAGCAGGTTTAAATTTTGTTGTTTGTTTAAAAAATTCAAAAGAAATACAAAAAAAAAAAAACGATTCGGGAAAAATTGTAACATGAAATTCTCATTCTCATCACGAGGTTCTCAATTTGTCTGTAGGACAGTGTATGAGCGACAGCGTATGAGCGACAGTGTGAAAGTATGGAGTGCAAGAAAGGCAGTATAAATAGGTGCAAACATATAGTTTAAAACAGAGACAATTAGATAGAGTGAACCAAAGATAGTGTGGAAAGTTATGCAGTGTGACAGTAAAAACGTGTAGAATATAGAAAGTGTTCACGAATAAAAGTGGGACTGTGTGAAACATAAATAGTGTGCAAAAATGAAACCAATGGGAAATGTAGAAGATAGGCAATGTGACATTTTGAAAGAGTGAACAATTGAAAGTGTGACAGTATTAAGTGTGACATTGTGAGGTGTGATAGTATGAAAGTGTGAAGTGTGTCAGTGTGCAAAGGTACACAGGTCGAAAAAGTACTACATAAAATCAATAAGATTATCCTATTGACCTACTTTAACAAGAAATCTTATTAAAAGCTTTGAATAATATGATATTTTCATAGAGAAGTCTTATTGACTTAATGCAGAAAATCTTGAGTAAAATATTACAGTGTGTCACGAAAAAATCTCCTCACTCTGTAAAAAATTCGTTGGAGTTTAAATCCAAAGCAAAAGATTTTGTACTTGACACAAACGATATTTTGGTTTCTTATGACGCTGTTTCTCTTTTTACTAATGTTCCTGTTCAGCTTGCAATCAACATTATTAAAAAGAAATGGGAAATTATTACTGAAAATACCAATCTGAGCCAAAACAAATTTATCGAATTATTAAATGTTTGCCTCAAAGATAACAACTACCTGCAATTTAAGGACAATTTGTATAAACAAGTACACGGAATGCCAATGGGAAATCCTCTTTCACCGACGATTGCGGACTTTGTTTTAGATTTTTTACTCGAGGAATGCTTAAAACCTAAGTTTATAGCAAATTACGTTGATAATATCTTTGCGGTTGTGAATAGAGAAGAAATTGAAAATGTCTTACGATGCTTTAACCAGTTCTATAGCGTTCTTGGGCGTTAAGGTTTACCGCGAAAATGATCGACTTTCTTTCGGACTGGTACCAGAAAGATTTGGCATCTGGGAGACTTGTCAATTTCCGATCTAATCAAGCAAAGCACATTCGTATAAACACTGCGTCGAACTTAATAAACACAGTTTTTGCGTTGAGTGACCGAAAATTTCATTCCGCCAACGAAGAAAAAGTTACGCAAATACTCTTAGACAAAAGCTTTCCGACAGAAGGTATAAGGAATTTGATACTTCGTCAAAAACACCAAGTTCGGTCAGATAATAATTTGGAAGAGAGGAGATGTGTTTATAAGAGTGTCGTTTATGTGCCCAAACTTTCCGAAAATTTCAAAGAAATGGTCACGAAAAACAACCCGGAAGTGAACTTGGCATATAGGTCGAACCAGAATGTTGCATCACTATTCACCAACCTGAAGACGAAACCCGACAAAGATCGCCGTTCGGACGTAGTTTATAACATAAATTGCCAGGGGAAAACGGATGAATCCTGCAATCTTTGCTACATCGACACCACCAAACAACTCCTTCGACAAAGAATGGCGAACCACAAGTCATATATTCGCCTAAAAAATTCTGAGAAGACGGCACTGGCTTTTCACAGCGTTGATACCGGTCACAAACCAAACTTCGAGGGAGTGGAGATCCTTGCAACAGAAAAACATACATCTAAACGTTACACACTAGAGACACTCCATATAATGAACAACAAAAATAATATGAACCGCAAACAAGACACACAAAATATATCTGCCGGTTACTGTTCATTAGTTTCTGATAGTAAATACTCGTATCATAAAACGTAGACTAATCTTCAATGAGAAGTGTTCAAAATCTGTTTTTTTTTTATATGTTTCAAACAAATTATTGTTTGATATATTAAAAATCTTAAAATTTAACGTTATGTTAGTCATATTTTGTTCGTTTACTTGTATCAATATGTACAACATTCTATCTCTTTTTAATTTTGTAAATAAAGACACCCCTGAAGAAGACGGCAACCACCGTCGAAACGTTGGGAAAATAAAATGAAAATTGTTTTCATTTAATAATCATTACGATCAATAAAGCCGATGAGAATCTCTTTTTAAAAATTCTCTAAAGTCCAAATAAAAACCAAGTTTGTCAAAAACTTCTAAAATGTATTTATTTATGTTTATAGTTATGTAAGTTTATTATTTGTAAAAAAAAAAAAAAAATAAATAAATAATGAATCAAGCCATAAAAGGCATGAATTTTGAAAATATTTTTTTTTAATTTCTTTTAATACACATTACTTCACACCGACTTAACCGAATAAGTTAGTTTTTTTTGTTTCTGTCAGATTTTCATTCCCTTTCAATAAAACGTCAATAAGATCGTCTTATTAATCTAAAAGTCACATTCTATCAATAAGATCTTCGTATTGTTTCACATGTAATCAATGAAATGTTCTTATTGTTTCAAACAGATTTGCTCATACTTTTCAATAAGCTTTTCTTATTGTTTTAAGAAGTCATAATATTTAAGCTTATTAAGATATCTTCTTAAAATTATGTGAATATCCCATAAAACGAAAATCAACATTTTAATAAGATTATCTCTATGGTTTATTAAGACTTCCGTATTGGATGAAAACCATAGAGAAATCTTATTACTTTTGTTCCATTTTATGTGGTAAAAATTTCTCTGTGATATATATTGTGAAAGTGTCAAATATAAAGAGTGCGAAAAGATAGACAGTGAGGCAGTGTGACAGTAATAAAATGTGACAGCATGAAAGTGTGACAGTGTCACAATGGCACACTGTCGTCAGTAAAATCGAATTCACACTTTCATAGTCAAACACTTTCAACTTCATATATTGTCGCACTGAAAACCAAAATTGTCATACAAAAATATTTGTAAGTTTTCATTCTGCTAGACTGTCAGTGCTGGCTTACATTAATGTTAACCCTAAAGTGTAAGACGGTTACACTGTCACACTTAAGACCAACGAAACTCGACACACTGTCACACGGTTTGTTAATGAAATTTAAGCAGTGAAGAAGGGAAAAGAAGAAACTACTTTTCAAAAAGTACGAAAGTGTTAAAAGTTTTTCGCCACTATGCCAGTTTACTTAAATAAGACTCTTAAAGCTTGAAGTTATGTTTAATTCAAGACAGTTAAAACATTTTCTTATTTTTTTTTTTTAAATGATTAAGATATAAGTTTGCATATGAAAGAAATATATAGCTATGTATGAAAAATCGCTGAATAAAATTCAAATATAACAAATGCGAAACATTTTTTTACGATCGAATTTAAAAGACTTAACAGAGCGTGACTTCCGTGCGAAAACATTTGTTCAAAGCTGTTACCAACCAAATGTAAGCTAATGTTTTATGTATTAAATATCTCTCAATCGACGTGCATTTTTTTCGGGTAATTAGTCAAAGCTGGATTTAAAAATACACCACTCAATTTAAAAACGAAGATAACATCGCAATTAAATTTGCATTTATCACACGTTTTTTTTTTTATTATTTTTGTTTTGCCGAACGCACATTTTATTCTATTTTTAATTGCTCTCAACATATCTGTTGACAAGAAAAACAAAAAAAAACTTAATTTTAATTGCATTTATATCTTAAAGCTCTGTTTTTATCACTCTTAAGGCATTTGTCAACAGTCTCCGGTTATTACATTTAAATCTAGCAACCACGCGCAATCAAAGTCGCTCTTTGGCACATGAACAAACAGCTTAATCCTACGTACCTACGACTTTGTTGCGCACGCTCGCTGCTGATGTGTCCTCGGATTTCTTTTAATCTTTAATATTTTTTTTTAACTTTCAACTGACATGTATCAAAAAATCATTTAATTTTTTTTTTCAACTTATCGCCGACACCATGAAGAATTGTAATTAACACGAAGCCCAAAAATTGTATTAAAAGAACAAAACAAAAAACAACAACATTGAATGAAAGTTGTTTTGTCGAAAACGAAGAAAAAAAATCATCATAAAACTCAATTCAGCTGTGAAATGAGAATTCATTTTCAAAAGAAGAATTATTCGGGATGAAAGAAAACAAATTTGAAAAAAAAAATCTCATTTTACGCACGTATAGAACGTCGTCGTAGATCTTTACGATCTAAACTTCGAAACTCTTGAATTTCAAACGAACCCAATCTGACCCGTTCTTTTCTTCTTTCACCGGTCCCGCGGCAGCCGCTGGCGGACTCACCTCGTAGTCCGATTGCATTATCCGAAGCAACAATCAATTCAATGACTTAAGAGTCTGTCTGTGCTTCAACGAAGAGGAAATTTATTATTAGTCCCTATTGTGCTCAAATGGAATGAAACCAACCGAAGAGACGCAGAAATCCCCTCCGAAAAAAAGTCTGGGACTCGTGTATCATGGTTACCACTTGTATCTAGAGAAATAAATATCCCAAAGGCTTTTATTTGTATTCATATGGGGTTTTCCATTGGTAAATTCAAAATTTTATGCGGAATTTGATATTTTTTCGTGGCAAATGGAACGCAATTTAGAGTAGATTACTTTGTTTTATGGTGGTGGCGAATATTATAATCTATAATACAGGTAGTTGTCCAACTAAATGCTCACTAGTTTTAGTAAAAAGAGGGGTAGACTCACCAAAAAATACTTATCGGTAAATTTGATTCAGAATCAAAAAATATAAAATTGTTTTGCCCAATTGAAAGTTTTAATTTTCGAAATCCGTGTTTTGGCAGATTTCTATCAAAAAAGAATTAAATTCTTGTTACAGTGAGTTTAAGTGGAAATATTATTCCTAACTTCGCGATTTCGAATGTTTGTTCAAAATGAACTCGCCATTTCTTAGAATTGCTACCTAACGTGTTTTACATTCTTTCTACAAGCTTTTTTTAAATTTTAAGGACCAAACAAAAATAAAATGCCCGACTGGATCGCATGTAATTGCTCTTATGTTCGATCACATTGTATACAAAAGATTCTTAACAGAAACGGCTATATATATTTTAAAAGTATCTCAATTTTTTCAAAAAAAAAAAAAAATGGGATGACAATTTTAATTATTTAATAATTTAAACTTAAAAAAAACTAAATTTCAGAAGAAGAATAACCCGTTTTGGAAATATTGAATTTTCAAAAATAAAATATTTCTTTTTTTTTTAAACCAAAAAATCATTTTTCGAAAATTTTGAAATGTAGTTCTATTTAGATGTCAAAGAACCTCATGTATCAAATGAGTTTTACTGAAATTCCTTCCACAGACAGACGGATTTGCGGGACCCACTTTTTTGGTGTTTTCTATCATCGTAATGTCAAGTTTGATTAAAATCTCGAGTTCGATTTTTTTTCCAAATGCCCTAGAGTACATATATCGCAAGTAAAAATGTAATAAATTATTATTATGGAGATCGATTTAAACGATTTCAATTTAAATTTGTATTAAGTAAAATCCACGACTGTATCGCAGGTAGTTGCTCTTATATTCGATCACATCGTAAGTTAAGATTCTTAGTTGAAACAACTCAATGTCTTTTTCGTTTTTTTATTTAATTTTGTATATACAATATATTAATTTTTTTTTACAAATTTGGTATGGCAATTTAAAATATTTAATATTATATTTAAGCTTAAACACATATTTTCAAAAAATATCTTCCATCCATTTTCGAAATATTAAAATTTCAAAAATATCGTTTTTCTTCAAAAAATCGACAAACATATTTTTCGAAAAATTTGGTAGGTATTTGTATAGGGTGCTGGGCGGATTTCAAAAATCGTTTACTAAACCTGTGGTTGAAGTAGGATCGTTGAGCGCATGTACAGACGGTTGTAATTTTTTAAAATAATGTCAGATATGTCAATGTGCAAATTAGCAGACAATATTGCACTACCCTACAATGCTAAATGGGCAGTTTCCACAGTCTGAAAATATCATGGTCAGGTGGTTGGCCTGACGTTATTATTTTGAAAGTTGAAAGACATTTGGGACATATTTCTTATTGACAGGTTGGTATGAGAATTTAAGTATTTAACAATTTACATTGGAAAATAAAATTTAACAAAATCGTCTACTCCATCCCGAAATATTGAATTTAAATATTAAATAAAATAAGTTTGGTACTGTCTAACTGGATTTTGAAAGAAATGCCTTCAATATACTTCAAGAAATTCCAGAAATGATTGCTATACCTAAAGAAAGTAGCCAACAACTGAAAAGGTATCATACATATCAATATCGCTCATACCAATCATGGCTAGTTTTCAAAAAACAGACTTAATAAAATTATGGAAGAAATGGTTTAATTCGGGTTGGTTTTGATATTCCGCTTTTTATAATCCGGTTTTTTAAAATCCCGGTTTTTTATCCCGTTTTTTTTTCACGTTTCTTATAATCCCGTTTTTTACCATCCTGTTTATTAAATTCCCGCTTTTAGAATCAACACAAGGTGAAATAAGGACTGTGCGTAAGGGGGATACTGTCCCCCTGAAACCTCTGCCTGAAACAATATAGGAATTGGGGTGGGGCCGAGTTTGGGTGTATGCAAAGTATTTTGTGTAACATTTATCAAAATACAAAACGGTCTAAGCGAAATTAAACGGGATTTTAAAAGGCGGGTTTTCAAAAAACAGTATTTTAGAAGACCGGATTTAAAAGCATTTCTTCAGGATTTTTGAATAGCGAAATTTTCGGATTCCTATACGCTCCTGTTTGATTCCGAACCAGCAGTTTGGATTTAGAAATAAACATTCCACGAAAGACCAAGTTCAACTAATTACGGATATTGTGGAAAAGGCACTAGAACAGAAACAAGTATGTTCTACCGTAGTCTTAGATGCTGTGCAAGCCATTGACAAATGTTGGCACTTGGGACTTGAGTACAAACTGCACAGGTATCTTCCCATGCAGTACTACGAAATGATGAAATCCAATGTTACCTACTCACTTTTTAGAGTACGGTGCGACCGAAATTATTAGGAACTTAAGAAAATTGAAACCAGGGTACCGCAAGGAAGTGTCCTAGGACCAATTCAAGTGGACAACCAAACTATCATAGCCAACTTTGCTGATGATATTGCAATATTGGTGCCAGATAAATCCGTTATAGAGGCTACTCAAAGATCGCAAAATCCAATGAAACAAAGCGCATAGTCTAAAGCTATGGGGAAGTATTAAAACTTTAAACTTCCAACAATGTGATATTAAATTAAGAGAGAAAAATCACTTGCGTTCTTTCATAGAGTGGTACTGATTGATCTACTAGTGATTTTAGTGCCGTAAGATTCCCACACTACTTGGTACCAATTACCAACATATGTCTTTTCGAAATTGTCACCGGATAAAAAAAAATTATTTTTTCATTTCTTAAGCTACTATTAACGCAACGCTTTGATGCCCCGACATTAAATTCTGCCCCATGATAGTCAAGCCACTAAATTGTCATTTTTAACGGCGGCGGTCAATTTGACATCAGCGTTAACTTTTGCTTTGACACGATTTTAAGAATCAACGTATTGAATATTTTCATTTACCTTATTAGAAATTTAAGGACACATGTACAGATTAGTCTGCCCGTCAGCGTATTGCTGATCCGTTGACATTCTTTTTATTTCATTAATCAAATCTAAAATGAAGCCCGAGCCTAGTTGCAACAGTATCGATTGGCGAGAGACCAACAAACTGATGAAAAGTCACACATTTTCAGTTATTGTATTACTCCAAAAAAAAACGTGATTTAATGGCAACTGGGTGTTTTTGTCCCAAAATATAGATTGTCGACCAAATATTAAGCTATAAACTGTCGAATTCCATTAAAGGATGTACACGATGTCGACTGGATCGCACGAACTTACTCTTAAGAAGAGATTTCTATTAAAAAACCTAAATATATTTTTAAAGTCATTTTTAATTCAATTTTGTATATGCATACACAAAATTTCATTAATTTTTTTTCTAAAATAAATTGGTATGACAATATTAAATATTTAATAATATAAACTTAAAAACAAAAGATTAAATCTGTTTAATTAAAGAAAAAATAATTCAAAATTCTTAAATAAATACTTAAACTAATTTTAGCTCAAAAAAAGTACGCCATTTTATTTCTTGGATAAATTTGAATTTATGAAAAAAAAAATTTTTTTAATCTGTGAAGTGGTTTTTGAGAAAAGAAGTTTTTTTTTTAAACTTTTTGAAAATATTTAACAAAAAGTCAAAAACGCCAATTCAAAGCTATTCCGAAAATACAAATAAGTATAATTTTTGAAAAAAATTTAATGAGCAGTTTTCGAATAATAAATTTTTTTCTTAAAAATGATTCTAAAAATACAAAAAAATATTAAATAAAAATATTGGTACGCCGTATAATTTGGGCAACCTAAACCTATATTTTTGTGGAATTTCGAAAGAATCGGTTAAGCCATTTATGAGATAGTCGAAAGGAAAAAAAACGGTCCTATGGAAAGTACCGTTTTTAGACATTTTTCAAATTTTTTTTTCAACTATATGATCGGTCGTAGCTAAAAAACCCACACTGATTTTTTTAAAATCAAAATCGTTAGAGCCGTTTCCGAGAAAAATAGGTTTGAACGTAACGGTTATATGGCAGGTATCGTTATTTTTTGACCTAAAATAAATTTTCAATTTCCCCTCTGTACAATATCTAAAAAAATCTATATACCAAGTTTGAAGCAATTCGGCCGACCGGTTTGGGCTGTAGGTGTCTATACATACCTACAGACAGACTGACAGGCTGACAGACTGACAGACTGACAGACTGACAGACTGACAGACTGACAGACTGACAGTCTGACAGACTGACAGACTGACAGACTGACAGACTGACAGACTGACAGACTGACAGACTGACAGACTGACAGACTGACAGACTGACAGACTGACAGACTGACAGACTGACAGACTGACAAACTAACAGACTGACAGACTGACAGACTGACAGACTGACAGACTGACAGACTGACAGACAGACATACAGACGGACAGAATTTTTAGACCATCTTTTTTCGTCTTCGCTATCATAGTAATGTCATGTTTGATTGTATTTCGACGAATGCATAACTTGCCTTATAGTACCTATAATCGCAAGTAAAATTAGAACCTTTCTCCACCATTGAAATTGGTCAAACCGCACTGATACTCGTATGTTTGATCTGCAAGTAATGTTGTCATGACATCGATTTAGAAAAACTCGTTGTCCACGGATTTCGGGACAACTTTGACGGACTTGCGTCATTCATGTGATGTACAATATTGAATGCGTTGACATATTGAACGATGACGGTGAACGCTGACGGTGAACGTCAAATATGCAACATTTTAACCATTATCGTAACTTAAGAGAAATAAATCTAAGAACATGATCAACAAATATGAAGGTTAAGCTATTCCTTATCGCCATTTTGTGAAATTAGATTCCAACAAGAAAGGATCGTACGAACTTGTTCTTAAAAACATAGTTTTTTTTTTAGATTTATTAATAAGCAATTACAACGCAACTATTAAAAAAAATTAAAATAACTAAATAAAAAAAAAATTCAGTTTAAAAAAAAATTATTTTGGAACACAATATTGTATTAAAATTTTAAACCAAATAAAGATTTTCTCCAAAAAAAACCTATTTTCGTTATGTGATTTTTGTTTGCCAAAGCAGTAGGTAAAGCAAGTTTTATTTCTACATACGATATTGCAGATATAAGAAGTTTAATCAAAATCGTTAAAGCCAACAGCCCCATATTTTCTTTAGACTTCTTGATTTTTTTTTTACTTTTTATAAAATATGTTTTTAAATTGCAAGGAACCAAGCAAACAAAAAATACAAAATATAAAACTTGGAATCCTGAAATTGGCAGCACTGCTCACTGCATAACAAAATGGCAGCCAAAGACATTCAATTATAGAGATAGAAAACTTCAGATGTCATTTCGTCTACAAGCATCTGATGCTAAAAAATAGTTATTTTGTTTAATAAAATAAGTTTTCCAAAATTAACATTATAATATGCTGACGCTGAAATTCTTATATTGAATATTTAAGATGAATAATTTATCTTTTTAATAACCATTCGTGCGAAAACAGTTTTCCCTTAATTGATAATGTCGGCCAAATAAATGTTGTCGTCTTCTAAGTCTCACAACAAACTTTACTGTGCTTTGAGTTTCCTAACAGTGGTAATCATGCCTCGGTTTGATCTATAGAACAACAACAAAAGAGCGAATAATAATTTTTTTTTCTTTATTATTATTGGTTTGTTTGGTTCAAAATCATTTCTCAAATGCGGCCTTCAAATTACGTCTTAAGAAAAACACAAAGCTTGACTTAAAAGTAAAGAAAACGTAGAAGAATAACAAAAATCCAACCAAAGAACGGAGAACAGACAAAAAAAAACAAATTCAAAAGATCTCGGCGGAGAGTTATTATTCCTTTTCAAGTTCAATTTGAAAAGACGATCCTTCTTCGCTCGCATCCTCCTTATGGAGCTAGCGTTTCTTTAGACGTGTCATTCTTAACACTTTTCATTTTTGTTTTTTAATGATGCCATATAAGATATACCGCCATCTCAGCAGATGCCGACCGGCCGCTCCACCACCGCTGGTATCCATCTGTACAAATTTGGAGATATACATACCTACATACATAGGTATGTCGATGCAGATATAGATACAGATAAAAAAAATACACTTACCGGTTTTGATGCTTAGAATTGATCCCAAAGATATTAATACTAGCCGTATTGGATGGATTTAACCAAAGGGGGATACAGTAGAAGCTCTCTTTGATAGGCCAAGCATTCTGATGATTTTTGTTTTTCAACCAAAACTTGGTGAAGTTTAAATAAATAGAAGAAAACGCAAATAATACCTATATATTATTTTTGTTTTTGGTTTAATGGACTGTGTGGATTTATTTCAATTTGACTTAAATCCACACAGTCCACTAAACCAAAAAGAAAAATAATAAAGGGTCCGCCAAATAACTTTTTTTTGTTTGAAAATGCTATAAGAAAAAACTACTGAATATTTTCTCAAATTTCTTTTTTTATTTGAAAGTACAATCCTTCCGGTTAATAATGGAAAATAATTTCATTCAAATGGCTGGCCATGCAGTAGCCTACACGGTCGGTCCAATTTTTAAGCACATTCTCGATTGTGTGCAGCTGTATTTCACCAATGGCTTCACGAATATTGTCCTTTAAGGCGTCAATTGTCTCTGGCTTGTCCGCGTAACACTTATCTTTTACGGCACCCCACAAATTATAGTCGAACGGTGTCAAATCGCAGCTCCGAGATGGCCAAACGACATCAGCTCTGCGGCTGATAATGCGATCTTCAAAAACAGGGCGCAAAACATCGAGTGTAGCTTCGGCTGTGTGGCACGTAGCGCCGTCCTGTTGAAACCAAATATTGCCAATATCCTCCTCTTCAATTTTTGTGAACAAAAATTCGTTCAACAAGGCCCGATAATGATCGCCATTGACTGTAACGGCCACTCCTTGCTCATTTTCGAAGAAAAATGGCCCAATTATGCCTCTGGACCAAAATCCGCACCAAACAGTGACTCGTTTTGGGTGTATCGGCTTTTCAATGTATGCGTGCGGGTTTTCTGTGCCCCAACTGCGACAATTTTGCTTGTTTACTTACCCGCCAAGATCAAAATGAGCTTCATCTGAAAAGATGATTTTTTTTGGCAAAATCGGCATCTTCTCTAAGTCGATCGCAGGCCCACTTAGCGAAGCGAAAACGCATTGGATGGTCAGTTGGATTCAACTCCTGAACCAATTGGACTTTGTATGGCTTCATACCAAGGTCTTTATGCAAAATTCGTCTCAATGATGTCTCCGAAATGTTCAATTGTTGAGAATCTACGGTGAATTGATGTTGATGGCGCTTCACGCACACTTTCTGCCACAGCAGCAATATTCTCGGGTGAACGAACTATTTTTGGCTTTTCACTCTTTGTTTATCGATGAGGATGCCAGTTTCTTTCACTTTTTTCACAAGATAACAACATACGGAGCTGACGGTGCTTCTCTTCTTCCAAAATCCGTACGCAATTTTCGCACAAATTCTGCAACATTACCATGATTTTCAAAGTAATGTCGCAATATTTCCCAGCGTTGTTCAAGCGTATACACAACCATATACGTTCAGCGGAAGGATAAAACTAATTATCTGTCAAATCAGACATGAGCTAAGTGTTACCATTCACGAAATAAGCACTAGTTGAAAAAAAACTTTAGATTGCGGACCCGTTATATAGGTATTGTTTGCGTTTTCTTCTATTTATTTAGCACTAGCCAGACCACGGGCATAACATACATATAAAAGAAAAGAAAAATATAATTTTCATTCATCGACCAAAAAATAGTGCGTCTTGGAAGGACACGATAGCATCTAACTGATGAGCCCAACTATCGTGTCCGGGCGAAACGCAATTTGGACTAAAGGTCATAAAATATTTCAACTTGGCGAGGTCTCGCCGATTATCGAATCAGTAAATAACTCCCAGGGAGAGGGAGGGGGGGGGGCGACCCTTATACACTAAAATATTAACATTTAATAGACTTATTCTTAAAAGCATTTTAGAGACTGCCTAAAGTTCTATAGCCTCTAAACGTTATTCATAAAAGTTATGTAACGTTGAATAAATTTATTTAATATATTTATATTTATTTTATTTGTATTTTAAGCTAAAAGTGGCTTTAAATAATTCAATTAACAATGACAATACTTTCAGTTTTTGAACAGGTTGATTCATGATATCTAAACGTAATAGATTTCTCTTTTTGGTACTTTATTTGATATAAGAGCATTGTAACTAAAATTGGTAGGAAAATGTTTTATGAATAAGAAATAACACAACGTTGAATAGAGCCCTTTCAAATACTACAAATATATTCAACCATTTAGAAGTGTTTTAGTGAATTCTATTGGATAAGATTGTAAAAATATACGGGGCAATTCGGAATAATTGCGTGAAATAGAACCAAGCCTTCCGGATAACAGAGTTTTAACTGTGAGAAAAAAGTCCAGACTCCAATACATGAGAACACCAAAATTAAATAATAGAAGAAGAAAAACCAAATGAAAAAAAAATTATGAATAATATTCCAGAGGAGCAAAAGGAAACGCAAACGAGCCAAGTGATATTAAAATTTGTTAACGTCTCCCCTTTTTAGTGTCATTTGTCCACAATTGTTCATTTTTTTTTTTGAAAATTAAATTGATTTAAAAAAAAACAAGTGGGAGTAAACCATTATAATGTTGCATATGGAGAATTAAGAAAACGGGTGAAGAAGCAGCAAGAAGGTGCATTCACTTAAAATTACGAAAAATCAAGTACCCTCGAAGCATATACTCGTACAAATACGAATACACACAACTCGAAATAAATCAAATTTAATTTGATGTGATTTGTGCATCCTTCTTGATTTGTGACAATGCGCCCTGGTGATGTCGTCGAATGACGACTTGCGTTGATGCTAGAGATGATGCTGATTTGGTACGGTGCGGGATGTGTGGTGTGCATTTGGTTGTTGTTATTTGTTGCAATGATAATTTGTGTGGGACTCTGAATCTAAATTTGAATCTGTGTGCGCAGATTGACGTGACATTGTTTAGATTGTCACACGGAATTAAATTCAATTTGTTTTGTTGAGAAAAGTACGGTCGGCCTAACTCTATATTCTCTCCTTATACTTTCGTCTGTCTTCTATAATATGGTGGTGGGTGTCATTCAATTTTTTTTTTAAGTTTTTTCTTTTTTGTAAGTGGATATGCCATGGGTTAACGATCTGTGATTGTTATTATAAACTGGGATTACAATGACTTTTGGTATGTTTGTCGATTAAAAGACTTTTTTTTACTTTACTTTTTCGTATGTAAAAAATACAAAAGGAACATCAATTTAATATACATGAATAGCGCGTAGGGAACAATCAAGACTGATTGAAGCAGTTATGAAGGGTTCGTTGATAAGGGTAACGTTACACATCAGTTCTTTTTCTCCGTGAAGGCTTAAATTTATTGAAATTAATGTTTGAATACCGAATTATTTCCAATTCTGTTGAATTGAAAAAAAAAATGTATACTTTACAGACGATTTATTTAAAAGAAAAACAAATTATGTTTCTGTATGTGACTGATTTTAGCCTGAAGCCGTTTTTTTTAAACTTAAGCCCTATACTGAGTATGTAGGCTGTTGATGTGAAATGATATGATTTTTTTTTGTCTCCAACGAGATGGTTTGACAACACATCGTAATATTTGTGGAGAGAATCGCAAAAAAAAACAAATAAATTGGATGGAAAAACATACTATAATTAAAAAAAAGAAAAGTGAAGACTTTCAAAAATAGCTCACTCGCAAAAAATATTAATTTCATATAAAAATAATGCAATTGCCTCAAAATTACATCAACGAGGTGACGAATGATGGCTAAAACGACCACCAGATTCTCCAACTACAAGATCCGACTACAACCGAGAAATGTCGAATTGGCCGTACAGAAAACAGTGTTGCCACTTTCAAATTCTTCGCCCATAAAAAAACATCCTCTATTACAGTAGAAAAAAGGCATTTAAATTCTTACATAGACCATTAATTTATAGTTAGAGGTTCGTTCACATATTCCATTATTTCTTTGTCTTTTTTACTTCCGATAATTATGGCAAGGTATGGATTCGCGAAAAAAAAAAAATAGAACTCAAGATATTGATAAAACTTGACATTACGATGATAGCGAAGGCGAAAAAAGTGGGTCCCGCAATTCCGTCTGTCTGCCTGCCTTGGATGGTAGAGGTGTTAGATAGGCCTCGCCCTTAGCAAGGGGAGATGGATAGGCCTTAACCTTCCATCGAAGTTGAACTGGGGCACAACCTTTTTAGCCCTGGGGCGCTGGTCAACGCTTTTCTTGACCCCGACAGTGTGGGTAGGCCCACCGTAGGATACAAGCGTTAACTCGCAGGCGCCCACGTAAAGCCTTAATTCATTTCTGTCTGTCTGCCTGTGTGCATGGCTGCCTGTCTTTCTCTGTATATGTCTGTCTGTACAACGAGCTGAACCGATTTTCTTTAAACTTGGTATTTAAGCATAGGTGATTGTCTAAAATAGATCTTTTTAATCGTTTTTTAGGTCCAAAACTAAGGGTACCTGCCATACAAATTTGTCTATCCTTTAAAATAAAAAACACTGTTCTAACGATTTTACTATTGAAAAAGTGTGTTTACTACTAGGTACAGGTAGACATTTTGGCGAATTTTTTTTTAGAAATTTTGTTATTAACGGTACCTGTCATACAAGTATTTTTTTGATTTTGGACTTTCTCATAAACGACTCAACGGATTTCAATCAATTTTTTTAAGTAGGAGGTCCTTTGAATTCTAGATAATACTCCATACCAAAATTTTCAAAAAAATGTTTGTTTGGGATTTTGAAATTTTATTTTTTTTTTTTAAATTCAATATTTTTAAAATCGGTGGACTATTTTTTTTTGATATTTATTGGACTTTGCGGAATCTAAAGTTCTAAACGGAAGATCCAAAGCTGACATCAGAGGTGAATTTAAGTTCGTAAGAGGGAATGCCTGTTCGGTAATAGATTACTGCCTTGTATCGGAGGATTGGCTTGGCAATATTTCTGATTTCGTTGTCCACTCACAAAATTTTTCGGACCATATGCCAGTATCAGTGTCGCTGAAAGTTTGGTAGATACAGAGATCAATTATCCCAGACTGGTGTGGAGAAATAGCAACAAAACTGCTTATCAATTAGCCATGGACTCGGAATTGAATATTCTGCAAAAAAATGAAGAAACTCCTACGATCGAAGGTTTGCAAGAAATTATTCGTAAAATCGCACCCAGGGTTTCTACAAAAACACAAGTAATACACGCAAAACAAGAATAGTTTGATAGTGAGTGCTGTCGAGCTAGAAGCAAAGCCTTTGCGTTCTTAAAGCTTTTTAGAAAATATAATACTACCTACTTTAGACAAGAATACAAGAAGGCAAATACTTCTTTCAAAGTGCTATGCGTCGAGAACAAAAAATGTTTTACGAAGAAAAAGTGCAAATTAGTATAGCTATCAGGAACATAAAAGAGTTTTAGAAAGCAGTTCGGTACATAAATGGTTCAAAGTTAAGAATCGGTATAAATATACCAGCAGCAAACCTAAAAAAACATTTCCAATCCCTTTTGGACATAGAATGCACAGCCTTGCCCTTCCAATACTGCCCGAATCATGTAGAACATCAGATCATGGATCAATCTTTCTCACTAGAAGATCTAAAAGCAGTATTAGTAGAGTTGAAGGAAACACATGAATTCTACGAGTACTGCACCGAGAAATTCGCCTGCTGTTTACTTCAAGTGTTCAAAGACCTTTATACGAATGATTTTTGCCCTTCATGTTTTGATTCAGCGGTTATATTCCCAATTTTCAAAAAAGGAGATCGTAATATGGTGGAAAACTATAGAGGAATTTCATTGCTCAACACTGTTCGAAAGATTTTTGAAGGACTCTTATTTAAACGACTTACTAATTGGGTGGATAGAAACGAGTTACTGAGCGAATGCCAGGCCGGTTTCCGCGAAGGATACTCAACTGTTGACCACATCTTTACGCTTAGTACTATAGTTGATATCTACCGCTCACAAGGAAAGAACATTTATGCTTACTTTGTAGATTTTAAAGCGGCATTCGACAGCGTAGATAGAGAATTATTGTTCTACAAACTATCGACACTGGGTGTGTCCACAAAAATGTTGAAAACGTTAAAAAATTATATGCAAATTGTGCTGCTAGTATCTGGGACGGAACAGTACTGTCAGAAAGCTTTTCAACACCTACTGGTCTACGGCAAGGATGCACCTTAAGTACACTGCTTTTCGCACTATACATTAATGATATAGGATCATCCTTAATTGGAGGAATCGAGATACGTAGTATTATTTTAAAAACTCTAATGTATGCAGACGATATTGTCCTTTTAGCGGACACACCTATAAAGCTACAAATGATTATAACGAAACTTGAAGATTACTGCAAATTGTGGAATCTAACCGTTAACCGTTCAAAATCTCAAATTATGATTTTCGGTAGAGGAAAGAGACAACGCAGCGGAAATTATATTTGGAGGTACGAAAGAGAGCCAGTGGAGATCGTGGACAGTTATAAGTATCTAGGCCTTATATTGACACCCCAAAACAATATGAAACTGCATTTTGAAAAAAAAACTTAAAAAGGTGAAAACCGCGATTAACGCAACCTGGCGAGAATGTATGCAAAATAAAAATCTAAGTCTTTCAGCTAAATACAATATCTTCGAAGCAACATCAAGGGCAGTCATGCTTTATGCATCCCAAGTGTGGGGAATTGCACAAAACGATACCGTAGAACAATTATTACGATTTTTCCTAAAAAGAATACTGCACCTCCCGATGACGCCCAATTATATGCTACACAAAGAAACAGGTTTACCTACAATTTATATTGCAACATTGAAGCTTCACTTCGACTATGTACTGAATGAATGAAATACGACTACCCAAAATTGTAGCAAAGGTTGCCCTGGACATGAAAACTTCCTTTTTTGAAAAGTGGACAGCGCTAGCGGAAAGAACTGAGTGTCCTTTACAGCTAGAGACTATAAGCTCCAATCAGATAAAAACGGATTTATATAACATTATTAAAGTTCTCGATGAAAAGCTGCGCGAGTCATTTATAGAAAATGCACGATCCTCTGTGTATAGAACTTATTACTCCCAACTAGAATACGATCTGGGAACGAAAAACTACTTTGAAAATAATACTGGAGTGGATAAGATATCTACCATCTTCAAAATACGTGGGGAATTACTACATCTCAACTACATACCTCATCGCCCAGATCTACATATAGAATGCAGCCTTTGCAATATGAACACCAGAGAAGATACTTTGCATTTTGTAGGTGTTTGCCCAATACTTATCGAGCTTAGAAAACTGTACCTGGGTAAGGCTATTTTCTCAGCCGAAGAAGTTCTTAGCCTTTTAAATGGAGAATCTTGGACAGCTCTTCATAAATTCGTCAAAGCTGCACTCCGATATAGAAATCAAATTTTAAGAGAAGACTTTTAAACTGCACACTTCACAAATTAATATGTAGAACTAAAATAATATTTATATGCCCTGTAAAATATTAGCATTATCTTGTTATCTTAGTAAATCAATTAGTCAATCTGGCAGACGGCTTTTGCCATGTCATATACGATTTGTAAAAACCAAAAAGGTAAACTTTGTAAATATTGAATTTTAATAAATCTAAATCTAATCTAAAAATCTAATCTATTCGGTTTTAAAAATTCATATAATGAAATACATATAATTGTCATAGTAAAAAATGTTTTAGAAAAAAATTTTAGAAATTTTGGATATAAAAAAATAAGTAAAACCGACGTAACATATTGAGCTTTTTCTACAAAAAAAAAATCTTGAGCTGAAGATGTGATCATACATAAGAGCAGGTACGTGAGATCCAGTCGTGAATTTTATTTACAATTTTTAATTTTTTTTATGCAAACGCTCCTAGAAAATTTAAACACTAATGTAAACCAAAATATTTCCAAACATTTTTTTTAACACAAAATTTCGAAAACGAATCAATAGATTTTTTCGAAACTTCGTATAGTTTTTTGTAATTATCTTGAATAGTTGAAAAAACTATATTTTTAAAATAAAACCAACGGTACCTCCCATACAAATTTCAAAAAAAAAAACTTAACAAAAAAATTTATTTCTCAGGCTCCAAGAATTTTTATAAAAAAAAGTGTTCTTTAATTATTACAGTCCACTTTTAAGTATAAAAATATTTTATTTTGCATAATTATTAGTGGTACTTCCCATACAACCACTTTTTATATTTTCGACTTTGTCTGGATGAACCGATTAAAATTATTTTGTATTCAAATGATCCTTAAAAGTGTTTATAAAACTACATAAGTAGGTACTCAATTTTTCAAAAAAAACGTTTTTCGATTTTTAAAAAATAAATACCCTTTTTTTTCTTCATATATTTATATGTATATTGTATTATTATATGTAAATATTTACATGCCTAAGTTCCATCTATGTATGTAGGAATATATTACTCTCCTAATTATATTTATAATTGGGTTTTCGCGAATATCTCGGTTCCTTAAATTGCTTGAATGAGACTTGAATTGTGAAAGTTGTAGATTATTAAAATCTCTAAAACTTTTGTTTGATTTTTTTTATGCAATCATCCATTTTTGGGGTAGAGCGCGAAGAGTGTGCAGGGTACAGACATATATGGGCTAATGCAAGGTCAAGCGTGAGTTAAGGTTATCAGTACGTTGTATAAAGTCAATTATCTACTAAAAAATTATAATTATGAAACAATGCACATTATTTTTGTAGTAATTATTAATTATTTATATTTAACTATTTAATTATAGTATATTATTAATTCTGGATTATATATTTTAATTATATTTTAAATTAAAAAGACAGTAAGGGAATATATTTTACACATATCTTTATTTATCATTAAATATGGATTATTATATATTTATTACAATGTATATTTAAATATTACGATCCCAAAGGAACACATGTTTTTTTATTCAGAATTTTAATGTGATTGTAAACGGTGATTTTTTAAGAGCTTGGTTTTTGAAAATTCAAAAAAACACAGAAACTTGTAAAAAGTGAATGGAATTTTTATTTCGATCGATAAATCAATTTCTGCCATTTACTTTTTAAATATAATTTCACTTAAATGTTGCCCCGCGGCTACGCTTCAGGTGGTCCATTCTGAAGGTCCAATTTTGGCAAACTTTTTCACACATTTCGGCCGGAATCTCACCAATGACGCGTTCAATGTTGGCTTCCAAGGCAGCAATCGTGTTTGGCTTGTCCCCATAGACAATAGACTTAACATAGCCCCACAAAAAATAGTCTAACG
This sequence comes from Philhelius pedissequus, assembly GCA_910595825.1. Taxonomy (NCBI): domain Eukaryota; kingdom Metazoa; phylum Arthropoda; class Insecta; order Diptera; family Syrphidae; genus Philhelius; species Philhelius pedissequus. The sequence goes on along the minus strand of OU343160.1, from coordinate 312,962,237 downwards.
GGGTCAAATCACATGATCTTGGTGGCCAATTGACTGCGCCAAAACGTGAGATCAACTGCTCACCAAATTCGCCTCTCAATTGATGCATGGTTTCGCGTGCAGTGTGGCATGTGGCACCGTCCTGTTGGAACCACATGTCGACCGAGTTCAATTCTTGCATTTTCGGCAAAAAAAAATCTGTTATCATCGAACGGTACCTTTCTCCATTGACCGTAACCCTGCGGCCTTCATCGTCCTTGAAGAAGTACGGCCCAATGATGCCGCCTGTCTATAAACCGCACCAAACAGTGCATTTTTCGGGATGCATTGGTAGCTGCTGAATTGCCTCTGGCTGCTCTTCACTCCAAATACCGCAATTCTGCTTATTCACGTATCCATTTAGCCAAAAATGAGCGTAGCTTAAAACGGACGTAGCTTGCGAAACACATTTTTCACAGAGCACGAATTTTGATAATAAATTTCAATAATTTGCAAACGTTGTTCAGGCGTAAGTCTATTCATGATGAAATGACAAACAATACTGAATCGAAATGTCAAATGTTCGTGGAATTTGTCATGTGTGATCTGTCAAAAATATAAACGTCAAAAACCAAGTAGCAAAAAAATCACCCGTTATATGTGAAAATAATTGTGTACGTAAAAATAATCAAAATGTACAATTATGATACAAAAAATGACAACAGTCGATTTTGACGTGTGTGAGTGCTTCTGTTTTCGATTCTGATTTCAAATCCAGAAAGCAAAATTCTCTTCTTTTCAGAATCAGAACTGTCACTTATTCCCAAGTGAACACTCATGGTGCTTTCCATTGGTAAATTCAGAATTTGATGATCAATTTGATATTTTTTGTGGGAAATCGGACGCGTTTTGAATTAAATTTTCTTTTGTTATGGTATTGGCGTATGTTCGTTTCTGCGAAAGTGATAGTTGTCAAACTGAATGATTCCAATTGCACTATATGGTTTAGTGTTTTTACTAAAAAGAGGGGTAGATTCAGAATTTGATTCAGAATAAAAAAAAAAACATTTTTGTTTGCCCAATGGAAGGATTTAACTGTAGAAATCTGTGTTTTGGCAGATTTGTATAAAAAAATTAAATTCTTGTACCAATGGAAAACCACATTTAAGAAGAGTCTAGAAAGCTTCTGGATTGCCAAATAAAAACGACATTAGTCTGAGATTTTCATTTTTAAATATTTAATATGTTTGTTGCAAGTTGTGATTAGTAACCAACAGATACATTTTGGTCAAGTTAATTAGGTAATAGTAATACGCAAAACTTATGTCGATTTCCTTGCGACGTATCTGTAGCAATTTTTTACACTTGAACGAATTCCGTAGACAAATAAATTGAATTTTTTTCTAAAAGCATTGAATTCTCTCGAATCTCTTTTTGAAGAAGGATTAACATAGATTCTCAAACGGATTTTCACACAAACCTCAAACTTGACATTTCGGAAATGTCAATTCTTGTGACTATTTGCAAAACGATTTGATTCGAGCGCAGGCTTTTTCCAAACCTTTGTTTTCTTTATAATTTGCAGAGTTTTGATGAGCAGAATTTTGAAAAGACGAATTTTGAAAAGCAGAATTCCGGTGAGCAGAATTTTAAAAGCAGAATTTTTACCCCGGCTAAAGAAGGAATCTCTATACTTGAAAATACGTTCGCAGTTGAGCTTAAACTGATGAGCATGCCTGCTGCTGAAACATTACGTAATGTCAAGTTTGATCAAAATCTCGAGTTCGATATTTTTTACGAATTCATAACTTGCCATTATTACCTATATATAGCAAGTCAAAATTAATTCCAGCAATATTTGTGTCTTGCTTATTATATAAACTTTTCAAGCTCTTAAAAAACACCCTATATGTCAATGATATTTTATGAATATTGCAGTTACAGTATTGTTAAATGCCTAGATTTAGCTCTTTTTTATTTAAACATTTTTGGGACCATAGAATGATCCACCCGTACGAAATAAATTGGTCAATTCCCACGGAAAGAAACAATTCTAAAGCCTTCTAAGCATCGAGGGACATTCTGTTAGGCAAAAAATCGAATCGTTGTTGGTAAATTTGTTTTAACAATTCCATTCAACCTATTTAATCAGAAAAGTAAAAAAAATAATAACGATTAGTTCAAATGAGAACACCAAAGGCATTTAACTTTGTAAAAGGATTGAAAATAAGTTGAACAAAAAAAGTCTTAGTTTTTATTCTCAATTTAATGTTCGTGAGTTATATTTCGTCTTGTTTGTTCATAATACAAAAGAAGGGATAATCAACAAGCTCCGAATTTTTATAGGCACCGTATTCGTAATCTTATCAAAAGCATTGAACAACTTTATTTAAATATTTATTTGATTTTTTGATTAACTAAGCCTGAAGCACATCAGTGTACAGGGTAGACAATTAAAGTTGCCCCCCTAGGTATTTTATGTCTTTTTTTTTTGTAAGGAACGAACACCTTCCCATAAAAATAAAAATAAAATAAAAGAATCAAACTAAAACCTTCCTACACGTTTTTCAAAACCAAACACTAAAAAAAAGGGTCCCAATCCCAAGGCCCTGACATGTCACACAAAATCAGTGAAAAATGGATGACACTTAACTCTCCTCTGTTGGTCGGTATAGGTTGTTTTTATTTTCTTGATTTTTATTCAACAAGTGTCTTAAGGAAAAAGATTTTTTTTTAATTTTATTTTATTGGTGTTGGGATTCATTTTTTCGTTTCTTTTGTGCAAGACCCATGCATGGAGTGGAGAAGAAAAGGTTTAAATCCTGAAAGGCATTTCGAATCGATAGGGAATCGATCTTTCCTGATACAATAGGTTATAATTTTTTTCCGTTTGTATCTGTGGCTGGAGTAGAATCAAAAATGGACAAGAAGGATTGATGGGTATGAGGTAATAATACGAAGGGAGATAGAATTTGGAAAAAAAGGTAGGAGAAAAGGAGTGTAATAATAATATATAAAGCACGTTATTATCTTGATTGGAAGATATGTGATACGATCGATTAAAAACACCTCAGCGTCTTCCTTGGGTGATGGTGTGATATTCATATGATTAAAGCCGCCTAAAATAAACAAAAAAAAAATAAAAAAAGGAGGGTTTTATTTTTTTGGGATATTCGAAGATTTCTTTTTTTATTCCAATCACTTGAACAACATGTTTGATACGTGTTCGCCTGTTGATGCTTCTTAACGAAATTGCAATGTCATTCGACATCGAAGAATTGAATTAAAGTACAGAATGTTTCTTGGGAAAAAAAGAAATAAAAATATATATGATATAGGGATTTATACATAAACTCGTCAAAGGAAGCAAAAGAAATACATATCCGAAAAAAGATGTTTTATATTAGAAAAATAATTCAGTTCATACCTATGTACATAGTTATTTGTTTTCTTACGAATATATGGATCCATAGGGATTCGTCGCATTGATTTTTTTTTTAATTTTTAAAATAGGTCGCATCCAGTAAAGTTTTAATATTGAAAACGTGGAGTTCCACAGGAAAGTTAGTTAGGACCCATATTCTTAATATAAGCTAACAGCAAATTTAAAAACTCACCTTTATAATGTTCTGTTACAATTGTTCATCTTTAAGTTTTGAATACTTTTAATCAAACATTACAATTGACAAACTGGAGTTCCACAGGGAAAGTAAATAGAACCCATATTGTTAGAATATGTTAAGCAGGGTGAATTAGATGAAATGTGCTTCCCAGGATATAGATAAGAAAGGTATAAGGCGAGGTAGTGAAAGACGTGGAATTTAGGTATGGGATGTCTCCCTGAATTAACCTGAGTTCTGAGTGAATTTTAGAATGTTATTTAGTGGCATTAACGATATGTCGAAAAAGTATTCTCCAAGAGCTGATTTTCTAGTTCTGGCTGGGCTGGTAAGGATTCCAACCAAAAGGTTTATTTGAAGTCTGAGCTGCAGCTTCAAAATATAAACCGTTTTGTCGAATATTCATCAGACTTGTCAGTTTCGTTTCGTATTACGGTGTCCTGGGAACCATCGAAAGTTAGGTAAGGTTAGGTTATAGTGGCTGTTAGCTGTTAAAGATAACTAACTAACACACTTAGTCCAAGAAGAATGGATCATTGTGGAACCACAGGAGTTGGGTTTTTTGCCCCAAAAGAAAGAACTTAAAACCATTTTGAGCTTCTTATGAAGCGGAGGAGAGAATTAATGTCTAAGTGTGCTAGTTCACTAATGTCGCTGAAGATGAAGTCTCCTAGAAGAAGCCTTCGTCTGTTAGACAGTGCATGGCATGTACAGAGGAGATAAAGAATAGTTTCCTCCTCCTCCTCATCTAATCAGCTTCTGCAAAAGTCGTTTGCGAGCACGCCGAGTCTTGCAGCATGTCTACCTATGAGGCAGTGTCCTGTGATGACACCTATAGTGGATCTAATGTGCCGTCTGCATAGAGAGGTCAAAGCCTTAGAGCGATTAAGATCCAGCTTTGGCCAAATATTTTTTGTCGCTAGACACGTGTTACCACTAGTCCACCTAAGATTTGTCATCTCCAACATTTAGCCTTAGCATCAATTTACATGTAGCGATTGGAATACCCAGGTTGCTGTAGTCAGTTGAAATGGTAGTGTTGTTCCTTGTTTGGCGAGTTCGCCAAGTTCATCTTCCAACAAAGCATAATCCTCCCACTGTGATCTGGAGGGTATACTTACCTGGAAGTTTTTATCAAAAAGTGCTTGGGGTATGATGTAGTCTTTGTTACTTTGTGGGATATGGAACGTGTTCATTATGTTAGCGTGGCCAAACCAGTTGGTTTTCCACTGTGAGGCCGCCTTCAGGCGAATAGCTGAGCATGCTGCGGATTGCTTGCTGAAAATATCTAAGGGTGTCAGATTAAAAAGTATTTCAAGCGCAGCAGTTGGAGAAGTACGCAAGGCACCACTTATACACATACAAGCAGTGCTCTGAACTCTACTCAGTTTATTATTATTTGTTGCTTTGTCTAGAGCAGTCCACCAAACGACCACTCCGTAAGTAAGAATTGGTCTAATAACCGCCGTGTATAGCCAATGAACTACACGGGGCTCTAGACCCCATTTGTTGCCAATGGCCTTCTTGCAAGAGAAAAGTGCTACCGTGGCTTTCTTAACTCTTTCTTGTATATTGGACTTCCAGCTTAATTTCTTATCCAAAATAAGACCCAAGTATTTTGCTTCGTCCGAGAATTTAAGACTTATACAATTTATAAATGTGTGGAATTTTGTGTTTCCTTGTTGAAAGTTAACTCATTACGACAACGTTGATTTTGTAACGAATGAAGAAATTACCTTAATTGCCGCCTGGGTATCTATATATATAATACGAAAGAAACCATGTAGGTTTTGTGAATTTTTAACGAGATCTAAATTTAATGACTGTCTGTCTACTTGCAAATTTTGGTTTGTGTCCAAAGTTTAAACTCACAAAATGCCGCTGGATATTTTCACTTGGGTTATATACGGATTGGCTATGATTTCCCGGATAACGATTGCCCGAAAAACAATTTCTCGAGTAACGATTGCACTCAAAACGAATTCCCGTATCACGGGAAACTAATACTATTTTTTTATTTTTAACAGTACACAGAAATGAATTATTTTTTTAATTTTGAAAGAGGAATTTCTTTTTATCATCACGGCAAAAAAGGGGGATCATACTGCCCCCTGTATGGCCAAATATAGGATTTGGGATGGGTCGAGTTTTGGTATATATGCAAAGTTTTTTGGATTTAAAGATTTTTGTAGACTCAACAAAACTGCATAATCCCCAGTGATTTTTCGAAATCGTCATTTTTTTCTTTATATAATTAATTAAAACAAAAAAAAGTTTTTTTTATAATATTTTAAGAAAAACCAAAAATATTTAATAAATAAATAAAATATTTTTGCCAAAAGTACAATATTGTACTTATAGGAATTTATAGATGACCTCTCCAGTTAATATATAAATGTCAAAATTGACCTGGAGCCTACTAAAAAACTTCCATTTACAATATTGTAGTACATATTATACAACAAAATTATAAGTACAAAATAGTACTTTTCCAAAATTTCCACGCATTTGTTACTCCAGCAATCATGAATTAATATTTTTTTATGGGGGAAACTATTCCGAAAAATTCAAAAAAAATGCGGACAATCGTTATTCGGGCATTTTTTCCGGGAAAAAGTTACGCTCCCGATATATTCATGGTAGTACATGGCAAGTTTTCTATTCGTAAAAAATCGAACATGAGATTTTGACCAATCCCTATCTACAAGTGTACAGCCTAAACAGTTTGATGGATTTTCTTCAAACTTGGTACGTTTTTTTTCGCTATTATACCCAAATTTTTTTTCATTTTTTTAAGAACAAACATAGCCAAGATAAATCTCATATTTCTTAAAAACAGCTCCAACAATTTTTATAGAAAAAAAGTGCATTAACAGAGGGAAACGTAATTTTTAGTGGTTTTTTATTTTTTATTTTGGAAAATGGTTTATTTGTCCGTCCCTCTTGTAGAACCATTTTTTTTTAGTTTTGGTTTGAGCGAAAACGGTTCATATGATTATTTTGAATTTATATATGGAGAAGCTGCTAAAAAGTTTGAACAGTATTATTGTAAACCATAATTTTTCGATAACTCTTTTTTTGACATCTCAATCCATTTTTTTCAAAACTTTGTATTTAGTACTTCCTTAAAAAAAAAAATTCTAAAAAAAAAATGTTTAAAAAACAGTTAAGAAAAAAATATAACCTACAAAACGGCTGCAAGAATCTCGATAAAAAATGTTGTGTTCTTAAGTTTAGTGCAGTCCACTTTTAAGTAAAAAAAAAATATTTTATTTTGCGTTCTTACTAACGGTACGTCCCATAGAATCACCTATTTTGTTCCCACTATTGAATGAACCGATTAAAATTATTTTTTGTATACAAATGCTCAAATGATTTTTCTCTTGTTTCGACCAAACTCATTTGAATGCATCTTTTGCAATTTGCATTGTATAATTCAAAATTTGTAGCAAGTGTCACTAAATCTTAGATAGCAGACGTTAGTTTCCAAAATGTTGAGTTTTTCTTACGGTTTTGTCTTAGTTCTCTTAAGAACATATTTCCAAAAAAAAAAACTAGCACAAAAAAAACTGTATAAGTAACTCTTGCATAAATCCTTGCACAAGGTACTCTATTTCTTGAGAATCAAGAAACTCCTGCACTTATTTTGTATGCTTTTATTGGCATTTTTTAGAAAATACATCTTTGAAGTACCCTATTTTATTTGAGAAAAACTTCTTTTGTAAGCGGTTCGATTTAAAATAAAAAAATTGAAACATAATTTTTTTAATTGAAATTGAAGTTTTCTTAAATTAAATTTAAAATAAATGATTCAGTTAATAGTGTTTTTAGTGAACAAGAGAATAGTGCTTCTGGATACTTTGACGTTTTATAAAACTTCTTAATCCGGATAATAACCTCTCGGGACATATCTGTTGACGAACATTTCAGGGTTTTACTGTGTATTTATTAGTATTAACGAATTTCACCAGTGATGGATTCAGAGGTATAATAGGAGAAATAGGCAGTAAGATGGGTTGGACTCCAGAAAAACTATAAGCTCTATGAAGTCAATGCATTTTTGACTTGCGATATATGCAGGTACTTTAGGGCAAGTCAACCTTTAGGAAAAAAAATCGAACTCGAGATTTTAAACAAATTTAACATTACGATGATAGAGAACACAAAAAAGGTAGGTTCCCCAATTTCGTCTGTCTGTCTGTAAAACGATCTACAGACTAAACGGCTGAAGCGATTTTTTCAAACTTGGAATTTACGCGTTTTATGTGATTATCTGACATAGATTTTTGAATTTTTTTTAGCCTCAACACTTTTTTTTTGAAAATTATATATTTCGAAAAAAGTAGTACACATATTAACACCTTATCATCAATCACAAAAATGTTAGTTTTAAGCAAAATAGATTATGGTTTATTTATATATGGTAACTGCCCAAAAACAACTTTAAATATCATCAAACCAACATATCACCAAGCTGTGGGGAGAAGCATCAACGCCTTTCCTTCAACTCCGATAAAGAACATCTTAGCAGAAGCAGGACTCCCAACCATTGAACAAAGAAGAGAAACAATTACACTGAAGCCAACAGCCAAGTTGGCTTTTTCCAAAAACTCGGTAATTGATAAGGACATTCTGCAATCTAAATCCCATAAATTAAAAAAAACGAATCCCATCCGCAATAAGCAATATCCTCGACAAATCGACTCAGATGGATGTTCCAACCAATCGACCACACAACGTGTTATCAACCTATAATCCCTTGTCTATAAAGCCACACTCAACTTTAATGACGCTAGCAGATTATAAAAAATCTAGCACCAACAACTCCACATACCGTACTTTGTTCACCAGCATTTCCTCTGTTCTTCGATCTGATGGATGGAGCCTTATATTCACAGACGGCTCAAAAACACCAGAAAATACTACATTCGCCGTCACACACGAAGAGGGGGCCGTCATTTGCGTTGGTAAGCTTCCTGAATTTGTATCCATCTTTACAGCCGAAGCATTTGCCATCCTACAAGCTGTAAAAAAAGCCCTGAACCGTATAATTTGCTCTGACAGTAACTCTATCCTCAAAGCTGTCAATAACCCTAACAACACCACTGATCTCATAATCGACATCCGAAATAAACTCATCAAATCGCCAAACAAATTGAAACTAATGTGGGTCTCTTGGCACTCTTTCATCCAGGGAAATGAATACGCCGACCATAAAGCTAACCTAGCTCAAAATGCGCCACTTCTTCTATTCAACACCTACACCAAATCGGATATAAAAAATGAGATACAAAAAAAAAATCAAATCTCATCAGCTTCTTGAATGGAACTCTTACCGCCACCATTACAGTAAAATTAACTATGATAGATGCCCCCCAAAATATCCCACCAACATCTCAAAAGATAAGATTTCAAACTTCGTTCGATTTCGACTTGGCCACATCAATGCTAGCCAACAACATCTCCTTACAAAAAACAACCCACCGATTTGTTGTACCTGCAACGTACGATTGGACCTACCACATATCCTCGAAAATTGTGCAGTATCTAAACCTATAATTCTCAGCATATTTAAAAACTAAAATATTTACGATATACTAAAAAATACAAATTCTATAAATATAGACAAAATAAACCAAACATTAGTATATAAGTATATCTTTATTTAAGAGCCAATAGTCTTTGCAGCTAGGCTCATTAATATTTAATATTAGCATGTAATTTTAATTATTTGTTAATAAAATATAATAATAATAAATTATATTTATAAGCTTATATTATTAAATACATTAAATTGACATACCAAATCTATGGTGTCTGGTCAAAACAGCAGTCAATTTTTTTTCGAAAATGTGTTAAGTATGCAGAATTATTTTAAAAAAATCTATTTTCGTTTAGTCTTAACAGCATAACTCTAAGAAAACTGGTTCCAAAGATTTTCAATAGTCCTAACCACACTTACATCCGTTTTCTAAAATAAATGTTTGATGATAATGGCATAACTCAACTTGTTGTGTTTTGACCAAACAAAAATTTTTAAATTTAAATCAGTGTATGGTCAAAACAACATAACTCAGTTTATTCACTTTTTACTTTCTATATATAGGTGTTATGAATATGGCAAGTTATGGATTCGTAAATAAAATCAAACTCGATGTTTGGATCAAACTAAACATTAAAATGATGGAGATCACTAACAAATTGTGTCCCGTATGTCTATCTGTCCTTGAGTATACAGCCTAGGCCGTTGGATGAATTTGCGTCAAACTTGGTATACATGTTGTTTTTTCCGTAGTACATAGACATTTTTTTTTCATTTTTTTTAAATGAAAAATAACGGTACCTGCCATACATTTTTTTTTGCTAAAGAGAAAAACCTTATTTTTCTCAAAAACGGCTGCAACGATTTTTATAAAAAAAATCAGTTCATTAATTAAGGGAGGGAAATGGTACTTTTTATAATCATTTTTTTGTTAAAAAAATGGTTCTTGGTATGGTAATGGTAGAACCCTTTTTAGTTTTCGATTTTATGGAAAAGGATTCATTTGATTGTTACTTCCAAAACAATTTTTTTTCTATATTTTTTTTGAATACTCAATATTTTGTAAAGGACTCAATCGATTTTTTGAAATTAGTAGGTTTTTAAACATTATCTTGAATAGTTCAAAAAACTACTTTAGTAAAACAAAACAAAAAACAACGGTATACTTTCCATACAAATATTAAACAAATAGTTCAGAAAAAAATGTATTTCTCAAAAACAGCTCCAAGAATTTTGATAAAAAAATTGTGTGTATATATATTGATATACAGGATGCCCTGTAAGGTATAAGTAATGGCACCTAAATTACAAAGTTATATGCATTATTATGTGTACATAATTTACATATCAAGGTTCCATCTACGAGTATGTATGTAGGTACATATTATTCTCCTAACTTACATAATAAAAATACATAATCTAGGTTTAAATATGTATTTGTACTATTCCTTCATCCAAATCCTGCATAGGATAACTAGAATACCTACCTACTATCAGCGTCAATGTTTATCTTTATTAATATTCGTAGCTAAAAAGCAAGTTTGTACGATCTAATCGTGCATTTGATTTTATTCTGCCCATGTACATTTTTTTCTTAATGTCAATCTTATTCTTTCAGTAAACCAGAGTCTTCGATGACTTAGCGAAGAACTAAGTTTGTAAATGTCAAATAGCAGAGATTCTGTTTTACCAATAACATATTGCACTTAGTCCAGAAAAAAACTCCCAAAACTTCTCTAGTCCATTATTATTAATTTTGGTGTATAAGTTCCTTATTCGTTCCTGTTTTTTAATACTGCATTAATAATATATTTTTTTCAGTTTTTTCTTATTTTGTTTTGATAATAAAGTTAAATAAATTCCTTATCTAATAAAAAATCTTGTTTTACACAACAACAATTTCAATATTGGTATTAAGGACACAACTCGAAATAATCTTTTTCTTGAACGAAAATTAGTTTGGTCAAAACAGAATATCTCACTAAAAAAAATATAAACAAGCTTAAAAATTAATTTTTTTTTATTATATTTTATTGTATCCCAATATATATATATGTATTTAATAAAACTGGATTTGGAGGATTTTTTTTAAACTTAAAATGCATTTATCTCAAAACTCAGATTTAAGACTTATGTTGTTATGACCAAACTCCATAGAAACATTTTAATATGTTTAAACAAGTGGTAGAGTTGCTCCATTACAAAGTGAAACGGAAACTATAATTAACACTGAAACAGGGTATTTTACCAATAATAGATTCTTCGTCTTTACTTTGCCTATAAAATGTTCTTATTAAAATATTCACATACACGTCCGCCTACAAGAGATTTCACTGTAATATATATGCATATGCATATCGAATACTACCGAAAATAAGGTTAATTAATTCAAATAGAAAAGTAGCACAGCTAAGAAATTTCAAATTTTAACTATAACTAACTGATCCACCAAAACAGCTTCTAGCCAAAAAAGAATCACGTCAATAATTTATCGACTTAATAATTGATGGGATTTGTTTGTGCCTAAAACTGGTCAAACCTTTTAGCGGTAAATTATGACTTTATTTTTCTATTTTGTTTCTATAACAATGCACATAATCGTTTAAGCTCGCCTAAACTATAAGCTAAATCAATTATGACAAAGCCAATTTAAACAAAAAGGAGTAATAAGTTCCAATATACTGTAGTTTAGCTACACACCCATGCAATAAATTAAGCCTAAACTTTTTTTCGAGATTATTTCCAAATTTTTAAATTATAACAATCAATTTATAGATACTGTCGGCGCGGCCGAAAAAAGACAGCATAATTTAAGCTCCCTTGCAAAGCAGAAAAGGCAACCAAATTAAGCCACGCTGACACTATATTCACAATAATGCTGCTGTAGTGGTACAATGTCTTGACACCTTCTCTCGTTATATTGTCGTTATTGCGACAAAAAGTAGCCTTAATCAGCCGACAATTTGTGTTCAACAATAACACAAATCAACACTCTAATTAGGTTGTTAATTTACCGAGTATAGATACGAAAAAGATATAGATACATGCAGGTAACTATCATTTTATTTTTTTTTTTATTTTTATGTATTTAGGTGTGTGACTAGTTTAAGAGATGTCTGTATGCAAATTTGAGCTCAGAGCGGAAATTGTTAATCACCTGTGTTTTGTCAAAAAGTATTTGTACTTGAAAAACTCAAATCAAATTCGAAACGAAAATTTTAAACGAGTTATTTTATAGCTTTCACTATAAAAAAAAATATATACATAGGTTCGAACAGGCGTGTTTTGCGAGGTTGTATCATTCTTTAGATGGTAAGCTATAAAAAATCACTTGATAAAGTCTTGTCAAGCCTCTAAAAATAAATAAGTGTTTCTTTCGTAGGCCCTAATAGGCTTCTTTTATAGGGCCTAAGAATAAAATTAACAACATTAACATACAGTAAAAAAAAAACTACAGATTTCATTATCATAAACCATAAAATAGTAATTTGAATATTTGGAGAAAACGTGGCCAAAGTAACATACATAATAAAGGAAACCCACACAATGTATTGTATCTATCTGCCCACCACCACCACGTGTGGATGTGGAGCTTTTATGAATGAAGACGAATTTTGGTTAAAAAGTTGAGATTTCATTTGGAGCACAACTGATGTAAATTTCCATATTTGTACGAGAATATATTTTTTTTATTACAATTTTGATGCTTTCAAAAAAAATTAAAAAAAAAATTGTCGAAAAGAAACAACTATACTTGTTGAATAAAGCAGAACAAGTTAACTGTCAAATAAAATTCAAGAATCAAGAGAAAATAATTTAAAGGTTATAAAACCTTTAAGAGCATGATGGCCAAGTGACTACACATGGTATCAGCGAATGGCATGACAATAATTATGATAACTAGAAATTGTAGGTACATAAAATGGGAAATTCTCAAGTGTTGACAGACAAAGAGATTAGAATTTTATGTTGCATGTCGAAAAGAGGTCGAACTGATCTGTTATACAGGGTGACCAGATAGTAATAGTGTTTTTTTTTCAATTACATATAATGTTTCAGCAGATTTCAAATTTAACAATGACAGCTAGCTGTCAAAATATTCAATCAGGTTTGCCTTTTCATCGTGTATCTTTCAACCTTGTCAAAGTGAAGAAATTATAAAAAAATAAATAAATTCGAAATTCAGGGTCATTTGTAAATACTAGAGTTCCTGATTTTGTCCGGAAAATGTTCCTCTAGCAGGCCAATTTTTCAATGTTTAGGTTTGCGGCTATGTAAACAAGCAACATTTCTGTTATTGGAGCGAATACAATCCACAAATGTTCGATCAAACCTCATGCATCTACAAACATTGAATGTTCGATGTTGTGTATGGGGTATGGCATGGCAGCATCACCGGACCTTATTTCTTTACCTTCAATGGTCTCAGGTATAGAGCGATCTTAACCGTCTTTCTGTGGCAGGTGATCGACAACATCAATTGAGGCACTGGTTCCAACAAGAGGGTGAAACTCTCGGAAGTTGTGAACGAGAAATTTGGCAACATTTCTCATGCTCATCGGAACTAAGAACTTTGAACGAGCTCGAGGCCAACATAATATTGAACCGAATCATCAAAAAATAGACCGACACCACTTGAAACACTGCCATTTGAATTGTGCGAATTCTCTTTTAATTGAGCTCGATGCAATTTAATATTTGAATTTTATTGTTTGATAGCCTGTCAGTAGTTGAAAATATAGTAGCAATTATTTATCTTATAGGTACTTTTATATATGAAAGAAAATTTCATCTAAATCGTTTAAGTCGTTCATATTTTATCGAGCATAGACTCCAATTCAATCAAATTATTCAAGAAAAAAACTGTCCAAAAAAAAACAAAACACTTTTATGGGCGACTATCTGTAAAATTTTCTGAGTACACAACCCAAGTTCCTGTCATTTTTCTGGATTATTTAAATTTTATGCAAAACAGTGGGCGTTTCAGTTGGCGTAAATTTACTATTATTATTTCTTACACAATAATTTATCAAAAAAGAATGGTTCATCAAAATCAATAAATTGGTTTAGGTTTTACTCAATCGCAACTCACACCAAACGAAAATTCAAACGGGTTGAAAAGATAAATGTGTAACATGTTATTGTTAAATTGTTGCGCAATACAATGCACAGCGATATTCAACATCAACACGAGCTCATACAGCATACACTATCCGCCAATTCTTGAAAAACGCGTTTAGCAACGAACTCCAACCGTACCGTATCAAACGCGTTGGTTGCATGGAATTCAGATCACCATGTGTTTAATTCTAAAACGGTTCGTAGAGGACAACGGACATTGGGGTATCTCCTGTCAACTTCTGCTATTGTAACTTGTTTTTTCATTGTGTGCACACTAAAGGGGTTTTGACTACTCTTAAAATTTATCAAACTCAAATACACCAATGCGTATTGATTTAACACATTCTCGTTGAGTGACTAAAGAAGGTACTTAAAAAGTATGTCCAAAGTAAGTCTCAAGGATAGCCTGGATATTTCCCTCGAACATTGTTTATAAAAATAGCGATATAATAATGTGAGGCATGTAGGTGAGGTTAGGTTAGGTTAGGTATAGAAAATAATTGTTAGAGGTCTAGTTTAAATTATATCCAAAAGATACAAGCGACCTTTTGGCCAACTGTGTGAGTTATACAACAGCTTTGGACGAATGTAGGCTTTAAACAATGCTGTCAAGATCAGAATTAAATGAGCTTATCATACGCTACCGTTGCAGTTCCACATCCGAAGAACAAGGAGGTAAATCTAAAAACGAATCTGAAAAGCTAAGAGCAATATCTTCAGCAATACAACTTAGTAAATTAGAAGTTCCAGATAAGATATCATTAATGTAAATGAGAAAAAGAGTTGGAGATAAGACGGAGCCCTGGGGCATACCATCATATATTTTATGAATATCATTCTTGAAATCCTCTAATATAACTTGTATTGAGTGCGAGCGGCGCGGCGCGCGGTCCGAAAGGTAATTTATAATCCAACGAAGAAGAGATACATCGATACCAAGTGCATGCATTTTCGATAAAAGGTTTTGAGGTCAATTCTATCAAATGTTTTTAAGATATCAAGCGCAAAAATTTTACTTTCTCCAAAACAATGAAAAGGATTGTGCCACTGCTCGGTGAGAAATACCATCAGATCACCAATGGACATATTGCTACGAAAACAAGACTGTCGGTTATTAAGGAGGTATCATTGTTTTTTTTTTTATAATTGTGCACGCGCTTAAGGGATTATGAATACCCTTTATATGCTTGTAACACAGCGCGGGCATCCGGCGAAAGAAGAGAAAGAAGGATAGGAAAGATGTGTGGCGCGATGTCCTGAAACTAGAGATGGGTGTTGTCTCAGATTTATCTCCAGGGATGGCGGCCGAACTAATGCGGAAAAAATTACCGTCGCTTATTTATTTATGTCTCTTATAATTCGCATTATTTTATTTTATTTCATTGTCATATTTATGAGTAGCTTACTCAATCAAATGTTGTTAGTGTTATGCCTGAACAGCATGTAATGAGTAAACCACCAACTCATTTTATTATAATTTTTAGAATTGATTTTTAATGGAATATAAGAAGACAAAGACAACGGCAGAAATCGAACCTGCAACTACGAGATTGACAGTCGAGTAGACAACTATCGCGCTATTGCCACCCCCATCTTCAAGATATTTCTTTAGCTGATAACTAATCAGCGTTTCGATGACTTTGGAAAGAAGGAACGTAAGTGCAACTGGACGGTTATTAGAGGGTAAAGAAAATTCACGTATTTTAGGGACATGCTGGACAAATGCTGTTCTCATACACTCGGAAAGAGATCAGTAAAGTAAGACAGATGGAAAAACGTACGCAGTGCTTTTGCCAGAGCTGAAAAGCACTTCTTCAGAACGATTGGAGGGATATTATCCTAGTTAGCGGATTTGTGTATATCAAAGTTTTTAAGGACTCTATAAACTGCACCAGTGCGAAGGAGGATTCGTCAAATACGCTCTAAAATACAGGAGGAGTCCTAAGACTTTCTGGCAGCGTCTATTTATCAGCGAACTGCGCTGCAAACTAATTGACTTTCTTTCGTAATCAATTAATATGAGCGTTTGAACGGAAGAAAAATTACCAATACAACATTCAAGACATTTAGACCTGCAAAATGTTGGTTCTCTAAATATGAACATTGCAAGTCTTTCTAGCTTGTTTGAACTTATTCCGGTTTTTCTCAGTGGGATTAACTTTATAATTCCTGAAGCTTACTCCTCCAAACCTAAAAACCTTACAGCTCAAATTAAAACATGCATTTTCTTTCAGTTTGATAAACTTCACTCTATTCGAGATGAAAATTAATTTCTCATTCTGTAAAAAATTAATTTTGTTATCATATATGCCCTGGAGTCTATGTCATTACCGAGGAAGAATACAGACCAGATAAAAGTTCCTGAATAAATCATTGGAACATATTTGATTTTACCCCGAGTACCATACACCATTTTTATCTAGTTTCACCTAATTGAAAAATAATTGTTAAAATGTATATTATGTAAATTTAGAAGAAACTCGCTTGTCCAATATTCCCATTCAAGTATTCTGAATGTTAGAAGGAAAGTATTTAATGTTACGGAAGCACATTTTTACACAAGGATGTCACTTGAATTTATCAAAAATTCCTTTCGCTTGATGTTTAAAAAATAATTCTTTCAATTATTGAATTTCACTACACATTACTGCATTAGTGGAAGAATTAGTTGAGTAAAGAGTTCTGCAATGGGCAAAACCATTTCAATACCGACGTTAAGGTTATGTCCATAAGCGTGATGGCTTTCAATAATTTAGTTTTCACAGCACGGTACTCACCTGAAAAATAGAAGAAAAAAACAGTATTAAGAAAATGTTATGGAGATAAAATAATTATAATATTAAATAAATTTTGTTAGCATTGCATTTGCAAACTAAGCTAAGAATATAATACTAATGTTTTTTATCTTCATTTTATTAGAAATACTGATTTTGGAATCCGAGATTGTTTACTCACTGAAAATCGAATTCCATACACTAGACATTTATTTGTAATTTGAAATCCCAAAGTGAGTATTGAATTAAATTGGGTTCAAAATATAATTGTAAAATTGATTCACAAATAAAACTAGTAATATTCCTTAAATAAATTGATTCCCACGTTGGGCGCCATTTAAGTTTTTTTTAAATCTTTTTTTCTTTTAATCGATTCTGTTTCTCAAATATAATTATTTGACAATATACATGTCGATAAACACAGTGGTAAAAATATCAATTAAATTTAAATCTCAAAATAAAAAGGATCTATCAAAGTTGCTATCGATTGGCGTAATATTAAATTACGAGTCTCGTAGCCAGCACTAGATCGTACTAAGGACGAAATTCTTGTTGCTTTTTTCCTGCCGACTTAGAACACGTGCGATTAGTTAAGTGTTAATCACTAGAATCTGTTTCCTCAAGAGCTGCTCGCAATTGTGTACCCTTTATATCACAATTCCAAGATAAATTTTAAACACGATTTTCTTTTTGTCACAACGCACTTCCTATAATATTTCACATTTCTATATCTATAAACTTCCTACTGGTTTCCTTATTTTTATCTACGTCAAAAAATTCACATCTTTAAGACAAAAAAATTAAAAACAAATACTTGTTTTATCAAATACAAAATCTTAATTCTTTTTTCTATTTATTTATTAGAAACATTGATTTGTCGATTCCTTAGAAATTTTTTATCGGATTCATTATAAATAACCATATCGATTTTCGATACGGAAATAAACCAGACCATTAGCCCAAAAAAATGTTCTCCAATCAGCGTATGCATCAACATACCTACTCGTTCAAGTTTTTTTTTTTTGTCTTTTTTTGTGGGGATTTTTTCTCAAAACGAGTATAGAACAACGAGCAAAACTTATTAAGAGACTTCATTAACATCTGATTGTAAATCGATTTTAATCTAGACATCAAATATTTATCTTAAATATATGGATCTTTAGACGACGCGATCGTTGGATGAATAAATTGACACATTTTTGTTAAGATTTAAAAAAATTAAATCAATAATCATAAATTGCTGCCAGTAGCTGTAGTTGTCGTAGAAAAACAAAACTAGGTTGCAGTGTGTAGAATCTAAGATCCTTGCACCTCACTAGTGATACATCAAAACAAAAAACCAGTACATAATTTAAAGGGTTAATTTAAAACAGGTCATAAAAGCTCCACTTTTTTTTCAATAATAAGCCAACGATATATGCATAAATATAAATCATTGGTAGAGAATGTTAAAAAAAATTCTCAAGGTTAAAAGAGATTGATGGCTCGTCATTTGTAAAATAAAGGAAAAAGACTTATAAATAGATACTAACTGCAAGTCATAAAAGGTCGACTAGTTTCTCCAATTTATCAGAGGTAACGTATCTATTCAGCGTCAATTAAACACAAACTAGAAAGTTTGCATTTGCAATACAAAAATTACTTAAAAACATCTAACAGGGCCGATAACTAAGTAAACGGGCCGACGATGCTAGTATTGACACAATTTCATTTCAAGACATTTGGCAGATTCAAACGTACAATACCCTCCCACAGAATGTCGCACAGTATGCGACAAGGGCCCAGACAAATCAAAAATGTTTATATAGCAACTTTTTCGACATAGGTAATATTAAAACGCTGTAAATCCTAGCTCATCCAGTCGAGACTAGAGATACCAAATACCGATATCACCTTTTTTATTGACAGCCAAGAATCATAAGACGAAGCTTATTAGATATAAGCTGTCGCGAAGAGCTGAAAATTCTTGGCACGCAGCATAACATTAAACTCTGCTGGGTCCCGTGTCACAGTAATTTACCGGGCAACGATAGAGCTGATGAACTGACAAGGAAGGGTTTAACACTTGATCCTACCCAAATAGACCCGTCGATTAGAGTCCCACTCTGTGTTCCGACATAGAACATTGGAAAGAAGATTCTTTCAAAAACCAACGAAAGATGGAATGGGATCGACACCTGCGCCACAACCAGGATACTATGGCCCAACTTCGACAAGAAAAGAACAGAAAGTACCATCCACATAAACGAAAATTCCCTTCGAACTCTTGTAAGCGTACTCACCGGACACAATCTTCTCGGCTACCATAAAGAGAAAATGGGACTAAGCAACGATGACTCATGCAGAAGCTGCAATGATGAAGACGAACATGAGGAGATCTCTCACTTTTTGTGTCATTGTCCAGCACTTTGCCATATAAGGAACAAATTCCTGGGCAGTTACTTCTTCAAAGATTTAGAAGAGCTGTCGAATTTTTCAGGCAAAAGCCTACTGAAATTCATAAAAGCCTCTAAATGCCGGTAGCAAGATCAACTGGCAGCCCATCTACCTAGCCCATCCAGTGTACCGATACCTTAAAGTAGTTCAATGTACAGATAGAATATGGTGGTTTCCGGTTTAGGCACTGCGATCTTCAGAATAACTGAATAACTGTGATCTTCAAAATTAATGACTCTCCTTCGTGATACGTCAGCAGCTGGACTTCTTGGTACAATTCGGCTGGATTTAAGATTACTCCTCTATATGTAGAACTCTTCAGCAGTGAGGATATTTGTTTGCGTCCAAAATGAAGGGGTGGAGCTTATTCTGGTGCAAGTCATTAAAGATGAATTCCAGTAAATTCGAGTTTAATAAGGAGATCAACTAAGATCAAGTTAAAGTATAATAATATTAAAATTAACTTTTTATGTACCTTTTTTTTATTTGATAAAAAAATTCGTTAGAGATTTTTTATATAATTTGTTTAAATTTTATATACAAAAACCGGAGATTGAACATACTAAAATTAATTTATCTTAATAACATTTAAATTATATCATTCTAAATAGTTTTAATATATTTTTATTAAAAAAAATATATAGCATCCAACATTTATTAAAAAAAATAATAAAAAAATAAAAAAATAATAAATATAAAACTTAAGAAAAAAGAAATTGTGTGTGCAATTAATTTAGATTGTCAAATTGATAATAAGGACCATGAAAAAAATCTATTTTTTAATAACTTCCATAAAACAAAGCATAAAAATGTATATTTTAAAATAAAATCTTAAAACTAAAAAAAATAGAAGCCAAAAAAATGTTACCCACTAAAATATTTGATTTTACAGTATAAATTTAATTTATATGTAACAAAAATATGTTTAAAAAAACAAATTACAAATCACTCAAAGTATAAAGTATATTCATGTATAGAACATTACAAAAAAAGAGCTAAATTAGTTAAAGGAAGTAATAATTAAAAATAGGTATACATATACATACATTTCAAAAATGCATCAAGTGTGAATTACGAATATCAAAATCGTCATAATACTCGTATAAAGGGTTATCCCTTTTGTGGTTTCAAAAATATAGGGCTGGAATTCGACATCTGTCAAACTAAGTTGTTAAACCAATTTTTTTTTTCAGTTGAAAGTCTGACATTAACGAAAATGGATCGCTTATTATTGCACAACGCACAAATATTGTTAAGACCTACTACAAAAAATGATGATTCTGCCACAGCCACATATCGTGCTTCAAGTGGAGATTATGGTTTACATAATCGTCCAACTACGCAAGCAATTGGAAAATTGTGGAGAAATTTGAAGACACTGGATTGGTTACAGATATTGTAAGGCCTGGGCATAATCGTTGCGCTCGTACCACTTAAAATATCGCTGATGTAGGTGAAAGTGTTGCCGAAGACCCGAATGTGTGGATTTCTCGTCGTTCTCAGGAATTAGGACTGTCTTACGGCACATTATATCGTATTTTGCATTTGGATCTACACCTACATCCATATAAGCTCCAGCTGACACAACAACTGAAGCCAGCTGACCATTCACAACTTCGTAGATACTTCGAATGAGTGCTTGAACAACAGGCAGTGGACGGCGATTTTTCGAACAAAATTTTCTTCAGCGACATAGCACATTTCTCACTCGGTGGGTATGTTAATAAACAAAGTTGTCGTATATGGGGTTCTGAGAATCCTCAAGTAATTGAAGAGAGGCCATTACATCCACAAAAAGTCACTGTTTGGGGCGCTCTTTGGTCCGGAGGTGTGATTGGGCCTTACTTCTTCGAAAACGACCATGGAACGACTGTCACCGTCAATTCTTAATAGAAACGGCTAAAAGTATTTTTAAAGTCGTTTTTCACTTAATTTTTTTATATATAAAAATTCTTAAATTTTTTCTAAAAAAAATGGTATCGATTTTAAATATTAAACAATATAAATTTTTAAAAAAATTTCAGAAAAAATCGCCCACCCGTTTTCGAAATATTGAATTGTTAAACAAAAAAAAATATTTTTTTTTTTCAAAAATCCATAAAAACTATTTTTTTTTGAAAATTCCGAAATGCAGTATTATTTCGAATATAAATGAGATCCTGTATACCAATTTTGATTAAAATCCGTGGAGCCGTTTATGAGAAAGTCGAAAATCAATAAAATGGCAGATACCGTTAATAACAAAATATTTTAATTTTTTTTTCGGCCAAATTGTAGAACATACTCAAATCAACTGGCCACCAAGATCATGCGATTTGACACAGCTGGACTTTTTTTTGTGGAGCTACGCGAAATACCAGATGCAGATTCACCTTTAACTCTTGAGCACTTGAAAACCAACATTCGTCAAGTTATGGCTGAGATACCGCCCAATATGTGTCAAAAAGTGGTCGAAAATTACCTCAAAAGAATCGACACTTGCAACAATTCGCGTGGTGGTCATTTAAAAGATGTAGTGTTTCACACATAATGCCAACGTTCAAACTTTATAATAAAAAAGAAATATCATGAAAAAAATATTTTATGTGTTTTATTTGCGTTTACTTTTGAAACCGCAAAATGGATAACCCATTGTTTTCTTTTAAGAATAATTTTAAATATATAAGTGTACATTATATAAGATACTTAATATTATTATAATATTATAAAAGATGATTAAAGTATAGCATTTTGTACTATATTTAAAAAACAAAGAAAAAAATTAAATGAAAAAATAAATACTATTTGATCTTGTCAGTTTTCCTTTGGCTGATCGTGAATTCTTCCCAGGTAGGGAGGGATGTTATACTTCCGCCCATACCTAGCAGAGGAAATCGTCGTAAGTTGAACTCTATGCAGTTCAATTACCTTGTAATATCACCTCACTAGTATTTATTTGGGTCAATCGAAGTGCAATATTACTATAACTGATTTGTGCTGATTAGGCAAAAGAGCCGATAACCACTACTGAATTTAGGGTTCGTGATCGGCAGAGTGATACCTCAAGATTGAGTCGTCTTGATAAAGCTGAAAACCGAGTCGGTTGTTTTTAATTGTAACAAGAACAAGTCCAATAAGGGTTAAAAATTTCAATTGGTTATGCGGAATCTTACAACTCCCAAAAAACACATTTTATTTTATTTTATTTTATTTTATTTTATTTTATTTTATTTTATTTTATTTTATTTTATTTTATTTTATTTTATTTCATTTTATTTTATTTTATTTTATTTTACTAGGTAAGCTATTGAGGAAGGACAATATATTTAATAAGGTGATAAGCAAGGACGTATTGATTTTACAAGAATGTTGCGTGTTGCCGTTGTAATGAATTTTCCATTTTAACTGATTTATAAATAAATTAAAATAAAATGATTAAATATTTTTGTTTTCAGCTACGTTTGGAGCAAACATATTTTTGGGATAAGGGAGCTTAAGCATTTTGAAGCGAATAAACTGAAAAAAAAACTTGGCCATCTTTACGAAGTCCATACATTTTATAAACCATTGGCAACAAAGTTTCATTGGTAGGAAGTTGAGTGCCCAAAAATGGAAATATATGGCCGCAATGTAGAAGTAATTTTATCTTTAAGGTTGCAATTCATGAAGTAGATAGATTACAAATTTTCTCCGTTTTTTTTTTAAATCTTGAAGCTGCCATAAATCATTATAATCATCTACACCAATCAAAGGCCTTTCAAAGGAAAAACTATTGGTTTTTCTGCGACAGTGAATTTATTATTGGTCATGAGCGCCAAACAAACAATTCGAATATTTCATAAAGAAGAAATCTTTGTTGCTATTTATGAAAAGAGAAAATACACTTCTAAAGAATAGCTGATGCTCGGCTGGGCCCCATAGATGGTCAGATAATAATCCTTGTGTCAATTATTTTCTCTCCTCTCAGGTCCTATTCAAGGGAATTATAATTTAACCGATAGGCGGCTCTGTGCAACAATGCCTGCTGCTCTTAAAAAAAAATATATTCAAAACCCCAACAAAAGAAAAAAAAAACAAAAAGCATCAACGCATTTTATTGTGTCCTTTTTTGGGATTCCTTTGGAACTACGAGAAAGGGAAATCTACCTACCGATGAGGCTTAGCTTATATAAAAAGTAAAAAGTTACCTACGACGACGACGATAACGACGACGGACACGACCGGACATTTCTCAATGTGTGTACAACAAGTCGACAAACAAGCTAAAATGACACATCTGATTAAGGAATATCACCTCAGCACGCTTGATCCCAGGAATATATTTTTATACTGTCTACCTACCTATACTATACTGTACCAGGTAGCGTCTTGAAAAAAAAAGATCGTCTAAAGCTAAACAATCGAGATTTGCAATGGAAGAAGCTCCTCGTTGCCTTCATTTGTAATTTCAATGGAAGTCAACACAAATTGCAGTGTAGAACACAATGTTCTCTCTCTCTCTCTCTGTTTCGCTCTTTCTGCCTATCCCCAAAAGATGCATCCAATCCACAACACAGCCGCACACAAAATTATCAGAGATACACCAGTGGATAAGCTCCGTCGAGAGGGTACTGAACCTTTCTTCCGATTTGTTATGGCTGCAAACGCGAAGACAGCACGAATCATGGATATGGGGACGATCGAGCGAGCATCCATAACCGAATCGAATTGTTGAAATTCGAGTATGTATCTTCATGACCAAACATCCAAAAGGAATCGTAATAATAATGGTCACTATGGCCGGCCAAAACGTCTTCGTTGTTCCATCGATCGCATGTGGATGCATTTTTATGGATCGAATTCGATGCGATGGTCATCCACACAAGGGCATCCTCAACAAGAGCGAATAATAATAATAAAATAAAATAAAGGAGAACTGAGAAAAAAACATTTAGGCCCTTTTTAACACTTTACGTGAGAATATGGCACTAACGTGCCTGCCAGCATAAATTGCAGCCAGTACCAACCAACAACGCTATAACGAGAAACCTAGCATCGACACCGAACCAAATCGCACTTAAACAAAAAAAAAGATCATCTCGGACGGAGCAAGAGAGAGAGACTACAAAAAAAATAAATAAAGAATCTACAGACTGCAAGAAAAAAAAATTAAAAATAATAACTGCCTGGCCAAACTCTTATCGTTCCCAAGGAATCATTACTTCACACTTCGAGGCATTTCCGAAGCCCGAACCAGAAGAAAACGCAGCAACCAGCTGAACCAGCATCTTTACTTGGAATCATCATCATCTCCATGCAAGGCTTAAATTGGTTTCTCGTTAGAGAGTCGCGCACATCCGCACAACATTCGAGCATCCCGGAATGGCCAAGTATTTATGAGTGTGCATTCGTAAAGAAGATTATATCAATTCCACTCTATAGCATGCACAGCGCAGGCCGCAATTCCTTTTCTAGAATTGCCAGGATTCTTTTTATGAGACCTCTTTTGTTCTGTTTTTTGTATATAGATCCATAGCTCGGCATAGTCCGCCTCGTTTTGTCCAAATATAGATGCGCGCACATTCACATTATCCCTGCTGCTTGACCAGGCGCGGCGCGAGGAACATACAGGGATTATGGAGGAAAAAAACACCAATCGCAATAAATTACCGATTAGGCTACCTATACCTAACTTACGTACCACCGACGCGCGCCGCCGCAGCCGCCCCCGACGACGACGACGATGGAGGTTTTTTTTTCTTTGGTCAACCACCATCGCACAGCCTCTCCTGACCATCGCAAGAGGCTTATTGCAAAAATCACAATAAATTCGAATTTACAGCGAAGTCGATAAGTATTTCCGTGGAAATATCACCCGGCCAAAAGGAGGACCATGATCTGTGGTCTCTGCTGCTGATGCCGAGAAATGGTGGTGGTGATGGTGATTCTAGCTTCTAGGATGCAGATGGCCGGTTTCAACTTACAACTTGGCAGAAAATAAATTACAAAACACACAAATTCAAGAGTGTGGATTAAAAATTGCGCTCCTTTATGGCTTAAGGAGTTTGAAATTAAAAAAAAAAAACAACCACAATAAACTACTTACTACTACTACTGTTTACAGTGGCCCCTTTTGAAACAGCAAGCGCGACAAAGTGTACCTGTGGATCATTATGTGAAAAATTTCGTGTTGAACATGCACACCAGGTGATTTTGGTTCAAACAAAACAACAACAAAAAAAACACGCAAGCACACGTGATATCACACAACACCTTGCCAAGTGTAATTGTTTCGTCGAATACAAGATGAGTGTTTGCTACTGTGCGATGCGACAGCTTGCGTGAAAATGGCAAGAAAAGGTACAAAGACAGACTTGTAAACTACTTGAGCTGATAAACTACTAAAACCCTTTGTAATTTGTTTTCAAGTATAATGTAGTCCAAATAAGATTAGAAGCTGGTAAGGAGAAAAATTGAAGGCAGTTTAAATTAAGAATTTTGAGTTATCAATTTTTGATTACAAGAAAAACATGTGTTAACTGTCAAACCCGCTTAAATAAAACGACAGAAACTTTTAATAATTTTAGTTCGAACTAGCTGAGATTCAGATTGACCTTACCTGAATGCTGCATCGGAATTGCCGAGAAGCTAAAACAAACTTAGGGTATGTAGGCTTACACGCAAATAGAAAATATGTCGGCAAAATTTAAACTTTCATTCAAAGTGTCATTAAGAAATGAAGGTGAAATTTTAAAACAAATAAAGGGTTATCCATTTTGCATTTTCAAAAGTATAGGGCTCGAATTCGACATCTGTCATGCTATGTTGTTAAACCAATTTTTTTTTTTCAGTTGAAAGTCTGACATTTACGAAAATGGATCGCTTAACTATCGCTTAACACAACGCATCAAAATTGTTAAAATCTACTACAAAAATGGTGATTCTGCCATAAGCACATATCGTGCTTTAAGAGGAGATTACGGTTTACATAATCGTCCAACTACGCAAGCAATCGGCAAAATTGTGAAGAAATTTGAAGAGACTGAATTGGTTACAGATATTGTAAGGCCTGTGCATCATCGTTTCGCTCGTACCACTGAAAATATCGCTGCTGTAAATGAAAGTGTTGCCGAAGACCCGAATGTGTCGATTCCTCGTCGTTCTCAGGAATTAGGACTGTCTTATGGCACATTATGGCGTATTTTGCATTTGGATCTACACCTACATCCATATAAAGTGCAGCTCACACAACAACTCAAGCCAGCTGACCATTCACAACGTCGTAGATACGTCGAATGGGTGCTTGAACAACAGGAGGTTGACGGCGATTTTTCGAACAAAATTTTCTTCAGCGACGAAGCACATTTCTCACTCGGTGGGTATGTTAATAAACAAAGTTGTCATATTTGGGGTTCTGAGAATCCTCAAGTAATTGAAGAGAGACCATTACATCAACAAAAAGTCACTGTTTGGGGCGCTCTTTGGTCCGGAGGTGTGATTGGACCGTACTTACCTTACTTACCTTACTTACCTTACTTACCTTACTTACCTTACTTACCTCACCCTCATTTCGGAGCGTTTTGCTCATATTATAACCCACTTTTTTTTTTGCTTGCTATTGAAGAATACAACTTGGAGAATATGTGGTTTCAACAACACGGTGCCATATGCCACACAACTCGAGCAAATATGGCTTTATTGCAAGAGACATTTCCTGGCCGCGTAATTTCTCGTCGTGGCGATATCAACTGGCCACTAAGATCATGCGATTTGACACCGCTGGACTTTTTTATGGGGTGACGCAAAATACCGTGTTTATGCAGATAAACCTTTAACTCTTGAGCACTTGATAACCAACATTCGGCAAGTTATGGCTGAGATACCGCCCAATATGTGTCGAAAAGTGGTCGAAAATTACCTCAAAAGAATCGATGCTTGCAACAATTCGCGTGGTGGTCATTTAAATGACGTAGTGTTTCACACATAATGCCAACGTTCAAACTTTATAATAAAAAAGAAATATCATGAAAAAAAAACATTTTATATGTGTTTTATTTACGTTTACTTTTAAAACTGCAAAATGGATAACCCATTATATTGCGTCTTAGAAAGGTACTATAGCATCTAACTGATGAGCCCAACTGTAGTACCTGGGCGAAACGCATATTAATTTGGACTAAAGGTCGCAAAAAAAAACTCGATGGTACTTACCTTTACCTTCGACAGTTATATGATTTCGTTTAATAACTTTAACTACGAAATAGTCAATAAAGTCTCATAACGGGTGATTTTTTTGCTACTTAGTTTTTGACGTTTATATTTTTGACAGATCACACATGACAAATTCCACGAACATTTGACATTTCGATTCAGTATTGTTTGCCATTTCATCATGAATAGACTTACGCCTGAACAACGTTTGCAAATTATTGAAATTTATTATTAAAATTCGTGCTCTGTGAAAAATGTGTTTCGCAAGCTACGTCCGTTTTATGGTCGTCATAATCGTCTTCAGCGACGAGGCTCATTTTTGGCTAAATGGATACGTGAATAAGCAGAATTGCCGTATTTGGAGTGAAGAGCAGCCAGAGGCAATTTAGCAGCTACCAATGCATCCCGAAAAATGCACTGTTTGGTGCGGTTTATGGGCAAGCGGCATCATTGGGCCGTACTTCTTCAAGGACGATGAAGGCCGCAGGGTTACGGTCAATGGAGAAAGGTACCGTTCGATGATAAAATATTTTTTTTGCCGAAAATGCAAGAATTGAACTCGGTCGACATCTGGTTCCAACAGGACGGTGCCACATGCCACACTGCACGCGAAACCATGCATCAATTGAGAGGCGAATTTGGTGAGCAGTTGATCTCACGTTTTGGCGCAGTCAATTGGCCACCAAGATCATGTGATTTGACCCCGTTAGACTATTTTTTGTGGGGCTATGTTAAGTCTATTGTCTATGGGGACAAGCCAAACACGATTGCTGCCTTGGAAGCCAACATTGAACGCGTCATTGGTGAGATTCCGGCCGAAATGTGTGAAAAAGTTTGCCAAAATTGGACCTTCAGAATGGACCACCTCAAGCGTAGCCGCGGGCAACATTTAAGTGAAATTATTTTTAAAAAGTAAATGGCGGAAATTGATTTATCGATCCAAATAAAAATTTCATTCACTTTTTACAAGTTTCTGTGCTTTTTTTTTAATTTTCAAAAACCAAGCTCTTAAAAAATCACCGTTTATTTTGTTGGGATTAGATTATCAGTATTTTAGCGAATCACAGAGGAATATAATTCGCAGCTGTATAGCTTGCTTGATAAAGCCTTTTAACTTTTGTTTTTATGTATTTATGTATTTTGTATTTTATTTCAAAATTTATTTAAAATTTTATTTAAAACATTTTTGAACGAACTATAACATATATTTGTCCGGGGATTTCATTAAAACGGTGTTTTATAAAGCAACATAATTCTTGGGAAATTCGTTAAAAACACAATTTTGAAATAATAGTTTTTGACCAAAATCTCAAGAACGACTAATCGTACAATAGTTAGGAATGTGATATGTATTAAAAACTTTAGAATCCAAGCTTAATGGTATAAATTTCAAAATTAAATTACTCAATTCCCCAAAGAAGTAGGTACGCCCCTTTTCAGAACAATTTTTTTGATTATTAAATGAAAATAATTAAAGATTTGATATCTTAACTACGATATTCCTTAACTATTTTTGTTTTGTTTAAATTCTAAAAGATGCCAATTGACTCAAGACACTTTTTGAACTCTCTTTGCAGTAGGTGTTGTGGTTTATTTAATTATTATACTTTTTTATGTTAAATAATAATCAATTAAAAGCTAAAGAGAAAAATGGCTAAGTACTTTTTTGTTCGTTAGCTTCAAAACCAACACATTTCGACTGTTCTCTAACCGTACTAAACTTCTGTAACGCACGTTGGAAGCAGACATCCGCTTACGCAAGTAATTGGACGGATTTGTTGAAGATACTGATTTCCTTGTTTACGCATGCTCTAGGGTTTTAGGCACAATCTGTTCCAGAACAAGATTGAAAAAGTCATAGTTCCGAAGAAACATTTCCCAGTTGTACATTGAACCGTCAGTTTTTTTGGAATCCCAAATTCGGCCATCGCCAAGAACAGCTCTTAACGATGAATACTATCTTTCCAACATTGAAGTGGCTGAAGAGCTGGTGGCGGCAGGTCTTTTCTTTAAATTGGTTGGTCTTTTCCAGGATTTACTTATTATTGCCTTATTATTACCTTAGTTTCCTACAAACATTAGGTTAAAAAAATTGCGTCCTTCATTAACTCTTTATTTGATTCGAACAAAAATTTGTCATCTAACAAACACCAAAATATTAAAGGTAAATAATTTAAATCTTGCACGACTTGAATAAATATCTTACGAAACAAATCCTGACAAAAAAAATTAAATCACTTATTGCCTTTGCTACTGTTTCTTTTATCATAATTCCATCTGTTGGTAGTTCCGAACTAAACAGCAGCTTTAAAACGATCAACCAAATATTTCATTCTCCAGAGGGCAATTTGAAAGCACCAATCAATTTACTTGCTTTGGACCGACCCGGAATTTAAATGCAAAGAATCGTAACAAAGCCAATCAACATTTATCTGTCGGCTGGCATAATCAGGAAGGGACAAAGTTATACAGATGGAGGGTCTTTCAAACAATAGAATTGATAAATCTCCGGCGCGTGACAAATAATTTTTTTTTCCTTCAAAAGGTTTGGTTTTTGAAAAAGACATTGAGATTGGAATAATAAAAGATATAGATTTGCTTAAAAAATCTACCAACGAAGTAGGTCTGTAGTTTGCAGATATTTTTGATTAATTGTATCAATGAATTGAAATGAAACAACAACAAAATTTCTTGTGCTTTACCATACAATACCCAAACGGTCAAGATCTATTTTAAACTTCAACAACAAGAGTGAAGTGGACGCAAAATTAATGATACTTCCTACTCCGATTCTAGCAACCAACGATCTAACCTAAGATTATACCAACGCGTCATAAATAAATAAGAAAAAAAAGAAGAAGAAACCTTCATGATCTGGAAAACCACTTACCACTTTCCAAGACGAAACACTCAGTGGGTGATAAAGAAAACGAACCATAAACTTAGCGGAGGTGGAGTTTAACGTCGTGTCAGCAGCATCTACAAAAAACTCAAAAAGAAAAAAAAAACACAATCCAAGATAATTGCAAAGATCCCACACACTTCACCCACCAAACAGATGAATGTATCTATGATCAAGCTAACTGATGATCTTGCAACACAACGCCTGTTTTACACGTGTTGTTGCGAGGGGGTTCACTGACTCTAGACGGTTTGTGAGCTAAGAAGTGAAAGAACTCCAGAGGCTATTCGATTAAAACTGACTTGGTCGTGTAGTCAGTTGTCTTCAATTCAATAAAGAAACTTTGAAAGTATGAAAGATAAAGGCCACAAGATCAGCAAACAAAAAAAACTCCAGAAAACGAATTCATAAAATCTCGAACCAAAACAATCTCCGGGGTTAACAAGATGGTTAACACTTTGAAAAACATGGGAATTATTCCCCGTTAACAACTTTGAGTGGTCTATTTTGAAAATCGGCTCATAAAGTTGTTTGGGCGAAAGGCTTGTTGCTTAAAAGTTCAAAGCCTTTGAGATAGATATTGTTTGTAATAAAAAAAAAGTTTAAATCTCAAGCATTTCAGAGATAGGAGAATTTGAGTGCAGATTGGCCCGACTGTGTAAAAATTGTACAGGTACTCGTAGATTTAGGTTTTACGAAAATATCAGTCGTTACACACTTGTTGCTTTATAGCTCATACATTTTAACAAAACATTCTAATCAGACTAGATGACTGCGACCAGCGGCGAGGCGTTAAACAACAATCCGTCAATGTTTTCCGACGACAAACACAAAGTTGATTTTGTTTGACGTGCGTCGCACATTGGGGCAAATCGCCCCAAAAGCTGGAAATAATTCAAAAATGAAAATTTAAAATATACTCATTTTTTTTTCGATTAAGTAATATCCCATTTATTAAAAAATAACAATCATTTATTTTTAGATATCTCTTATTCATCACAGCGCAGCTTAGTTGAAGCTTGATTTTTGCTCTTCTGAATAAGGAAAAAAAATAGTGTATTTTCGTTTTCGCATTGAGACTGATTTTTTTTTACCTTCAAATAATTTCGAAATATAAGTATGGAACCTTCAACTTCGGGTATTAGCAATGTGCAAAGCACAAGAAAAATAACAAAATAGAAAAATGTGTAAATTAGAGGTGAAGTTCAGTGATCAGTTTTAATATACGTGTTTTTTAGGAAGTTCTAAAGTCCCGTAGACTTAAAGTTGTGTTCCGGGTGAGTCCGGGTCATAATGTATGTGTCATTTAAGCGTATGTTATGTGTACTCTGTGTTACTCAAAAAAAATACTGCTACTTTTCTGAACTTTTTGTTATATTTGGATTTTTGTGTAGTGACACTTTTTTTCGTTATTTTTGGACTTTCAATGTTTTTGACTAGAAAAGATCTTATTGCTATAATGAGACGGTCTGGGAGTATTTTAATAGAGGATTAATTCAGTTTCTTTAAAGGAGAATCAAAATGACGAAAAGCTTAAAAAAAATTCAAATTAAGGTTTTGACGAATAAATTTTCGCATTTCAAAGCGGATTTTAAAACGCGGTGGGTTAAAGCTTGCTGGATCGAGGAAAAGTTTTTTGAAACTAATGAAGGTTGGCTTAACACATCACTAGCTTTCTGTAGAGCACCCGACCCAGCTAAGAAACGAGGTCGCCCAGAAGTAGAATTGGAAAATTCTTGCCAACGATCAAAAAGGGAAAAACCCGTGACCTGAAAGATTCTTGGTGTCTTCAATTATGCTACCCAAATGAGTCTACGAGCTTCCGGACTGATCCAAGCCTCAAAACTTTTAAAAGAAGTAAGTGTAAGCCCCACTCGGGCTGAAAAATACAGGTGAGCTTTTGAAAAATCGCAGTCGAACGAGAGAAGTTGTATGACGGCAGAAGAGCTTTGGCGGTATTAGTTGCAGCGAAACTATCACGGCATCAATATAACATAATAAGAATGAGTGCCCCAGAGAAATGTCCGTCTTACAAAATTGTGCAAATTGTGATATCCCAACAGAAATGCAGTGAAAATCATAGCTACATGTGCCGAAGTGAGTCTTCAAGCTTTGCTTGATATAACATCAAAACGACTTATTTCTATGTTGGAGTGTGTTTTTGGCACATTGGAAGACGAAGAGCTTGAGAGATGTTATTTGATATCAAAGTGGGGTTCCGATGGAAGCTCGGGACATAGCTCATATAAACAAGCTTTTCACGGTCCAGAAGCAAACGATTCTTCTGTTTTTATAACCTGTTTAGTCCCCATTCAGCTAGTAAGTGGTGTGCATATAGTCTGGGAAAACCCTCATCCAGCTTCGACAAATTATTGCAGACCCCTAAAAATTGAATACACTAAAGAGTCAACTGCTGTTTCAAAATCCGAAAAAGTGGATGCAGAGATTCAAAACCTTCAACAAACGTCCATGTTCATCGGTAATAGGTGTGTAAAGGTTCAGCACTCATTAATTTTTTCAAAGATAGATGGTAAGGCTTGCAATGCTTCATCACCACATCAACACATAAATGCTATTTGTGTGGCGCGCGACTTCGAAGGACTTCAACAATGTCGATGATATAATAAGACGTCCAATAAAAACAGAGCACCTTTCTTCAGAAATCTTCACAGATTTCAAAAATTTCCGTGACAACTTCTCGAGAAAATCTAGCCGTGAAAAAACGAACGAAGATATATTTCATTTCTTTATACTGAGCTCGGATCCAATTATTACTTCCAAGCAAAAACTGCAAAAAAAAATCCAATATTTACCTAAAGAAGCCCTCTGTTTGCTTAAACCTCCAAATGTCAATGAATCGAACACAGTTTTTGAGTTCGATTGTGATGAGGATGACAGTGAAGATGGCAGCGATGATTTTGAATTATAGATACATTGCAAACATTTCTTTGTTAAAGTTTGTATTTAATAGGTTTTTTTTTTTTAATTTACATTATGTCTCAATAAATAAAAATTTTAACGGTATTATTACTTTGTTTTTTTTTTATTTTATTTTTTTTTTTTAGAGAGGCACAAGTTGGTGAGTAAGTTAAGTCTAGTTGACAAAAAATAGAGATTCTTTACGTCAAAAAAATACAAATTGGCACATTTAAGAAAAGGGGGCGTTTTAGTGGACATGGCTGGGACACAGTCTTAAAATAGCTTTTGCTTGGGCTCAGGAGTTACCGTTCAAAATTTCAGCTTTCTAGCTCTAACGGTTGACTTGATGCCACGTTTATGGTCATTCTGCCCCACCGTGCGTCGTATGGAACTTCGCATTCGATTATTTTAATGTCGTTTCCATTTCGAAATATTTTCAAAAATTAAAAAGCAGTTAATAAAAGTAAGAGAAATCTGAATAGACTATTTTAAAAACATTCATTAATTAATGATTTTTAGCTTTTAAAATGGATATTTAAAAAGTTTTCGAAAGATTTGCAGTTGTTTCTCAGAATTGACAGTCAGGGAGTTCCAGAGACCCTCTTTGTTCACCAAGAATTGTCACTTGGAGATTATGATAGTTAAAACTAGATGAAACTAAAATTCTATTTCTTTGCAATGTTGGTAAATTAAGTTTTTCGAAAAAAAAACCTTAAAAAAGAACACAAGTGCTTGAAAATAAAAATAATTGCTTAAAAGCATATTGAAGATACTATTGGCATACCTAGATAATTTATCAAAACGGTTTAATGCATAGAGTTTTCGTTTACATCTACGAGTACATTCAAAATTAAATCATAAAATCAGTAAAATAGACCAAGGTTTACGATATTGTTATTTTTGTGTAAGTAGGCAGGCAACTGCAGGTTATGTGTAAGCCAAGCAATGCAGCATATGTACTCCAAAGAGCGTACGAAACATGGGAGTTCCTATGATAAAATGCAATTAAAAACAACTTTTAGATTTTTAACTTTTTCAACATAATTTAGTATAGAACCATGTGGGATCATACTGTGTATATCAAATATTCTCAATTGTTCCATCCACAAATTCACCACACTTGTCAAACTGAAATTACTTAAAAGAAGGAAGCAAAGAGGAATCTCATTTTATAATTCTTACCATTCATTTTCCATCTCTTAATAATTTTTCAAAATAAATTACCTATTTTCTATAATTTATATTGTGAAAACTAAATTTTAAATAAAACAATATTGAAATAAAATCCTATAAATTTTAGGGGCTCAACCGGGATTTATAGAATTTTATTTCGACTTTGTCCAATAGTTTTAACAACAAAAAGGACGGAACGAAACGACTTTGCATATACTCTAAGCGAGTTAATAAAGAGATTGTTAAAAAACACTTTCATCTTCCATTAGGTGAGGATCAAATAGATGCTCTTAGTGAGGCAGAAGTATTTTGCACGATTCACCTAGGGAATGGGTTTTTTGCAAGTTCCAGTTTCTGAATAGTGCAGTAAATATTTTTCATTTGGGAGTTTTTGCGAGCCCCTATCAGCCTTTCGACTTCCCCAACTGTCATTATGAAAATTAATCGATTTAGAAAAGGTTATATTCTGGTTTTTGCCGACGATGTAGTTGTGAAAGGGAAGAATTTTAAAAAGTGCTTAGACTAAAAGAGGTGCTTGATAAAATTAGCTGAAAATTATGGGTTAAGGATTAAATGGCAAAAATGTTTATTTTTATGTCACATGATAAAATATTTATTGTTAATAGTTTCGAAAGGAACTGTCAACGGAATACAAAACCTTGAAATTAAGAAGGTGCAAAGTGCATAGTTTTTTTTGGATCTCACAGGCTATTTCCGCAAATATATAGGAGATTATTCAATAAGCTAGACCTTTAACGCAGTTTAAAAAGGATGAACTATTCAAGTTCGGGGTGTCTCCAAAAATGGCATTTGAAAAACTAAGGGTGCCAACGGTCAAGTACAGCAAATAAACCGCGTACTCATCTCAATGTTAACTAAGCATGGACGATCCTACAAAGTGGCTTCGATTTACTTTTTAACTTCAAATGTTGCTCATCTCGTCTTTCAACGAAGCATTATGAGAAGTCCATTCGAAATTTTAACAGCGTTTTATTTCAATAATCGGAAAGTATGATGTCTTGAGGGCAGTATTACTTACAATATTAGCCTGCCATTTGTTTGAATTTAGATTCAAAAGGTTCTGATGAGACCAGACCACGCATCCAATCTTCATTGTTTAAATTTGAAAATCATCCGCATACATGTGAATTTAATCATTATTGACAAAAGTGAAAAGAAGTGGACCTAAAATAGATTCTTGTGGGACACCAGCATACATTGGGAGGAAATCAGAGAGTTCATTATTTACCAGCACCCTCTTATCGGTTAATTATTTCTGAATAAGAGAAACAGCTGAATTTTCAGAAAATTTAGAGAATTTAGAGAAAATGGGATTTGAAATCTTTTCCAACTCTTGTATGCAGCATTTATCTTCATAATTAGTTGTTCGATATTACCGTTATACCATCCTTACTTACTTTTTTTTTATTTGAATCGGTTTGATCGGAACATGTGCTTAAAAATAGATTGTTTATCGTTGAGGTGAAAAATTGTACCTGTTCATTAACCGTTACAAGATGGTAAGGAATTTCCAGATTGGGATTAATAACATGAGAGCCAAAAGCTTGCATATTTACGGATTTGAAATCTCTGAATGAAATTATTTTACTGGTGTTATTGAAAGTCACAAGAAGTTCATAAAATGCCACTTAGAGAACGTGTTTTAAGAAACTTGAAGTATCCAGTTGTTTATAGCATTTTACAAAATTTTGCTGACCAGTAAGAAAAACATCCAACAAAGTATATCTGGTAGTTGAGAAATGTGTTGTTGCTGGTAAATTTTGTATGGATTGATATTGTCCAAATCCGAAAATGTTTGCTTATTTATAAATCATCGTCAAATAAAATAGATTCTTTCATTTATGTGTGATAAATCATTTGCATCAAGTTATTTGTCGACTTGAATTTTAATTTTCACAAAGGTATGTTTACACAAATCACATAATTTAACAGAATTTGACAAATTTTAGTCTGAGAAAAATGTGGGAAACAATTATTTCGTGAGCTAAATTTTGACAGATAATTAATACCCATGTAAATTTGTAGTAGGTAATATATGTATTCCGTTTTTATTTTTATTCAAGTTTGCGCATCTCAAAAATTGGTTTTCAGAGACCATGTCATTTTTTTAAATTAAAACAAACTGTTGGTCTAATGAATTATTAAAAAAAAATCTTCTCGCATTTTCGTAGTGCTAGTTGCTGTTTAATAAAAATCGGTTGGGTTATTTTCAAGCGAAATTTCAATTTCAAATAAATATTAATTTGACTTGGTCACTCAGAATTATTGTTTTTGACATAAAGCTTCTTTTGCGGCGCTCGTTGGGGTAAAAATGTTGCAAGAAGCTGTAGTGACATGTCAAACCTACACGTTTTCTTCCAAAAACTGAATTTTTCGCGACATACAGGAGAGAAAATTCCCATAAAAACAATGCAACTTGCCATACATAACTCATTCCATCGACTACAAACTTGGCAGCACATTTTATTTTTGGATCCAAAAAGATCTGCCAAACCAATATGAAGGCAACGTTTATTTTTTCAACCTTTTTTTGTCACCTTGGAACATTATTCGTCTTTGTTTGTGAAATAAAATTCCAAAAAGTTAAATTAAAAGGCGGAAATTCGTATAAAAACAGTCTAATTAAAAGTGGTTATTTTATAAAGTTGTTTGATTTTTTTATTGAAAGTGGCAGGAAATCATTTTTTTTTACAGAATCTCATCATGCCGCGTTGAAGAATTTTAAGTGCGGAAGTAAAGTCAAAAATCACTGCATACAAAGATTGTGGCCTTTCTGATCATGTTCATCAGTTATTCATAGCTGTTTAAGGTTAGGTGAAAGTTATGGAAAAATTGCCAATAACGCTCAAAACTAAAAACATAAAAACACGTCAAGTTCGAATGCTATCGCGTGAAGCCATCAGAAACAAGCTGTTTGCTTCACACATTGAGGCCAAACTTGACTTGCCTGTTTCAACCCGATGCGTTAGACAACTTTTAAAGGCCAACTCCAACTTTGCGTACAAAAAACGATCCAAGAAGCCGCCTTTAAATGCAGCCCATAAGTCAGCAAGGCTTTATTTCGCTGAAAGTCGCAGAAGCTGGACCGTTGAACAGTTCTGTTTAGTAAAGCTTCCAGGTGAAAAAAATGAACAATAGGCCGCGATTACAACCGCGGAACTGGAAAAACTTGTGGCATCAATGCCGAGGCATATATTTTCGACCGTAAGAGCAAGTGATGGCTGTACAAAACATTGAATTAATTTATTAAAAATTTCTGATCACTAATTCACCGTTATTTTTTAGTAAAAACGTAGGTGTTCTTATGGAAATGTCCTCATATTTTCTTGCAATTTTTTATTTTTTTAATAACTTTTATTTAACTTCATTAAACGTGATAAAATATTTGATAAAAATGTATGAATAAGATGCATGCAACAAACAAAAAATACGTAGAAACCATATTTATAGAAATTTCCTCCAATGTATTTTGCCTTACAGAGTGGCCTAAAATGAATCGCAAGCGTGTAATTGCGATAATTATCGCGAATTTAGGGCACAAATTATTAATCAGTTGGAATTTGAAAGTATTTGCTTTCAGGTAGTCTAATTCGACAGCCCCAAGCTTCTTTCTTGGAATTTTTTTTTTCAACAATCACTAGGGTCTTGAAGAGCTCAAAGAGATATCCGACAATTAGTGAGCGAACTTATCGCCCGAAGTTAAAAAAAAAAAAAAACAATTTTTAAAAAAGGAAACAAATGGGTTTAACAAAATGGTGGCAACCACTGCGTCCAAATTAAAGATATTTAATATTTTTGTCAGAAGAATTTCCAAGAAAACTCTGAAGCAAATTTTAAGAAAATGTTCAATCATGGTTTGATCAAAATCTCGAGATCAATTTTGTTATTTATAAATTCATAATAAAAAATACCTACTTATACTACAACTTTAAAATAAACGACCTGTAAGTCATTGACAACTTTTAATAAAACGTCAAAACCATCAAACTAGAGAATATATCAATAGAATTTAGGTATGTCAATGTCTAATTACCAACTCTCTGACTCCTACATTAGCACACATTAATTCATTGCCATGTCGTGATTGAGTGATAAATGAATTATAAAACTATTAATTCACGATTAGCGTGAGAGGGTGGCACATTTAAATGCAACACAATGTTGCAATACTCACAAAGTCAGATCTCTCAGAAATCTATACCATGAAAACTTTGAATCATAAAAACAAAAATAATTGATATATCAAATTATATGTTTTGATTTGTTCGCAAATAATAAATCGATAAAAATCTGATACTATAGCTAACTTCGACCTCTAATTATAATTTAAGAAAAGAAAAAAAAAAACAAGACGCTATCCAAGAACGGCAAACTGAGATATAATTATGTGCTAACAGAAACACGAAGTTTGCCTCCTTTTTTAAGAAAAGAAAAACAAACCGGTAGAAGAAAAAAATAATAAAAAAAAAAGTTGTACCGTATGGCGTATATGCACAAGCCCACAAAAGATGCAAATTATGATTTTTCTCATTTTCCATTTGCACCGTGTGCTGTTGCAACATTATGCGGCTATAACGACGAACCGTTCGAAACAATCTGCATGAACCGATCATAATAACGCTTAACAAAAATGGATCCTGCAGAAACCCCATAGAATCGTTGCCATATAATATCCAAGCGATGCATTCCAACTGATTATGGGCTGGGGCACAGAAAACGTTCTTCGCGTTGAGTCGTTTCGGGTTCCTAATCACCATGCATCTATCTGAAGGAACAAAACCCCAAGTGTGCGAACGAACACATAAAGGTTGAATGCACAATTCGAAGAGGGGCAGACTTAAAATACAAAAAGCACACCACTAGTTTAGGTACAAAAATTGCCCCCATGCCCATGCCCATAGAGTGTTTGGTATCCTTTGGCATAATATGCACAATAGCAGTGCAGCGTAGAAGTGAATTTTTTTTTGTGAGCAAGTTCGTGACTTATGTTCGAATAGATCGGAGAACTATAATCGTCGATTTGGTTTAAATTATAAACGGGCAGGCACAGCACAAAACACACTAATAGCTGTAGGTAGATGCAGCATATAGGGGCCACAATGAGGGTATCTATTGTTGGAAAAATATCGCAAGTTTTTAAAAGTTCCATATGAACGAGGAAAATTGTTGAAAGGAATTTTTAAAATAATACACGCAATCAGATGCTGGAGAACACTGAAAGAGTCAAACGCCTATTTCTTTCGAAGTTTTGCAATTTTTTCGAAGCCTTTGAACTGATTTTTATGAAATTGGATGAATTGGGCTGCTTGGTCTGGGAAACAGAAAACCAAAGCAAATTTCGAAAACTCCTAGAAATGAATGAAACTAAAATCAGTGTGGTTCAATAAGTCCTTGAAAATTAACAGAAATTGTGCCATCACCTTCAAATTATCATTTTTGTTTCTTAAGAATCATCTTGCAAAAGAACGCACCCAAATGTGCAGATAGATCTGTCAAATTGTTTTGATGCAGCAGCCATTTTATATAAAGGGTGATTTTTTTGCTACTTGGTTTTTGACGTTTATATTTTTGACAGATCACACATGACAAATTCCACGAACATTTGACATTTCGATTCAGTATTGTTTGCCATTTCATCATGAATAGACTTACGCCTGAACAACGTTTACAAATTATTGAAATTTATTATCAAAATTCGTGCTCTGTGAAAAATGTGTTTGCCACACTGCACGCGAAACCATGCATCAATTGAGAGGCGAATTTGGTGAGCAGTTGATCTCACGTTTTGGCGCAGTCAATTGGCCACCAAGATCATGTGATTTGACCCCGTTAGACTATTTTTTGTGGGGCTTAGTTAAGTCTCTTGTCTATGGGGACAAGCCAAACACGATTGCTGCCTTGGAAGCCAACATTGAACGCGTCATTGGTGAGATTCCGGCCGAAATGTGTGAAAAAGTTTGCCAAAATTGGACCTTCAGAATGGACCACCTCAAGCGTAGCCGCGGGCAACATTTAAGTGAAATTATTTTTAAAAAGTAAATGGCAGAAATTGATTTATCGATCCAAATAAAAATTTCATTCACTTTTTACAAGTTTCTGTGTTTTTTTGAATTTTCAAAAACCAAGCTCTTAAAAAATCACCGTTTAGAAGCCTACGAGCATTTTCGTAAATATGGAAGAGTTTTTTGGAATGCGCACGGTGTTATTCACATCGATTACCTAAAAAAGGGTAAAACGATCAAGGCGCATATTTCGCAGAGCTGCTGGATCGATTCCAAGACAATTCTAAACAAAAACGGCAGCATTTGGGAAAGAAAAATGTTCTTTTTCACCAGGACAACGCACGACCGCATGAGTTGGGCTACGAATTCCTCCCTCAGCCAGCATAGCTATTTCCCAGAATTAGCCCCTTGCGACTATTTCTTGTTTCCAAATATGTAGCAATGGCTCGGATGTAATAGATTTTGGTGTAATGAAGAGCCAATCGCTTAAACAAACGCTTATTTTGAGGGGATCATATTATTTGGAGGGCATCAAAATCCTTATTTCATTTTCAGGGACTTATTGACCAACCCTCTAAGTCTGTAATTAGGGAAGATTGGAGCTTGAAGTCAACAGGGAAAAGACGTAAAATTAAAAATAAATGAATAATATACTTAAGTTAAAAATACTAAAAGTAATCAAGATTCTAAAAGGCGATCAAATTATATCAGACGAGGTGTATAAATATCCATAGTTTGATAAAATTTGCGGTATTGCGAGAAAACGGCCTTTCACTTGGCTTATTATAGGCGATACAATTAAGACTTCGCAAAGCAGTTATATGTATATGGAATGGAAAATTTAAAGCACTTTGCAAAAAAAATGCAGGACTGGATCGCACGGACTTGCTCTTATATTGCAAAATGTATGCAGATTTCTATTAAAAGTCTAAATATATTTTTAAAGTCGTTTTTAACTTAATATTTTATATACAAAATTTCTTTTGAAAAAATTACAATTTCCCCTCTGTACAATACATAAAAAACTCCATATACCAAGTTTGAAGCAATTCGGCACGCCCGTTTGGGTTGTAGGTGTCTATACATACCAACAGACAGACTGACAGACTGACAAATGACAGACTGACAGACTGACTGGCTGACAGACTGACAGACTGACAGACTGACAGACTGACAGACTGACAGACTGACAGACTGACAGACTGACAGACTGACAGACTACGACCGATTATATAGTTGAAAAAAAAATTAGAAAAATGTCTTAAAACGGTACTTTCCATAGGACCGCTTTTTTTGCTTTCGACTATCTCATAAATGGCTAAACCGATGCTTTCGAAATTTCACAAAAATATAGGTTTAGGTTGCCCAAATTATACCGCGTACCAATATTTTTAATTAATATTTTTTTGTATTTTTAAAATCATTTTAAGAAAAAAATCTAAAAAATTCATTATTCGAAAACTGTTCATTAATTTTTTTTTCAAAAATTATATTTATTTGTATTTTCTGAATACCTATGAATTGGCGTTTTTGAATTTTTTTTTTAAATATTTTCAAAAAGTTTAAAAAAAAAACTTTTTTTTCTCAAAACCGCTCCACAGATTAAATTTTTTTTTTTTTTTCATAAATTCAAATTTATCCAAGGAATAAAATGGCTTACTTTTTTTGAGCTCAAATTAGTTTAAGTATTTATTTCAGAATTTTTAATTATTTTTTCTTTAATTAAACAGATTTAATCTTTTGTTTTTAAGTTTATATAATTAAATATTTAATATTGTCATACCAATTTATTTTAGAACAAAATTAATGAAATTATGTATATGCATATACAAAATTGAGTTAAAAATGACTTTAAAAATATATTTAGATTTTAAGTAGAAATTTTTTGCATACGATATGGTCGAACATAAGACCAGTTCGTGCCAGTCGTGCATTTTATTTGTTTTTATTTTACATGAAAGTGGACCGTATTTGTTTCGCAAAAACTCATACATTTCAATATATTTTTTTTTTTGTTTCGTTCCGATTGTTTTTTTCAATTTCTTTTTAATTTTTTTTTTTAATTTTTTTTTATTTATTTTTATTTTTTTTTTCATTTTCTTATTTTTTTATTTTATATTTTTTTTGCGATTCTAGTGGTTAAACAATTAATTACCATCTGACAAATTCGTATTTTTATATAAGAGTCAAAGTTCTGTTCTTCTCGCCGATTTTAATCTTAATACATCGCCAACACATTTTTCTCAGTGTAATAATGAAGAGGGCAACATTTGCAATCCCCCACAATCGTCATCCACATATCTTTTAAATGAACCTATACTGCAACTCTGTATGGGATACTATACCAAAAATCAAACATAGAAAATCGATTGGTAAATGCTGTGCAAACGACTGCAAAACGTCTTCCACCTACACAGACTATTGGCGACACCAACAATCGTCTCCGTTGGCCTAATATGAGCCGTGCTCTCCAGCAAAAGCCACACATATAACTGGTCGGTCATATTGCATGGCAAGGCAAAACGATCGCCATAGTCGATAGCTTACGGCAAACAAAATTCAAAAAACAAAAACGGACAAGAAATATGAAACTCGGTCTTAAGCCGCATTAACCCTCGCGTGCAAATGAAGAAAACAATTCCAATTCATAGAGAGATATACAGTTCGCCTCCTGCCCAGGCACAATAACAAACCCAAGCCATAACAGCCAGGCATAGAGCAACAGCAACAGACCTTGGCCCAGCTCTGAGCCCAATCATCCGGGAAGAGAGTTCATCGCATCCGCTGAACTCAGCCAGAGTATTTATTATTGCGTTTGGTTATTTTCTCTGTTTTGGTTTTGGTGGGTCTTCGAAGGCTCATATTGGGCTTCGGAGCGCGCGGTGGCGGGCCAGAAGAGATGACAGACGATGATTATTGGAACCGTAAACGGACCCTTCCATATGCAATGCAGCATCATCATGAAACTCAGGCAAGCTTTGGCGACTCGGTCCTACATAATATTGTAGTCAGTGAGATATGTTGCGCGCGATCTAGACGAATAAATTTTATATCGAACGAATGAAAAATTAGCAAAACTTTTGTAGAACCAGAGACCTGCTCGGGGGAGTGGTTCATCATCCAATTCACATAGAACGAGAAAACACATCGTTCTAATCTGATACCAAGTTTCCATTTGTTTTTCTTTTGCACAGATGTATGCTTTTGGAAAAACTATGAGGGTAGGCTACATATTTACTCGAATGTATATGTATATTGTTTGGCATCGCAGCAGCTAAAAACACATCCAGACACAGACACACTTTTCTGGGATGCACATAAATTTTCCCTTTGATATAGCTCGTTTTGTGATGTGATGTGTTGTGCTGTGCTGTGCTGTACACCACTGCGATCCTCATGGTCCCTTTGAAGTTGTGGCCGCTTTGAAAGAACATATCCGCGATTATATCAAAATAAGTTTTACGCCACAAGAAACATAAATACGATTTGTAATTTATTATTTTAACTTGTCCGTTTACACGGCATGGTTTACTGGTGCTTTTTTGTTGATGCTGTTTTAGTTGTTTTTGTTTGCTTCAAAGTCTATAAGCTATAACTAGCTAACTAGCCTAGCACAGCTGTTTATTTTCAAGTGATGCATGGTGGCTTCGTATTTTTGTTGTCACAGGTGTAATAGCAAAAAGCATATGGTCTCGATATTTTTTTTTAATCAGACTGGCATGGCGTGTAGCTTAATTTTCTGTGACAATTTATTATTAGGTCTGCTTTTCAAACACAAATGTCGTAAATCAATTGATTCACAGGGAAACGCTTTGACATTGCACAACTGTTTAGAAAGTATGGCGATATTAATTGAATTTGGAAAGTTAGAAGATAGTCGTGCGGATTATTTAATCCGCAATATTCTTAAGATACGAGTCTTGCATACACAAAGTTTTCGATTATTTTCGATCCAAAACACTCATAAATGGCGTTTTTCTTTTTTTATCTCCGAGCAGATCTCTGAGCAGAGACTGAGTAAACCGATTTAGATCTGAGTATAGCATTGTCAGATATCTCAGATTTAATTTGA
The DNA here is from genome assembly GCA_910595825.1 of Philhelius pedissequus. Lineage (NCBI taxonomy): Eukaryota > Metazoa > Arthropoda > Insecta > Diptera > Syrphidae > Philhelius > Philhelius pedissequus. Next base: position 312,917,528 of record OU343160.1, on the reverse strand, counting down.
AATAAACTTAAGCGCAGAACTGTCATATATTATTATAATTGTTTTTATTAAAACTTATTTACCAGCAAATACAAAGCTTTCGTTTTCCGAATTCATTTTTGTTTTTAACTGGTTTTACTTTAGTGAGTAAAGTTAGCCGCACCCAGCACTTTGCTCCGTTTGATCGGTCAGTTTATTCTGAGCTAATGGTTCATACCCCGATTTAGCTTTGATTTAAAAAAGAAACACGAGTTGAGAGATTAAATGTGTCTGAGCTAAAAAAGAAACACAGATCTTATCTTGACAGCTGAGTTCTTTACTCGGAGCTAAAAAAGAAAAACGCCAAAAGAGAAGGATGGACCTCGAAAGTTCCGCGGATTAGGTAATAGTGAATATTGCAAAAGTAAATCTGAATTGTGTTTTGTTGTTTTTATTTGTGGTGGGAATAATTTTTCATGTCGATTATTGAATCCGCACCCATTAGTCCCGGATAGTCCGGAAATCCATATTTTTGTAAGGATACTTTATATCAAGAATTCTCCGGAAGCGAATGTAGACGGACCATATTGCGTGCATATGGAGCTCATAAGGTCCACAGATTATGTATTATGCATAGGTATAGCAAAAGCGGATCTTACTCCCAAATCCTCGCACCGGATTCGATAATCGAGAAAACCTTGTTCAATTTAGGTGGTTCTGGTGGAATTAAGGTGGAACTGTAATAAAAATAAAGTTCTAATTAATCCCGCCGCATTCTGAAAGAAGCTCTTGAAGAACTTCAAGATAGACGCGCTAAAGCGGATAAAGGCCTTTTCAACAGAGACGGGTCTAGAAACTAAAAAAAATTAAATGCACGACTAAATCGGTCGTACTTGCTCTTATGTTCGATCAGATCTTAAGCACAAGATTTTTAGTAGAAACAGCTTGATATGTTTTTTTTATAAAAAAAAATTTAGTATGACAATTTTATTTATTTAATAATGTAAATTTAAAAATTAAATTTCAAAAAAACTCTTCCACCCATTTTCGAAACATTGAATTTTCAAAAAAAAAAAAAACATTAACCAAAAAAAAAATTTAACCAGAATGTAGACTATACATTTAGTAGGCATATATTTTTACTTGCGATTATAGGTACTAGGTATTAGGCAAGTTATGCATTATGTCTGAATGTATAACCAGCTGCAGCCTAAACGGCTTAAGCGATTACCTTCAACTTTGGTATGACAATTTTCGACCTCGTGGTCGCAGGGGCCCTATTCCTGAATACGAGTCGAGCGAGTTTCATGTGAAATCGAGACATTTCACACGAAACGGTATTCCCGAACACTACTCATCAATAATAATTGGTATTCATCAACTCTAACGTCAAATGTCAAATGCCACTCGAATGAAAAATGCGTATTGCTGAACACTAAAGTGAGCATTTTTATGTGACAAACCATTCATGTTTACAAAGCAATCGAGGCAGACATGAACCCCGAAATGTAAGTACAAACAAGGAAAAAAAAATTAAAATTAAATAATTTATGAAATTTTAATTAATAAACGGTGATTTTTTAAGAGCTTGGTTTTCGAAAATTCAAAAAAACACAGAAACTTGTAAAAAGTGAATGAAATTTTTATTTGGATCGATAAATCAATTTCTGCCATTTACTTTTTAAAAATAATTTCACTTAAATGTTGCCCGTGGCTACGCTTCAGGTGGTCCATTTTGAAGGTCAAATTTTGGCAAACTTTTTCACACATTTCGGCCGGAATCTCACCAATGACGCGTTCAATGTTGGCTTCCAAGGCAGCAATCGTGTTTGGCTTGTCCCCATAGACAATAGACTTAACATAGCCCCACAAAAAATAGTCTAACGGGGTCAAATCACATGATCTTTGAAATTTTTGAAATTTGGTCAAAATGAGCTGAATAGCCTGCTCGGTGGGTCGATTATGACGACCATAAAACGGACGTAGCTTGCGAAACACATTTTTCACAGAGCACGAATTTTGATAATAAATTTCAATAATTTACAAACGTTGTTCAGGCGTAAGTCTATTCATGATGAAATGGCAAACAATACTGAATCGAAATGTTAAATGTTCGTGGAATTTGTCATGTGTGATCTGTCAAAAATATAAACGTCAAAAACCAAGTAGCAAAAAAATCACCCGTTAGTTAGTATGAGATGTTCAAACATTTTTCAGGCTATTTTGGTCACTTTTTACTGATATGCAAATAAAGTAACTTTACTTCATATTTTTACCCTACGTTTCGTTGGATTTTCCCAACAATTTTTTTCCCACTCACATGAAATGTTAAAATTTTACATTGATTGTTTTAACAATTATTATTAATTTTACCATAAAACATATGTGGATTAATTAAAAGACAATATCAACAACTTATTTATTCCAACAATGAAAAACGACTCAAATAAATTAAAAAGTTAGTATGAGATTTTAGTGGATTTTTTACAATTGATTTTCACCTTGCAAATGGAATCAAGTAAATACAAACAAATGATTTTGTACCCGGAACAGTTGTACAAATCCAAAAAACAATTAATTTATATTTTGATTATTGCTCTTATTTCATAATTTATTCTTATACATTGCTAGAAAGCTCTAATGGATTTGTTTCATCTCTTACTTTCTTCAAAATGCTCCTACTTTCTTCGTCATCACCATTAACATCAAACAATATCAGTCTTATAAAATACTGTACCTAATTTAGTGTTTTAAATTTTTTAATCACATTAAACTGAAATTAATTTACTGCTGCAAATATTATATTTTAAAATGTAAATATTTTTCTGTGAAACGTCAAGTCAACTTTTAGCGAAGTTAGCTACAATTGAAAGGATGCGTTCAGACATTTTAAGTCATGTCATGTCTTTGACTCTCAGTAAAGTTGTGGAATAACTAATGCCGCTCGACTCGACTGTGAGCTCTCGAGTGACACCTTACTCGACTCGTATTCAGGAAAAGGGCCCCCGGGTACGTCGTCTATGTCGTCTTATTTTTAAAAATTCTGTTCAGGCATAACACTAACAACATGTGATTGAGTAAACTAGTATACCCATAAATATGACAACGAAATAAACAAAATAATGCGAATTATAAGAGACATAAATAAATAAGACACGGTAATTTGCTCCGCATTAGTCTAACCGCCATCCCTGGAGATAAATCTGAGACAACAACCTCCTCTAGTCTCAGAACATCGCGCCACACATCTTTCCTATCCTTCTTGCTCTTCTCTCACCCCACGCCTGCGCTGTGTTAATCCCATGAGCGCGTGTAAAGTTATTTAAAAAAAACCATTTTGATTCAAATATTTCCGAATTTTTTTGTTGGTACTAGCTATCATTTAATCCGAACCCAATTTACGGGAAAAGTCTATTAACGGCACCTTTCATATAACGTTTTTTTGTTTAATGTTTGACTTTCTCGGTAACGGTACATTGGATTTCTGTCAAATCTTATATCTGAGAAGATCTAGGTAGCCAAACTAATTCTGCATATCAAAATTTTTGAATAACTTTTTTTTTCTAATTAATATTGATTTCTAAATTATTTTTTTTGAAAAATAAATATTTTTAAAATGAATACAAAAAAAAAATAATTTTAAATTTTATAATCACATGTACATTAAAAAACTATAAAAAACTACATACCAAAATTTCAAAAAAAAATTGTTTTCAAAAAATAAAAAAGAGGATTTCATCAAAATCCGTGCTACAATTTTCGAGCTACTTTTTTATAAAATTTTTATTGATCTGTGGCATCTAATAGAGTTCTTGTTTTTTTTTTTTTGGAAATACCGATTAAAGTGATGGTTTTGGCAGTTTTTATAAATTAAAAAAACGGTTTTTATTTTAATTTTAAGAAGAAATGCATGTGCATACGTAGGTATTGCCGTTTCCTTTTTTTGTGGACTCTACTTTTAATTTTAATTTTGTTTTTTTGTGACCTTTACTAAAAATTATGAGTTTCGCCCAGGTACTACAGTTAGTCTCATCAGTTAGATGCTGTAGTACCATTCTTAGACGCAAAATATTAGCCAGATCACGGGAAGTATTTTGTCTGAATTCGACCGAATTCCCCTAGAAAAATATAATTCAGTGTTTTAAAGCTGTAAATTTTATTTGTGTCGCTAGCCATCGACTAATATTGTGCGTCTTAGAAGGGCATCTAACTGATGAGTCCAACTGTAGTACCTGGGCATAATTTGGACTAAAGGTCACAAAAGAACAAAATTAAAAGGTTTTTACTTTACTTATATACATATTTATGTACATATTTACATTCCCAGGTTCAATATATATAGGTTAGGTAATATAGGCAATATGTACCTATATTACCCTCCTAATTTACATAATTAAAATCCATTTAAATATACATTTGTAGGTCCTATGTAACCATTCCTTAAATCATGTATTCCACAATTCATTTATTAAGAATCAAAGTAATCTTACCTTCATCGGCTTTAAACCTGCATAGGATAACTAGACTACATATGCCTACTAACAGCGTAAGTGGTTAGCTACATTAAAGTTGTTAGCTACAAGAGGAAGTTCGTACGATCCTGTCGTGCATTTTAAAGGGTTATCCATTTTGCGCTTTCAAAAGTATAGGGCTGGAATTCGACATCTGTCAAACTAGGTTGTTCAACCAATTTTTTGTTTGTCAGTTGAAAGTCTGACATTTACGAAAATGGATTGCCGTAACTATCGCACAACGCATAAAAACTGTTTAAACCTACTAAAAAAATAGTGATTCTGCCACAGCCACATAGCGTGCTTTGCAAGCAATTGGCAAAATTGTGAAGAAATTTTGAAGAGACTGGATTGGTTACAGATATTGTAAGGCCTGTGCATCATCGTTTCGCTCGTGCGAGTGAAAATATCGCTGCTGTAAGTGAAAGTGTTGCCGAAGACCCGAATGTGTCGATTGCTCGTCGTTCTCAGGAATTAGGACTGTCTTACGGCACATTATGGCGAATTTTGCATTTGGATCTACACCTACATCCATATAAAGTCCAGCTCATACAACAACTGAAGCCAGCTGACCATTCACAACGTCGTAGATACGTCAAATGGGTGCTTGAACAACAGGCGGTGGACGGCGATTTTGCGAACAAAATTTTCTTCAGCGACGAAGCACATTTCTCACTCAGTGGATGTTAATAAACAAAATTGTCGTATTTGGGGTTCTGAGAATCGTCAAGTAATTGAAGAGATGCTATTAGATCCACAAAAAGTCACTGTTTGGGGCGCTCTTTGGTCCGGAGGTGTGATTGGACCTACTTCTTCGAAAACGACGATGGAACGACTGTCACCGTCAATTCGGAGCGTTATGGTCATATGATAACCGACTTTTTTGCCTGCTATTGAAGAATACGACTTGGAGAATGTGTGGTTTCAACAAGACGGTGCCACATGCCACACAACTCGAGCGAATATGGCTTTATTGCAAGAGACATTTCCTGGCCGAGTAATTTCTCGTCTTGGCGATACCAACTGGCCACCAAGATCATGCGATTTGACACCGGTAGACTTTTTTTGTGGTGCTACGCGAAAGAGGGTGTTTATGCAGATAAACCTTTAACTCTTGAACACTTGAAAACCAACATTCGTCAAGTTATGGCTGAGATACCGCCCAATATGTGTCAGAAAGTGGTCGAAAATTACCTCAAAAGGATCGATGCTTGCAACAATTCGCGTGGTGATACTTTTAAATGATGTAGTGTTTCACACATAATATCAACGTTCAAACTTTATAATAAAAAAGAAATATCATGAAAAAAAATATTTTATATGTGTTTTATTTACGTTTACTTTTGAAACCGCAAAATGGATAACCCATTATTTATTCTCCCAGTTGAATGGCACTTAGCGTGCGCAGTACGGTTGGAACTACTTGTTGTTCACATTTATATCCGACCACAGGCGGTTATATTGGGATATAGTGGTAATTTTCAAGAGATTTTTTGTTTTCCACCGGATATTTTATTCCCTTGACATTTTTTTGTGCGATTGTGAACATCACCTGGAAGAAATTTCCATCTAGGAAAAATGAGTGATAAGAGATATACCTGCGAGTGTTAGCAGCAAGTTGAAGATTATTTTCCAAGCATACAATTAGGTGCTAATACACAGACAGCTGTCATAAAGTCAGTTTGGTTGACCCTTTCATAATGAATAGACTTACTCCTGAACAACGTTTGCAAATCGCGCAAATTTGTTACCAAACGAGATGGCCACCTATTCCGATTTTCACCAAAAATTTTGTTTAGCTATGAAGCTTACTTTTGGTTAAGTGGGTACGTTACTAAGCAAAATTGTATTTGGAGTGATCATAATCCACAAAGTCACTGTTTGGTGTGCTCTATGGGCAGAGGGAATCATTGGTCCATATTTCTTCAAAAAATAAGCTGGTCTTAATGTCACAATCAATGGGGAACGCTATAGATAGAGCCATGATTAATGACCTTTTCATGCTGAATTGGATGATGATGTGGACGTTGGTTGGTTCCAACAAGACGGACCTACATGCTATACAGCCAACGTAACAATCAATAGGCGTAAAAAAACCTTCACTAATTTAAAAGATATTGTATCTTACTGTGTACGTTATTTGTTATAACTAAAGAATTCTAATGAATCTTCAAAACTCGTATGAAATGACAGCAAAATCTGCACAAGTTTTTCCCGATACAAAACTTTCAAGCATCATTTAAGAAGAGGGAAACGTTTCCAGGGAACTGTCATCATCTCTATTTTGAAAATTTAGCTTTTCCTAAAAGTCCAATCGGCGATGGATTTTTTTTCTGAAATCGAGGTCTGCTACGAACTGTTTCAGATTGCAGCCAGGGAAGTCTATGGTCGCTTTAACAATTGCCATGGAAGCTTCAAAACATGGCCGTCAAGAACTGTCAAAATCTGTCCCTCCCTTATTGTTCCATTTGTTGAAGAGAATTTCTGATATTACTATGTTAGCACTCAAAATGCTCGCTTCCGTGCTTTCGGCATCTAATTGGGTACACAAGTACTTTCTACTTGCGATTATAGGTACTATAAGGCAAGTTATGTATTCGTAAAAAAAAAAAAAAAAATTTCTAACAATCAAACATGACATTACGATCATAGAGAACACCAAAAGAGTGGGTCCCGCAATTCCGTCTGTCTGTCTGTCTGTCTGTCTGTCCTCGATTCTGCAGCCTAAACGGTTCGGTGGATTTGCTTCAAACTTGGTACATATTATTTTTTTCGGTAATATGCCCACACGTTTTTTTAATTTTTTTAAGACGACAAATAACAGTAGCCCCCAAACATTTTTTTTTGCCAAAAACAAAAATCTTATTTTTCTCAAAAACGGCTCTGACGATTTTTATAAAAAAAAATCAATTGAATAATGAAGGGAAAGGGTACCTTTTGATAATTGTTTTTTCTGGAAAAAAATTGTTATTTTTGGTACCTATAGTAGAACAATTTTTTTTGGTTTTCGATTTTCCCGGAAACGGTTATTTTGATTTTTTTTGGAAATTTATTACTTCTGCGTAAAAGAGAATTTAAACCCAATAGTATACTAAAATTTTTCAAAAAAATTTTTTTTTTGAAATTAATTTCTTTTTCTTTCTCAAAATTTCGAAAACGATTCAATAGATTTTTGCAAAACTTCGTATTTGGTGGTTTCTTGACACTATCTTGAATAGTTAAAAAAAAACAATTTTTCTAAAATAAAAAACAACGGTACCTCCCATACAAATGTTAAAAAACCGCTAAGAAAAAAATTTATTTCTCGAAAACGGCTCCAAGAATTTTTATAAAAAAAAATTGTGTGTTCTTAAATTAGTACATTTCACTTTCAAGTATAAAAATATTTTTTTTTTTTGCGTACTTCCTAACGGTACTTAGCATAGAACCACTTTTCATATTTTCTATTTTCTAAATATTGGATGAAACGATTAAATTTTTTTTATAAAAATGCTCCCTAAAATTTTAAAATAAAATAAAATAATAATAAAACTGCATACGAAAATTTTCAATAAAAACGTTTTTCGATTTTTAAAAAATAAATAAAACTTTTTTTTTGAAAAACCGATTTTTTAAAAACCAGTCACAGATTTTTTTTGAAATTAGAATTTTTTATGTATATTAATAAAATCTTCAAAATGGCGTTTCAATTTTTTTTTTTTAAATGTTTTAAAAATTGTATACATAAAAAATTAATTTATTAAAAAACTGCTCCAACGATTTTACATTTTTTTTGATATATTCTTATTTATCCATGAATTCAAATTGCATCTTTGTTTTTCCCCAAACTATAGCGACTAAACAATATAAAAACATTTAATTATATGTCTTATCCATTTATTTCTACCTTATTATTATTCCCTTTTTATGAATTTTTGCGTACGTAACTGAATACTAAATACAATGTAGGCCCTCATATATTTATATATACATATGTGTTTTAAGAATCACATGAATCTTATATATACATATTGCACCTAAATTATGAAGTTGTATGTATGTACCTAGCTACCTACCCACCTACATCCTTCATTTTCATTATTATATGTAGCACATGTTTACATACTTAGGTTCCATCAATATGTATATATATGTAGATACATTTTACTCTCCTAACTTACATAATTATTATACATAACTTAGATTTAAATATACATTTGTAGGTAAGTACCTATGTAACTATTCCTTGAATCATCCATTCGATAATTCATTGTAATAAGAATCAAGGCAATCTTACCTACATAGGATTTAAACCTTTCCACATACCATAGGATAACTACACCTAACTAACTAAACCTCAATGGTTAGCCAAATTGAAATACTTTATGACTTTTAGTCCAAAATGCGTTTCGCCCGGACACGATAGTTGGGCTCATCAGTTAGATGCTATCGTGTCGCTCCAAGACGCACTATTTTTTGGTCGATGACTACCAACTCTTAATAAAATTTTCAGCACATACATGCTGAAAATTATATTTTTCTAGGGGAATTTGGTCAAATTCATGCACCCAGAAATATATGTATGTTACGCCCGTGGTCTGGCTAGTGGTAAATGAATAGAAGAAAACGCAAATAATACCTACATATTATTTTTGTTTTTGGTTTAGTGGACTGTGTGGGTTTAAGTCAAATTGAAATACTTTATGACTTTTAGTCCAAAATGCGTTTCGCCCGGACACGATAGTTGGGCTCATCAGTTAGATGCTATCGTGTCGCTCCAAGACGCACTATATTTTTGGTATATGTAGGTATTATTTGCGTTTTCTTCTATTCATTTACTCAATGGTTAGCTACATTAAAGTTGTTAGCTACAAGAGCAAGTTCGTGCGATCGAGTCGTGCATTTTATTTTTTGAAGACTTCCACAATTTACGAATAGGTAAAACCCATTTTTAATAAACTTCAAAAAATGGATCTTTTGTCACAAAACTTATTGAATTATTCTAAAATAATCTTCAGCTCCATCAGAAAAACATAATGTTTTTTTTTTATGTGTGCCCAATTTATTTTTTACAAAATCACCGCCATGCCTCATGCTCACATTCTAACCGGGTGCAAGTTATAATATTCTTCTTCAGCTACCAGGTGCTTATCTCTCCATCACGATGATGATCAATATTATTACCATCGTCGTCGTCGGCAGCAATATCATCTCACACCAGTGGCCATCCTCACGCTGTCGCTCGTCGCTTCAAGCGGTTGACTTCTCTATACTGACGTTGTCCGGTCAGGTAAGCATCAAACGGGATAAAGATACCTTCCCATATAATTTAATTTTGAAAACGAAAAAATATGCATGTTAGGTCAAAAAACTGTCAGAAAAATAAAGTTGATATGTCAAAAAATCTTCCTCTTCTCTTATCATTTTAATCATTGTTCAAAATTTAATATTTTCCCTCCCCTGAATTTTACAGTTTAACTTTTTTTTTGTTAACCAGAACCACGAATTGATTTACTTGATCGTGTTTTAATGGTGTTATTGGCCTTTTTTGATATTATTATTTTTTTCATTTTGTGTACAGATTCTCCTCGAAGATTTATTGAATTTTAGCGATTAAAAAAAATACATAAATAATGTTAAATGGTAAGTTCATTCATATCTAATGCGAACACTGCTGAACTCAGGAGCTTCATTAAAAAGATTTGTAAAGCCAAAAAGATTAAATTTTAATAAAAAGGAAAACGATCTCTAAAATATATTGTATATTTTTAATCTCAAAATTAATGACCATCTTGTCATCACCAAGAGACAAAAGGCCCTAAGGAACAGCAAAGACAAAAAAAAAAAAAAAAAGATTTATGAAACCGATTATGATTATGAGAAATTGTTAATTTAAGGAAATTGATTTAAAAACTTGAATTCTATTGATAAGTTTTTGAATGGAAAATAAGTTTAGTGAACTTCACGACGATACGCACGGGCGAAAAAACGATGGCTATTTCTGTGCATCTCATCATTGTCCAATCGGGTTGTCAAAAAAAAGGGCTAAAATGGAAAAAATTAATTCGTACAATTTTCTTTCACAGATCGGTTCGGGGATCGCTGGAGCTTCAGCCGCCATTTTGAATTTAATGAAAATTTTTCATTAAACTTCATTTAACTTCGATATTTTTGATTTTTGATTGAGAAAAATGATATAGGTAAAATTGTAGGAAATTTAATTTTCTACAACTTCAGTCATAATATTTTTTTTTTCGAAAAAGTTACCATTCGCCATGAAATATTAATACGTAAAATTTTCTCTTATAGTTTGTTGGGGGGAGCATTAGTAGTCTAAAAATCGATATTCGAATTGGTTATCTTTTTTTATGCATATACAACCCTTTAGCGCAACACCGTGGATGTTGAATTGAAGTAGGGGCGTTTTTTTTTGAAAACTCAAAACAGTTTTTCATTAATAACTCGCGAACGGTAACTTTTTTGGGAAAACATATTAAGACTAAAATTGTAGAAAATTAAATTTGCTACAAGTTTTACCATCATTTTTTGTGCCAGAAATCAAAAATGGCGAAGTTATTGCCCAAATTAAAATGTGCATTAAATTCAAAATGGCGGCTGAAGCTCCAGCGCGATTTTCCCGAAAACCGAGATTTAGACTACTTATGACCCCCCCCCCCCCCCCCCTAACGAACTGTAAAAGAAAATTGTACAAATTAGTTTCTTCTACTTTAAATGCTTAACCCGACTGGACTATCATAAGTGTCTGGAAATGTGGGATCTTAGAGTTCTGCTTTTTTTAATATTTTCATTGAAGAGCCTGTCTATCATGTAATGAGAATGCTCGTCCTACAGTTTTGCGGCCATGTTTGTTCATAAGCAACATTCGGAGTATGTTCAGAAAGGGTAGTAGTGTTACAGATATGAAGGATATGACAATCAAAAAGTTCTCTACATAATTGATTATCAATGCCAATGCCAATGGGCCCCTTACGGTAAAACCTCAAATTTTAAAATTTTGCCTTTTCTGAACTTTTTAAGCCCTACCGCTGTACCAATTTCATTATTTCCACGACAATCAGAATTGTTCCAAATAATTTATATCAATTCTATGAAAATGGGCGGGTACCACGCCTCTGAATGGAAAATCTTAAATTTTCGATTTTTTCCTTTGTATGCACCACAAGGCCTACCGGTGTGTGATATTACAAGATTCTACGATGTGGGGAAATGCTTCATAATTATGATGATCTGTCAGTGAGTGAGTGAGGCAGTCAGGCTTGTCAGTCAGTCAGATAATTACGGTTTTTGCAATTTTTGCAGTATCTTATATCTCGGGAACCAATAATACTAAAGAATTGAAATTTGGTGAATGGCCTAAGCATAGTAAGCAAATTCTGCGACTTTGAAGTTTCTGACTTTATTGGTACTGAAGTTAGAGGGTGGTCGAAAACCGCCATTGTTTGATCCTGTAAAAAGGGTGTAGTGCCAGAATCTGGATCTTTGGATCATAAATGCATCTGCCTAATATATGACTGGGAATCGCCTCATATAGGTTGCAGAAGCTGCACGCATATTGATCAATAAGCCAAGAATGTTCAGATGTCTTCTTAGCTGGGACCAGCATTGCCGAAAGTACTACTATAGTAGTATTGTACTACTTTCGACACCTCCGTACTACCGTACTCATCCTTTCACACCCGGACTACTATATTTTTCAAAAGCCAGACAAATATTAGTATACAAATTCTGAAATTTTTTCTAAAATAAAATTGGTATGAACATTTTAAATATTTAATAATATATAATATATAATGGTCACACCCCGTTTTCAAAATACCTATTGAATTTTCAAAAAAAGTTTTTTTTTTCAAAAATCAAAAAGATTTTGAAATGCAGTATTATTTAAAATTCGAAGGAGATCCTGTACACAAATTTTGATCAAAATCCTTTGAGCCGTTTATGAGAAAGTCGAAAATCAATAAAATTGTTGTATGGCAGGTACCGTTAAAAACAAAATATTTTTAAATTTTTAGGCCAAAATGTAGACCATACTCAAGGTACTTCCTTACACCAATTTTTATCAATATCGTTCGAACCATTTTCGAGATAATAAATATGCTAGAAAAATTTGTATGGCAAGTACCGTTATTTTTGGCGCTAAAACAACGATTCAAAAATCTATTTTGGAAAATCACCTAAAACGCCTAAGCACCAAGTTTGAATAAAATCGGGTCAGCCGTTTAGATCGTTCTACAGACAGATAGACAGACAGGCAGTCATTATAGACAATAGTGGTTTTGAAGCGATCCTTGTTTGTGATTTTTTATTACCATTTTACAGATATTATTTATTCAATTTATATTATTTTGCTTAAAGAATACATACATTTTTAGACAATAAAATTTTTTACTAAAAAATTAAGTTTTAAAATAAAAATTTTTTTCACATACTTTTAGAAACATTTACAATTCTGGAAAGGTACTACTATTTTGTTCAAAATACTACTCTTTTTAGACTTCTGTACTTCTTTTCAACATTTGTTTCCGGCAACACCTGGGACTGCTGCTTGAGGGCCGGACAATCACACAGTTGGATCGGAGTTCGGTTCAGTTTGCTATTCATCAAGCTGTCTAGTTTGGCACAGGGTAGATGGTTTTCTGGTGTGAATTGCGATACAAATGAGTATGCTTCTCCTAATTATATGCTCCACAATTGATTGTATAAGCTGCCGCCAACACCACAAGCAAAACTATAAGCCAAAAAATAGCCTAGGAAAGTAGTCTGATTCAAAAATAAGGCTGGTACTTCCTCTGGTGAGCACACGTCATGCTGGCTGAGTAATCAGACGAAGGCGTACGAAAATCACCTTACCAGATCGAATACGTTTTGGGCTAACCTGCAAATTGCCTAGCTGGCATACTGCATTTAAACTCCAGGCAGAGGCGATGGTTCACTGGGAGGTATATCCCAAATCCCCCTTAAAAATTCACTATCATCCACAGGTTATACAACGAGTTATAGTACCAAAACGGCGGACCTCATTGCTAATAATGTCATCGAGCAAGCTTTAAAAGCATCTAACAATTCTATATGATATGACTGCAAAAGTTGTATAATATTTGAAACTTTGACATATCTAAGCTTTGGAATTTTCAGATTTGTGATCTTGAGTCCTCATTGTCTCTTTTGTTCACGATTTTTGCTACAGGACAACAAGGTTCAGGCACCTTTAGGAAGGAGCGTCGTTGCAATCTTGCAGTCTCCTCCATCATTTGCTTGGACGCCTGGTACCCAAACAATTGCTACCGGTTCTTTTTTTTCTTCCTGAAAAACTCTAGTTGACTTCCCCATCAGTAATGAAAGTCTTTGGTTCTAGGCTAACAATAACTGCCCTATTACTTTCAGACTTTTCCCAGCTTTAAACCACTTGAAAGCATTTTCTTTAAGAGTATAGTTTATCGATTCCCCTATCTATGGCTTAAATCCGTTGTGAAGTTTTTTTCTAAGATATATTTTCGGATCATACCATCTCTTGAATGTGTTTTTATGGATGTAGAGCTAGTCTTTTTTCGCTGCTGAATTTTGGTTAAACATGCTTGTTCCAGAAGATATTATTATCTTGTGTGATTTCTAGATATTTTTAGTGGCTCTTCGTGCTGATTACCCAGATAACAGGCAAATAGGTTCCATGTTTAAAAGTCGCCAAATTATTATACTGATAAATGGTATGCTAGTTAGTCCTCATTGGATTATATCACAAAGGGTTTCTGCAAATTTCTATAACAATATTATAATTATGTCATATCAGTAAAACTAAGGTATCGGATTCCCAGAGAAGTAAGAAGCATCTAGTCCACTACAAGGCTCCGCAGCCTCTGGTTTTGACTATTCTCTGTACTATTGTTGGGCAAAATCGAAGATATCAATATTAGTATTCGAATGATCAAAATAATCGAATGATCATTCGAATTATGAAGGAGTAAGAAAATTGGAATAGTTATAGAACACTGTAGAGGTTTTTATAGTGCAAATGTTCCATATTTCACTTGAATTTAGAAAGGCGACAAAAAAGTCTTCAATTCCAATTCAAACCTACACGTACACGTAGATTACAATCCACACTAGATTAGACACTCACACACCACAATACCTCTCGGCTATTGCTCTTGGTATTACATTTGTATTACGCTTACGCTTTAATAGTAGCATAGTTAAGTAGAAATTTAGAGCACGCATGTATGAGAGATGAGATATTATTCGAGTAATGAATAGAAATGATTCAAATGATTCATATTAATCATCTGATCAAACTGTCTCGAAATAATGTAAGAATCGGTTATAACCGATTATTTTATTGGAATGCTCTGTCCACTCTCTACACTGTGTACACTCTGCCAATCGTTATTTTTGAAACTATCATTTATTTAATTTATCCAGGACTTGATCACATATACTCTTATTACTTTAAATGGCTTGTACACAATTTTTGAGATTCGATGTAAAAACTTTGTAAATAAAATGCACGACTGGATCGAACGTACTCACTTCTTTGTTCGATCACATTATATGCAAAAGATTTTTAATAGAAACGGCTAAATGTATTTTTAAAGTTGTTTTTCACTTAATTTTTTGAATATATAAATGCTTAAATTTTTTCTAAAAAAAAAATGGTATGAAAATTTTAAATACTTAATATTATAAATTTAAAAACAAAATTTCAGAAAAAATCGTCCACCAGTTTTCGAAATATTGAATTTTCAAGAAAAAAAAATATTTTTTTTAAAAATCCAAAAAAAACTATTTTTCGAAAATTTTGAAATGAAGCATTATTTAGAATTTGAAGTAGCTTCTGTATAAAATGTTTGTATCGAAATCGGTTGGGCTGTTTATGAGAAAGTTGCATAGCTTTATTTTTCTAGCTTAACGGAATATTTGTGTACTTTTGTGCTTGATCTTTTTTTATTTTCTAGTGATACGTGCATCATATTGAGAAAAAACCGCTCGTTAATCATTTTTCAAATTAGGCGCGAGTTTTAACAAATTGTGGCATTCGTGACCCCGTAAATGTTTTAACGTGTTTATTGCACCTAATGAGTTTATTTTAATTTGTTTATTCATTCCTTTTTTGTAATTTTTGTGAAAAAATATGCAAATAACGGCAGAATAAGTTGCCAGGTCGCTGGCTTTGGATGAGGATGGACGAAGTGTACGGTATGCCGCTATTTTCATTGAAAAGCCGGTGACGACGACGCTAAGAAGAGACATTAAAAGGTATACAGAGAAACAAATTCTAACACCCGACGTCAAGGCTCTAGTCGACCGAGAGCAACATTTGGAAGGGATGACCGATTTTTGGTGCTTTAGCCTTTGAGATCGTCCCCAACAACGGTCGAGCTGCCTCAAAGACTTCGATCAGTTAGAAGGACAGCTGTAAATGAACAAACGAAAAATGAAAGTGTGGCGGGATGTTCTGAGTCTAGGTGGTTGTTGTCTCAGATGTTATCTCCACGGATGGCGGCTGAACTAATGCGGAGAAATTTCCATCTATGTCCTTTATAATTCGCATTAATTTTTTTATTCTCTGTCATAATTTTATCGGTATACTAGTTTTACTCAATCACATGTTGTTAGTTCTATGCCTAAACAGTATGTAATGAGTAATACAGCAACTCATTGTAGGACATTTATTTTTAGAATTGATTTTTTTAATGGAAAAATAAGAGGACATAGACTATGGCAGGGATCGAACCTGTGACCACGAGGTTGACAGGCGAACACACAACTATCGCGCCACGGCCACCCCGACCACGACGGCGATTAGTGGAGGGTGGCCTGAGAGCAAGAAGACCTGCTCGCGTGACGATACTGACGATTCAGCACAAGCAACGTGTCGGATGGAATTTTCTCGCCTTCACCAATATTGGACCGAGTTCGACTGGAATAGAGTTCTTTTCATAGATGGGTCAAGGTTTTGTCTCCGATCATCAGATGGGCGTAGCAGAGTATAGAGAGGAACCGGTGAGATATACTCTCTTCGGCAACAGTTGCCCAGCGGGAAAATTTCTGGGGAGGTTCAGTCATGATGTAGGCAGGAATTTCTATGCGCGGGAATACCGAGCTGTATATCGTGGAACGATCGGTGAACTCCAGTTATAATGTAAATAACATTCTGGAGGAATATGTGGTTCCATTCGCACAATTTATTGGTGATAACTTTTTGCGACAATGCTAGACCACACGTTGCTAGGTGCGTTAACGACTACTTGCAAGAAGTGAGTGGGAATTGAGGAGTTGACTTGGACTGCGATGACCTCGGACATGAATCCCATCGAACACGTTTGGTTCCTGCTCGGGAAAATGATAAGGAGGCGAACAGCCCTTCCAGAGATACTCGGTGAATTTTGTACATTTCCTTTAATTTTTTTTATTTTTAAATTCTTCCAATTTTTTTTTTGTTTTTTGATAGATAAATTGTTTATTTTTATTTTAATAAACAAAACTGTATTAAAAAAAAACGTTTTTTGTATTCTCTTAAAAATATTGCAAATTTTCAATGTGTGCCACTTTTTTTGTACCTCAGTGTATTATGAAGCATCAACAACTCTGTTGTTCAGAAACTTTCACTATAGTTCAGTCATTTTAGGTTTTATCTGCGGAAAAATTCCTAGTGAGCTGAATTTTTGTATACACCTTTATTACGGAGTTGTAATGAAGATGTGAAAAATCTATGAAGGTCAAAAGGTTACGAAAATCAGTTTTTCGCAAATATCTCGCGACCTATGAATTGGAGGTCAATAGTGGTCAATGTAAAAATTGTTACTAGTAAAATTATCTAAAAAAGTGTCTCATGCATTTTTCTGTAACATCAACCGTTTTCAGAGTAGAGCGATGAGAAAGCGATTAGAATGCACTCACATACGGTATTGTTTACCGTCGCATACCATGGTGAAAACTCTATTGCTTTTTTTTAATGTTTGTATCTTAAGAACTTTTATCTGATATTTGGACGTTTCGGGAAAAATATACTTATCTTATAGAGGTTTAGGAACTTAGTAAAATCTACAATAACTTATCCAAATGACCTCTAATGACCTCCGAGCCATAGGTCGCGAGATATTTGCGAAAACCTGATTTTCATGACTTTCTGACCTTCATAACTTTTTTTATCCGGCACGGTATCGATGTCGATTTTTCACATCTTCATTACAACACCGTAATAAAGGTGTATAGAAAAATTCAGCTCACTTGGAATTTTTCCGCAAATTGGGATTTTAAATGCATAAAATGACTGGACTACTAAGTGTTTGCTAATTTTTTTTCCGCTCCCAAATATAGATCATATTCTCATATTTGCTGACATAAAAAAGGTATCAAATTCGTTTGAGTCGTTTTCGAGAACGGTTGTTTAAGATTTCAATATTTTATTGCCAGACAAGTTCGATGCCTTCGTTACAGCAGCCGGACAAGTTTCAAGACCAATATTAAAAAAACACTGGGTTTTGTGGATGCGTGCAACTCCTATGAGTACCGCAAACATAACTATTGGGCTGTTCAGTTAATACAAACTGTAATCAATAAAAAGTATGACACAAACTTTTACTGAGTCAATCCTTATACATGTGTTCTTTTAAACCAAACAAAACATACTTTCCTTTAACCCAGGTATAGGTATTCCAGTTCAATGTACTTTATGCAAATACAAGACAAAAATTTAAACATCCTGTTTGCAAAAGGAATCACTCAATCAAGCTTCAATCCAAACACACTTTATATCAATATTGCAAGAATTTATAAAATAATTTATTGGTGTCACAAAATGCTCACACTTTGTAACGGGTGATTTTTTTGCTACTTGGTTTTTGACGTTTATATTTTTGACAGATCACACATGACAAATTCCACGAACATTTGACATTTCGATTCAGTATTGTTTGCCATTTCATCATGAATAGACTTACGCCTGAACAACGTTTGCAAATTATTGAAATTTATTATCAAAATTCGTGCTCTGTGAAAAATGTCGAAATTATGAAATTATCGCAAAATTGTCTTCAGCGACGAGGCTCATTTTTGGCTAAATGGATACGTGAATAAGCAGAATTGCCGTATTTGGAGTGAAGAGCACCCAGAGGCAATTCAGCAGCTACCAATGCATCACGAAAAATACACTGTTTGGTGCGGTTTATGGGCAGGCGGCATCATTGGGCCGTACTTCTTCAAGGACGATGAAGGCCGCAGGGTTACGGTCAATGGAGAAAGGTACCGTTCGATGATAACAGATTTTTTTTTGCCGAAAATGCAAAAATTGAACTCGGTCGACATGTGGTTCCAACAGGACGGTGCCACATGCCACACTGCACGCGAAACCATGCATCAATTGAGAAGCGAATTTGGTGAGCAGTTGATCTCACGTTTTGGCGTAGTCAATTGGCCACCAAGATCATGTGATTTGACCCCGTTAGACTATTTTTTGTGGGGCTATGTTAAGTCTATTGTCTATGGGGTCAAGCCAAACACGATTGCTGCCTTGGAAGCCAACATTGAACGCGTCATTGGTGAGATTCCGGCCGAAATGTGTGAAAAAGTTTGCCAAAATTGGACCTTCAGAATGGACCACCTGAAGCGTAGCCGCGGGCAACATTTAAGTGAAATTATTTTTAAAAAGTAAATGGCAGAAATTGATTTATCGATCCAAATAAAAATTTCATTCACTTTTTACAAGTTTCTGTGTTTTTTTGAATTTTCAAAAACTAAGCTCTTAAAAAATCACCCGTTACAATATTTATGATTGCACAACTCCGTATTGTTATCAGATTAGTTGAATTGAATATTTATTCAAGAATATTTTAATTCCTTTGTTTCTGGGAAAGAAATCAAAAGGCAATAAATCTCCAATCAAACATAAAACTGGTGCGCTTGAAGTGTATAATGTGTTTCACTTTAAGAAAATGTAATTTATGAGATTTTAAATTGATACGATACTGACAAGTATAGAACATTCTTATGTTTAACTGTGCTTATTGCACATGAACTATCGGTTCACTAATGTTAATTTACTTGAATACTCATGTGAACTCTGTAAAGTGGCCCATACACACCACACTTGTGCTGTGTGTGGGCTTGTGCACGCACCGATTTTCCATGTCACACACTGTGCGAGTGAAATCAAAAGTGTTGGATTTTTGGTGTCGGTGTATCGATCGATATGACGTTTGCACATAATCAGCACTACCGACGAAATTTCTGTATACCACTTTAATGGATTCTAGCTCCTTTCTGACGGTTGTCAAATATGAATTGATTGATAACGAACAGAACTTATCAATTGACTGTTTTTTTTTCTATTGTTTTTGAAAATTTAATATTTCGAAAATAAGTGAACGATTTTTTTTTTGGAAATTATGTTTTTAAATTTATATTATTAAATATTAAGGGCTTGTTTTACAAACATCACAGTAAAGTTCTGATTAACTATAAATATTATCGTAGGGTCATAAGTTCAAGAGTAAAAAATCACAATTGGTTATGACTCTACAATTTCATACTTTTGAATTATGGACTTATGACCTTGCACCAATACTAATGTGTCGGATAACTAATCAGAACTTTAATCAGAAATTCCGGAACAAGCTCTGAAAGCTGACATAAGTTGATACTTAAAACAATATAAAGCCCCAAGTATTTTAATTCGTTAACTTTTTCTACCTGTGGGTGGCAATGGCGCAGTGGATAAAGTGCTTGATTGCTAACTTAGACGTGTGGGTTCGATCCCCACGCTAGACGCATTCTTTTCTAAGCCTCCAATTTTAATTGTATGCCGCCCATGGGTTAAAAATGAGACAGTCAATACCTGGTTCTCAAATCCACTGTGCCAAACTAGTGCCGTGCAATTCAGGTTGCATTTAAAAGGCCTTACAGGCATATAGTCAAATTAAAAAGAAAAATGCAATTATCAGTGCAACTCTGGCTGTAATGCTGTACATGAACTGCAAGTTTAAGATCTTTAGCATTCGCGAGCATTGTACAAAACATTATTTTCAAAAGCGTTTTGAGAAGACAAATTGTAAAATAAAATGGTTGTTTTAGCCAACCAACCTGTTTTCAGTAAGCCAAACTTTTAATAAATCAATATCCCAATTTATATTGTTCCGCTTTTAGAGTCGTCAACCGATGATTTAAATAAATTAAAAATAGAATAGGTCCTAAGACAGATCTCTGAGGTACTCTAAAATTAAGAAAAATTATACTACTCGCAGAATGTTTATTTTTACTTTTTGTTTCTATTTAGAAGATAAGCCTCCACAAGCATTAAAGTTGTTGAGACTACACATAGCTTTTATAACTTCCAAAGCAGTAATTTAACTTTCATTGATAGTAGGATTTGCACGTACAAGCAAAGGGATAGTGCGAGTCTTAAAGGAAAGAAGATAGGATTTAAAAGGAGATACGGATATACATTGGTTTTGAAATTTAGTATATCAAAATGGAAGAGAAAAATAGAGTCTGGTAAAGCATTCCACATTCGTGTTGTACGACTAAAGGAAGAATCTCTGTACTTAACAGTACGTTTGAAGTAGTACAAGAGATGTAAATGTTTCCAATTATAGTTCTATTTTACAGAGCTCTATTTTGAATTCCACCTAAAAGATTTAAATGAGTTTTGGGAGCTCCTGCTCAAATGTGAGAGATACTCTAGCTTTCGGCGAATTAAGGCCTTATAGATTACATCCGGATCAGAAGGGAGTAGAATTGTTTGCATCTTCGAGAAGTCCCGAAAACTTTGCAGCGTGTTTGGGGAAATCGAATATGTTACCATTCCACCAAAGGTGGTGCATATACCTAGGACTGAAAGCTGATCGGTTTCTTCAATGCAAGTCCATGGATACCGAAATTGGGGAAGAACCCTGCTTGATCGACAGAAGACGGCACTGAGTATTTGAATCATTATATTCTACGCGGTTTTTGATTTTAATGAGTTTAGCTGCCGTTGCAGTATCCGAATGATTCCGAATAAATAACTATAGTCAGCAAAACAACTTAGTGTAATATAAGCCCCAGATAAAAGATCATTATTGGAGAGAAGAAAAAGAGTTGGAAACAAAACGGAGCCCTGTGGCATACCACCATTTATTTCATAAATATCAGACTTGAAATCATCCAATAACTGGTATAACTTTCACGACAAGACACTCCGTCATAAACGAGGTGCAGCCGATAGGATTCTGATCGGTACTCAAAGGCTTATGGTTTTTATTAGATTTTTTTAAGCGGATAATGTAGGAACTAATTTTTATGTTTGATCTTAACAAAGATCAATAATGATAAAGAGTCATCACTTTCTGCGAAAAATAATACAAAAGATTATTCCTTAGATTGGTTAAATATTTTTTTCTTGACCTAGTATGACTTGGAGAATGTATTTATTCTTATTAATTTTAACCAAGAGAATTGTAACTGCGTCATCAGTAATCATAATCACATAGCTGTATTACTAAGTTATGGCTGTGAAGAATCTAGTTCTTCTTTGGTTTTCTTGGTCACTTGGGTATGCAATGAAACAAAGTTATTCCATTAACTTTTTTGACGTTTCGATAGCGATTGCTATCTTCCTCAGAGGACACTTATTGAAACAATCAATGCCAAGCACAGAGTAAAACAAATCAATCATAACAATATTCTAACTTGGTAACGCTAACAATTTCTTAAATGTACCTACTAAGTATTTTGTGCTTACGATGTGATCTAAGATAAGAGCAAGTCCGAGCAATACTGCATTTTATTTTCTATGATATGTGTAGTAAAGGGTGTTTTTTAGATGTAAAGAACTTTTAGTTGGCAGCACTGTTTTCATTGACAGCTATTTTACACAAGAAGTTTATTCAACTATGAAGCTCGTTGTTGAATGGCTACGTCAATAAGCAAAACTGCTACATTTAATAATCCTCAAACCATTGTGGGAAACGGCATTACATCCAGAAAAACTTACATTTTGGTGTGCGTTATGGGCTGGCGGAATCATCACCAATCACCAGACGGTTAGAGCAATGATCAATGACTTTCGCTCGTGAACTGAATCGCCTTGATGTGGGTAAAGGAATTGTGACATGTCACACAGAGCGTTCAACAATTGATTTGTTAAAGGAAACCTTTTGGGCAGTATTTTGCCGAAAACCAATATTTAGACTGCTAATGATTCCCCCCAATTAATATTTTCATGATCCCAGAAGGGGGTCACAAGCCCCAAAACAGTTTTTCATTAATATCTCGCGAACGGTAACTTTTTTGAAAAAAAATATTAAGACTAAAATTGTAGAAAATTAAATTTCCTACAAGTTTCACCTTTATTATTTTTTTGAGAAATAAAAAGTGGCCAAGTTATTGGCCCTAAAGAAAATTTTCATTAAATTCAATATGGCTGTTCAAGCTCCACCGCGATTATGCCAAAAACCGCGATTTAGACAATTCCCTCTACAAATTCAATATACTTCTGAAATTAATCAGCCAAATATTTAGAATACTGAGCATTATTATTGTTTGGACTTGACAATTATTGATACAAAATAGCTTTTAAGGCCATTAATCCACTCAAGTGGTGTTTTCTCCCAGCGATCTCACTTGGAATGATCAGTTAACTACTAAATAGGTTGTTATTTTTTTTTCAGTCGAGTTGTTTATCTCCTTACGAATCACTGTGATAATATTTTCAAGAATATTTAATGATGATGTCAAGTGTCTCTGCGTCTTATACCATGATCTTGACTTCCGATATTTCTTCCCTATACGTGAGAGTATTTATTATCATTTTTTTTTTTTGCAATTTAGCTAATTTATTAAATGGCAAAACAAATACTGTGGGTGGAAACGTGACATAATTTACAATTTGTACGACAATTAAACAAACAACATGTTTTCTGCACCCCAAACTGATTGTTTGTTCGATAAGATTTATATGTACATGACTTGTTTTTTCAATCCAAACCGTCCGTCTGTCGACGATACGACGACATGTAGTACCTACATATATGGCTTTATTAAAAAAAAAAAAAAAAACACACATAATAAAAAAACTTTGAATTGGATGTGGATTCCATTATTAGTTGCGACCAGCCCCAAATGACACACTTAATATTCTCAATTCTAATCGAATCCGAACGTGTCATTGACATGATTTAAGACTTCAACTAAAATTGTGACAGATTTAAGCTACGAATACACCTATAGCAACATTATCGCCCCCTACACGAACTAAAATAAAAACCATTTCAATCTAGTTGTGAGAAGATATTTGTATCTTTTGAGCAAGCCTTCAATCAAACGTCATAAAATAAAATGTCAATAAAACCATACAATCGTATTTGTTCATTTTACGACTTAAGTCCCGTTTCTTTCGTGTAAAAAATAATTAAAACCCAAGAACGGAACAACTCAACAAACTCTTGTCACATTTGAAGAAAAATAAGATTGTTTAGCAAGTTGTCAAGAAAAAGATACAATCAATCGATAAGGAAAAATACACAACAAACAATTTATGTATTTATAAAAGAAAAAGACTGATAAAATACATTATCGATATAACTCATCGATAACAGGAATTTACTTCTATTTTTTTTTATTGAAAAACTTGGTTTCTTTTCTATAATCTCAAGAGAGAGTAATTAAATAAAAGGTTATTTGACATAAGAACCTTAGCTATGCATTGGAGGTTCCACATAAAATTAATAAAAGGGTCAACCCGTCAATCAAACGGACGAAGGAATAACAATAAAAAAAACCGTTTTGAATAACAAATTAAATGAAGAAAAAAAAACGAGCTCGAAAAGATTTTGAGAGAATAAAATTTAAAAAAAACTCAATATCATCGAATGAATCTCATAAATCGAATAACAACAAACGATGCAGCAGACGCGACTATCGGACGCCTGTCAGTTTGAGTTGGAACGAATCTTTTGTAAGGAGTTTGGTGAGTCTGCGATTTAGAATATAATATATACGTACCTTTAAGGTAAAACTTGTGCTTCCAACCAGTGTGTTAAATTTTCCACGATCTCTCTTTTGTGAGTTGAGCATCCTGCTATCATTGATCGATTTGGGAAGGTGAATTTCACAATAAGAGGATACTTGTGAATAATAATGTTCTGACTTGAATTGGCTGGTAGGTTGGGTTAGGTTATTGGGCTGACACTTGATCTTATTACCGTCACACTTAGATCTACGGGTGGTCAATAACATGCCCATTCTATTTTTTAACATAGTCTCATTTTAGCTCGAAACACTAAATCCAACGTTTCTGCAATTTTTTGATGCCCTCGAAAAAATACAATTTCCCGGGCCTCTCTAAATAAGCGTTTGTTTCAGCGAAGAAATCTTCATTGGAACCAAATCTCTCACCTCCGAGACATTTCTTCATGTTTAGAAACAAGAAATGGTCGGCGGGGGCCAAATCTGGGGAACATACTCGAAGAGTGGGAAGTTCGTAGCATAACTCATACAATTTTGCCATTGCGACTGCGGACTTAACCTGATGAAAAAGAACTTTTTCTTCAACAAATGCGGCCGTGGTTGCTTCAAATCGGCTTGGAATCGATTAGCAGCTCTGCGTAGTATGCACTGGTGATCGTTTTACCCTGTTCAAGGTAATCGATGTGAATAACACCGCACGCATCCCAAAAAAAACTGTCAGCATAACATTCTTTGCCGACAATTCCACCTTGGCCTTCTTCGGCTTCGATTCACTAGGAGAAGTCCATTGTTTTCACTGTTCCTTGTTCTCTAGTGTATTGTGTTGAATCCAGGTTTCATCCTCGGTTACTGAACAAAACCTCAGTTGGATTTTTCTGGAACATCGCCAAACAAACCTTTGAAGTTGTCTAACGAATGCATTTGTTGTCGATTGTGAGCAAACGGGGCACCCATCGTGAAAGCACCCATTGGAAAGCTTTTTCATAAAATAATCATATAAACAGGAAATCACTGAGACATATGATAAACCTGTTGCCTCTTCTAGCCTGCGCACTTTCACTCGCCGATCATCCATTATCAAGCTATTGATTTTGTAGACTATTTTTGGAGATACTCACTCAATTGGGCGACCAGAACGTTTGGCGTCACTTGTGCTTGAAACGAACGACACCGCACTGAAATTTAATAAACCAGTTTTGAATGGTTCCAATCGATGGTGAAGAGTCCCCATAATATTTGTCAGGCATTTGTTTGGTTTGCGTGATGGTTTTTTCTCGTAAAAAATAGTGTTTAATGAACACTCACAGTTCACTTTCTCCATTTAAATGAAAATTAAAACTGTTTGACAGATCTGTCTGAAAATTTGGGTGCTTTTTTTGAAAGATGATTATTGAAAAAAAAAAAATGATAAATTTAAGGTGACGGCACAATTTGTGATTATTTTCAAGGGCTTATTGACCCACCTATGTAGATCTATTGTGATTCCCTAGAGTAGTATAACTGCTTATTACTAAGATATCCATGACTACCATGAGCAATTAGTCGCCCATATATTTTTTCCCTAATATGGCCGAGTGCTGTACAGCGCCAAATCAAATGAATAGTGATTTCATGGTCATGTCATCTGTACTTTCTTTTTGGTAACCCAGTAGGTTGTGACCGTTTATTATGCTTACAAGGGATCGAAGGGTTTCTTATTTAGTATAATCGTGCCAGATCTTCACTTATCAAGGCCAGGCCATATTTTCCAGGTGTCAAGGAAGTTCCATGTTTCATTTGTGTTTAAGAGAATTTTCCTACCAATGTCCTGTTTAATTACATTAATTGTTGGGTATATTAGGGTAGGATAAAGTGTGGAACCCTTTCTCGCCAGCTCATAAGGCCACTCATTGCCAGAGCCAGGCACATAACTGTGACCAAGAACACTAAGCTCTTTGCGACAGAAAGTTACAAGTATTGACTTCATAACGGTGGCATGTAGTAGCGCCATTACTGACGTCCGCATATGCGTCTGCCAAGACCTCAGAAGCTTATGTGCTTCTGAAAAGAAACATGAACCAACGCTATTATCAATTCTTGTCTGGTGGAGAAATTGATTTCAAAGGATTTACGGAAATACAAACGGAGTGATATGGAATCAATTTATACATTGTTGTCTGTAAATTTCTGAAGAATCTGAGCGGGACCAAAACTAAATTTCCAAATACATATTTAATTTCTTTAGCCGAAGAGCACTATTTGCAGATTATTGAACCTATAGAAAGGTCTAGGCAGGGGTTTAAGATTGAGTATTTTTTCCAATTCAGTTGGTTGGAGAGGTTCTCATAGCCCAATATTTAGAGGATTTAATGGGTTCGCTTTTTTGCCTAGTGCATTCCACCAAACTAAATTAACATATGTCAGTGTAGGCCAACAATTGCAGTATATATACTAACAAGTTTTGTACTGGGTCCCCAATTTTTATCATATAAAATAAACTAAAGGTAAATAACATGGTACTTCATATAAGTGGCCCACGTTCCTGCTCAGAAGGAGCAGAAGGAATAGCGAATATAAAGCTAACATAACGCACACAGCTTACTCAGGAGGAGCAAGAGAGGAAAATCGATTAGGAATCTAGTTCCTGCCCAAGGCTAATCCAAGGGAAAGTAGGTTAGCCCACAAACTTACTCAGGATCAGTGCACCAATTAAAATTAACGGAATTGAACACCAAGCTGACTGCCACTAGGAATCATCGGGTATCTTATTACTCGGCAACAACCAGAACCGAAAGCAAGGTTTGTCCAGAATTATATTATAATTATATTTTCTGGTGTGACACAGTGTGAATTGTAAGAACGACGAATGCAGTTTCCATACTTGCAGTGCTGAAGTCGCATCGTAATGTGATTTGCTGATGCTCACTCGTTGAGTGGCTAGTATGTAATGTTTTACTGATGTAACGCTTCGATACAATATTGAGACCCTAATTTAGCTTCTTATCTAAGACCATTCCAAAGTATTTAACTCGTTCTGTGATTTAGACTCGTTTGCTGATACACAACTTAAGCATTTAAGTTCTACTTAAGCACTTATGTCACAGTTTATGCAGAGGAAAAAGTAGCCCATAAGCGTTTTAAGTTGAACATAAATATTTATGATTCGTATCAGCAAACGGGGCTTAAAGTGAGGTCCCATCGATTTTCGGTGGTACAAAATCTGGTAATATGCTTTTGTTTGTAGAAATCAATAGCTCTATTTTAAGTAGAATAACTACTAAGCCACATTCTTTTGTCCAAGAACAGCCTTAGCATAAGGCACTTTCTACTTTTGTTCGCTGATACTGGTGGGAAATTTAACGGTCGCCAGTAAAGCTAGGCCAATCCCGTAGAATACGATAAGTTTGAATTTGGTTGGTTAGTTGGTTTTGTTTTTGAGAAGTCAACAAACATTTGTTTGAGGCAACACGTTAGGTTTTCGATATATTTTTAAGTAAAGATTCGTCTTTTTCGGTATGTTTGAGGTTAAATAATGTCAAACGAAATGAACCAACTGCGTTATTTCATATAAATAGTTGTTCCAATAGTGACAGCTAGATTTTGACAGTTCATGGCAGCCATGATGATTTATGTCATTTACTTGACAGTTTTTTTTTATTCTCCTAGACATTAAATGCAAATAAGCAGGACAGGTTAGATTAATGTGGTTATCGTTTGGTAACACAAATCAATTTATTTTTTATTTAGATCTGTCAAAAAACTGATTTTGACAATATTTGCCTTCGTTTTGACAGTTAAATTGATTTATTTTTTGGATTTAAATCAATTTTTCGGCAGATCTACCCCTCTTTTACTAACACCACTATGCATTATAATTGACAGCCGTCAGTTTCACAAGACGACTGATTCCGGTAGCTAGTCACAGACACAAATATACACCAATACTATAGCAAATAAAAATCAATCTGAAAACGTATTCGATTCGTTACGAAAAAAATCAATTTATAGGTTAAAATATAAATTTACCAAACGAAAACCGCATAAGTATGTTCCCGTACTTTGTGCACAAAAATTTGAAGACTGTCATTTTTGCTAGAGTGGGGGTAAAAATCTCTCAGAGAGTTATATAAAAGTACGGGAACGCTCTTCATAATTTTGTCCAAAGAAATTTCTTGGACTAAAATTCGCAGCATGGGGAAATATTTTACTGTCTCATGAGCGCTCTCTTCTGTGAAAAATTTCGAAAATTTGGAGTACGGGAACAGGATTTGACCGATTTTCGTAGAAATTCGTAGATCTAAGCAGTTTTAGGAAGTACGGGAACGGACCTATTATTATAGACAAACCGTATGCTCACTGACTTGGTTTTGTAGCAGTTGGACGAGGGCTCTAATTTAAGCCCAAAAAACATATATTCGGCACCGAGATCCACAACTTACGATGACGATTAATTAACTTTGTTGAAAAACGTCAAATATTCTCTTGATAACTGACATCAGATGTAGGGACCACAGTATGGCCATGACTATGCTATACTTGAAAAAAGCAAGAAAGATTTAATTTAAAAAAAAAAATACTTGGCTTGATGAAATTCACCTGATCTTACCTAAGTGCCTTCTTGCTACTCTCATGGTGCTCTATGTGCTCGCGCAAGGATTATATCCGGGAGCTTGACAATACACACAGAATAATATGAATAAAAAAAAACATTTCTCAATGCCATCGCGATGAAATAAATTGCAAAAATTATTAAACGAGGTGCAGGATGGGGGCAAATGCAGCATCTATCATGATGCATGCTCAGGATAAATGGATAAACAAAAAAAAAAAAAAAACTCTGTACGCATAACCGCGCAAGAATAATATGATGGCCAGAAAGCAACACAAGAACAGTTCAACAACTTATTACTTGCGCAGATCTACAAAATGAGATTTCCATGAATGATGTGGCTGGCAGTTGCATATGCGCGATTCCGTATACGCGTTTTTGCATACAAGAAGTCACAGCGACAGCCTTAAACCACAAACATAAACGATGCGGACGTTTTTATTTTTTTTTTTATTTTTGTTTTTTGTTTTGTTGCTGGATCTTGGGGATAATAAGTTCCCCCAGTGTCCGTGGATATTCATTGTTGTTGGTGTGGTTCCTGTTGGGAACTTGTGGTGTTGGCTGTGGTGGCAGCTTTTGTGTTATTTATCGAAAATCTCAGCATCACAGGCAATTAATCATATCGCGCGTCGTAGAATACCTTCGGCATGCTGCACAATGAAGTTATGGGTTGTAATAAAGTTTGTGGTGAATGTCCGTGTCGCGGCTTGTGGCTGTGACTGTTATTGTATGACGTCCGGCCGGCGCGGTAACGATGCAAATTCGAAGGCATCCCCCTCGTAGTTGTAGTCTACAGTAGATACCTATAGTCATGGGATCAGATTGTGTTGGGCATGATGTATTTTGGGTTTGGTCGCTTGCGCTGATGGTAAAAAGTCGTGGTGTTATTGTGATCTTTTCTTTGTTATTTTTTTTGTATGCCTGCTGTGAGATGATATGGCTGTGATTGTGACGAAAATTTTGATTGGATTTCGTGTTCATTCTTCAAATGAGACTATCTACATGTGTCTGAGTCAAAAAATCATGTTATTCAAATGTCTGTCTGATGAGGGCATTAAAGTGCGGTCGTAAAGCAACACCATTCAGAGATCAAATCGCTCATGTTATTAATTGGTTCGAATATATATTATAAGCTGTAGAGTTGTTTAAAAACATTTCACAATTAAAATTACTAGAATGGAGTGTGGCCAAAAATAAAATTAAATGTTTAACATTCTTATGTTATTCACAAGGCTAAATACACAATAGTATAAATTTATCATCTTAGTCACAAGTATCTGATATTTTTCGGTTCTTTTTTAAAACGTAATGTAACATACAGATGCCAAGACAGAAATGTTTTCTGAAGTTGTACAAATAATCTTTTAAAAAACCATTTTTATATATTCGTAAATATTTTGAAATAATATTTTTACTAGCGATTATAGGTGTTGATTAAGTGAACATAAATTCATAATAACACTTTACACAAAAACACCTTCCCTAAGATAGTCATGTTTACGTTTATTTGTAAATAAATTAATTTCTATTTTGTTCTTAATAAAATATTTATTCTATTTTCTTTTGCCTTAACAAGAAGTTGTTTTATTTCATTTGGAAATACATATTATATGTGTTATTTATTCACCATCCCATCAGGTTATGGGCCCAGATTTTAAGAAGATATAGGTATTTACTTATTCAAGAATAATATGGCTGCAACAACATTCAAATAATTGCTGTATATGTTGACGATTTAATGATTCTATCCAATAACTTGAATTTAATGGAAATATCAAAATCGACTCTTAAAGAAAATGTTCGTATGAATGTCCTGGGAGAAGTATCTAGATGTTTAGGTATGGCATTTACAAGGGATCCAAAAAGTCAAAAACTTTAGATAGATCAGACAGAATATTTAACCAAAGTTATAAAAAAATACAATATGGAAGAATGCAAACCCATTACAACACCAATGGACCCGAATAAGAAGTTAATATCAGACATATCACCAAAAACCGAACAAGATAAGAAAAGTACGCAAAATGTTCCTTACAGAGAAGCAGTAGGAAGTTTGCTGTACACAGCTCAAGGAACAAGACCGGATATATCACTTGCAGTTGGAATTGTCAGCAAATACTGCAATAACCCAGGACCAGAACATTGGACAGCAGTCAAAAGAATAATTCGTTATCTGAAAGGTACTATACATAATAAACTTGAGTTCTGTTGCAAGGAGAAAACTGATTTAGTAGCATTCAGCGATGCAGATTGGGCGAATGAGGCTGACGAACGTCGCTCAGTTACTGGCTATATCCTCAAGGTACAAGGTGGTCCAATTTCATGGTCAAGCAAGCGGCAAAAGACAATAGCTTTGTCTACGACTGAAGCAGAATACATGGCGCTGTCATCTACTTGCCTAGAAGTTCTATGGTTACGAAGTTTAGCCAAAGAAATCTATCACGAAGTCCAACAATTATCTATTGTGACAATAAGGGAGCTGTGGATCTAGCTTCGAAAGGAGGATTTCGACAGACATCATTTCCTGCGACAAAACATCGAAAATAATGACATCACTGTTAATTACATTCCAATAGAACAAATGGTCGCAGATTCTCTGACGAAACTACTATTTACTCAAAAGTTTAATTTTTGTGAAAATAATTTTTGTTTAAATTAACAATTTAATTAATTTGAGTTCAAGAGAGGGTGTTGATTAAGTGAACATAAATTCTTAATAACACTTTACACAAAAACACCTTCCCTAAGATAGTCATGTTTACGTTTATTTGTAAATAAATTAATTTCTATTTTGTTCTTAATAAAATATTTATTCTATTTTCTTTTGCCTTAGCAAGCAGTTGTTTTATTTCATTTGGAAATTCATATTATACATTTTATTTATTCACCATCCCATCAATAGGTACTATAAGGCAAGTTATGTATTCGTAAAAAAAAACAATCAAACATGACATTACGATCATAGAGAACACCAAAAAAGTGGGTCCCCTAATTCCGTCTGTCTATCTGTCTGTCCTCGAATTTGCAGCATAAACGGTTCGGTGGATTTGATTCAAACTTGGTACATATTGTTTTTTCGGTAATATGCCCACACGTGTTTTTTTTATTTTTTTTTTAAGACAACAAATAACAGTAGCTCCCATACATTTATTTTGGCCAAAAACAAAAATCGCATTTTTCTCAAAAACGGCTCCAACGATTTTTATAAAAAAAAATCAGTTCATTAATGAAGGGAAGGGTATCTTTTGATAATTTTTGTTTTGGAAAGAATTTTTATTTTCGGTACCTCTGGTAGAAGCATTTTTTTGGGTTTCGATTTTCTCGGAAACGGTTAATTTGATTTTTTTGAATTTTTTTACACAAAAGCTCTTAGAGAACTTAAACTATATAGTATACTAAAATTTTTCAAAAAGTTTTTTTTTTTTTTTTGAAATTAATTTTTTTTTTGAAAACTCAAAATTTCGAAAACGACTCAATAGATTTTTTCAAAACTTCGTATTTGGTGGTTTTTGACACTATCTTGAATAGTTAAAAAAAACTATTTTTCTAAAATAAAAAACAACGGTACCTCCCACACAAATGTTAAAAAACCCGTTAAGAAAAAAAATTATTTCTCGAAAACGGATCCAAGAATTTTTATTTAAAAAAATGTGTGTGTTCTTAAATTAGTACAGTTCACTTTTAGGTAAAAAATATTTTTTTGTTGCGTACTTATTGACGGTACTTCCCATAAAACCACTTTTTATATTTTCGACCTTTTCAATATTGGATGAACCGATTAAAATAATTTTTGTTGGGTTAATAAGACTGCGTACTCAACATACTCAAAAAAAAGTTTATCGATTTTTAAAAAATAAATAAAATTCAAAAAAAATTGAAAAATCGATTTTTCAAAAACAAGTCCCAGATTTTTTTTTAAATTTGAATTTTATATGTATATTATAAGTATCTTCAAAATGCCGTTTCAATTTTTTTTCTAAAAATGTTTTAAAAATTTTATAACGGGTGATTTTTTTGCTACTTGGTTTTTGACGTTTATATTTTTGACAGATCACACATGACAAATTCCATGAACATTTGACATTTCGATTCAGTATTGTTTGCCATTTCATCATGAATAGACTTACGCCTGAACAACGTTTGCAAATTATTGAAATTTATTATCAAAATTCGTGCTCTGTGAAAAATGTGTTTCGCAAGCTACGTCCGTTTCAGCGACGAGGCTCATTTTTGGCTAAATGGATACGTGAATAAGCAGAATTGCCGTATTTGGAGTGAAGAGCACCCAGAGGCAATTCAGAAGCTACCAATGCATCCCGAAAAATGCACTGTTTGGTGCGGTTTATGGCCAGGCGGCATCATTGGGCCGTACTTCTTCAAGGACGATGAAGGCCGCAGGGTTACGGTCAATGGAGAAAGGTACCTTTCGATGATAACAGATTTTTTTTGCCGAAAATGCAAGAATTGAACTCGGTCGACATGTGGTTCCAACAGGACGGTGCCACATGCCACACTGCACGCGAAACCATGCATCAATTGAGAGGCGAATTTGGTGAGCAGTTGATCTCACGTTTTGGCGCAGTCAATTGGCCACCAAGATCATGTGATTTGACCCCGATAGACTATTTTTTGTGGGGCTATGTTAAGTCTATTGTCTATGGGGACAAGCCAAACACGATTGCTGCCTTGGAAGCCAACATTGAACGCGTCATTGGTGAGATTCCGGCCGAAATGTGTGAAAAAGTTTGCCAAAATTTGACCTTCACAATGGACCACCTGAAGCGTAGCCGCGGGGCAACATTTAAGTGAAATTATTTTTAAAAAGTAAATGGCAGAAATTGATTTATCGATCCAAATAAAAATTTCATTCACTTTTTACAAGTTTCTGTGTTTTTTTGAATTTTCAAAAACCAATCTCTTAAAAAATCACCGTTTACATAAAAAAATTAATTTATTAAAAAACCGCTCCAACGATTTTTGAATAATTTTTTTTTTGATATATTTTTATTTATCCATGAATTCAAATGGAATCTTTGTTTTTTACGTCACTGAATACTAAATACAATGTAGGCCTTCATACATTTATATATACATAAATATCCGTCTTTAAAAATCACATGAATCTTATGTATACATATTGAACCTAAATTATGAAGTTGTATGTATATAGCTACCTACCCACCTACGAACTTCATTTTCATTATTATATGTACATGTTTACATACTTAGGTTCCATATATGTAGATACATTTAACTCTCCTAACTTACATAATTAAAATCAATAACTTAGATTTGAATATTTGTAGGTAGGTACCTATGTAACTATGCCTTGAATCATCCATTCCACAATTCATTTTACTAAGAATCAAGTTAGTCTCACCTACATAGGCTTTAAACCTGCATAGGATAACTAACCTAACTAACTAAACCTCAATGGTTAGCTACATTAAAGTTGTTAGCAACAAGAGCAAGTTCGTACGATCCGGTCGTGCATTTTTTTTTTTGTCAAAGAAATATTACAGAGGGTCTGAGAAATTCTACTTAATTAGATTGACAAGGTCTAAAAACCACCCCAATTTCTGTAAAGAAAAATAACGTCAAAGTTTAGAACTTAAAGTTTGAAAATTAATTTTGCCAAATGAGATATTAGGTAAATAGGGCGCAGGGACATAAGTCCCCAGCACATAAGTCCAAATTTTGCTTTTTGAGACTTATGTCCTACATAGATGAGACATAAGTCCTAAAATATAATTTGGGGACTACTATATCCCACTTAGGTGGGGCATACGTCCCACAAAAAATATTTGGGACTTTTGTCCCACTATTAAGTTGTCTTTGTACTTATGTGAAGTGTTTATTGCAATTAAGTTCACGGCGTACAAAAAGCTCGGTACGTACGGGGGCCATGCTGCCCCCCTGCAACCTACTGCTTCCCCCAATATAGAATTTGGAGTGGGTACAAGTTTGGGTATATGCAATTTTTTTTGGGTTTGAAGATTTCTTGTTAAACAGTTCCAACAAAAATGTGCGTATACCCAAATTTGTGCCCACACCAAATCATATGTTGAATCAAGCAGGGGGCAGCATGCCCCCCTTACGCCGAAAACGTTATTAAATTTATTGTTTACATTTCAAATCTATTAACTTTCTAACTAACTTTCTATCTAACTTTTTTTGTTAAATTAAAATGATTTATAATTTTTTTTTTTTTTTTTTTGAAAAATCAATAATTTTAAAACTAATCAAAA
Organism: Philhelius pedissequus; assembly: GCA_910595825.1. Taxonomy (NCBI): domain Eukaryota; kingdom Metazoa; phylum Arthropoda; class Insecta; order Diptera; family Syrphidae; genus Philhelius; species Philhelius pedissequus. The sequence goes on along the minus strand of OU343160.1, from coordinate 312,882,285 downwards.
AAATAATTTTAAATTTTATATTCACATGAAAATTAATAGTCTCTTAAAAATTGCATACCAAAATTTCAAAAGAATTTTGTTTTCAAAAAACGAAAAATAAAAAACAGGATTTCATCAAAACCCGTCCTACAATTTTCGAGATACTTTTTTATAAAATTTTCATTGATCCATAGCATCTAATGGCGTTCTTCGTTTTTTCGAAAAACTAATTAAAGTGATGGTGTTGGCAGTTTAAATAAGTTTAAAAAACGATTTTTTTCCCACCTGTACACCATTCACTTTCATTATAGTTATATATGTGTGTACTTGTACATATTTACATTATTACCCTCCTAAATTACATAATTAAAATCCATTTAAATATACATACATTTGTAGGTACCTATTTAACTATTCATTGAATCATGCATTCGACAATTTATTATACTAAGAATGAAGGTAATATTACCTCCATGGGCTTTAAATCTGCATAGGATAACTATATAGGCTAGCTAACTACCAACAGCATTTTATTTTAGTTTGCTTAGTTAAACAAATGAGTAAGTATTCCTTCATTTTATTAATTAACAAAAAATTATATTTATTTTTTTCTTCCCAGTACAAATTTAGTGGAAAGTTTTTTTTTTAATTTTCATCTGGCATCACTGTTGAGGAGTGTTATTTACATATGTTGAATAATAATATACTCAATATAATATAATTTAACGAACCTAGATGTCGCTTTCCATTATTTATAGGGATTATAATATTTATTCCTATTTTTTGTATTAATAATTATACTAAATTACTAAGGACCTACTTCCTTTAAAAAATGATGAATGTTATTGAATATTTAAGTAAAATACTTATCTTATTTTTAAAGGCGATTTATTTCCAATAAATTGGTATTTAAAAATTAACCTATATACAAAAAATACCAAAAAAAAAAAAAATACTTCATTTGTATGGCGTCAAAAAATGTGTGCCTACACCTTGCCGAGCTTACCGGGAAAACAACCGTTTTCTTTAATTCATTTCAGAAAAAAACCGAAAGCGAAGACAGATTTACGGGAGCGCCATATTCGGGCACAAACAGTCAGCGCAGCGGCGGGGCTGCTGACACCCTGAGTGTAAAAGAAGTGGAAAGTAGCTTAGCATGGGCACCCACCCGCCCGGGATGTAATCTAAAGTTTGGATAACATGTGTTTATTTCTCATTAACATTTTGATCTAAAAATTTACTTCAAATTCCGCTTATTTATATGACATTCAAAAATGTTCAAGATACACCACTTTAATGAAGTGTTTTTCTATCTAAAAATTATCGAGCCCAACAACAGGTGTCCGATAATTTGAAAATAACATGCACCAACAGCTAAACTCCACAAGGGGTTCATTCCACGTAACAGTCATAGACGAATCAGTGAGAGAATCTGGGGCTGCCAAATAACAATCCCCAAAAATCAACTTAAATGCATTTACCTAAAGTAAATCCGCAGCTGAAATGTTTGGATCTTCGTTTTCTTCTTTTTTTTTATTTGAAGAAAAGGTAAATCTTATTTCCCACCTTCCCAATTATTCCAATTAGATAAATTTCGGTTGAAAAATAAACAAGACTCACCTGTAACGAAAAAAAAAATTAAAATAATATTATTCATCAATAAAAACAGAAAATAAATATCTTGAACTGATTTAATTAAAAAAACATTCAATTCAATTTTTTTTTTCAATTTCAAAGGAATTTTTATTTCATAAAAAGTAAAGTACATAATTTACAAATTTTCCATTATTTAACATGGCTTACGCCGTCTGTCAACAAAAAACATTCAGATCTAAATAAACATGCCATTCACACATCCCGAAACATTACAAATATCTTACCCACCCATTAAGTTTTCGCTGCACTGCCCTTCCTAGCTGGTTGGCTAACCTGGATGCATTATTAAAAGGAAAACAACGAAAATACTCGTCTATAGATCTTCCAAGAGAAAGGGTCAGAAAAATTAACACAACTTCAACCCTTGGACATGGAATTTTTAATTACAAAAAGATGTAAAGACTCGAATAGTGCATTAGAGCGGTCATGTTCGATGGAAACCACAAAAATGTTCACCACTTCTTCTCTTGTTTCACCTGTCGGTAGGTCGATGTCGATTGGCCTTTCGTTGATCGCATCCTTCTCTCTCTCTCAAAAAGGTCGACAACTTGAAAAAGTACATTGTATAGAATTTAAAAAAAAAAAACCAACGAACGACCAAACCTTAAGGAGCCTCAAAAAAGAACACGAACAATAAAAAAAAAAAAAAACTAAGAAAAAATATGAGGGTATCTCGAATACAAGCAATACCTTATCGAATTCTTAATTAAAATAAAATCCCGAATCAAAATAAAATAAAAACGAAGCATGAGAAATTCAAAAACTCGTTCTCCAACCATCGAACGAACTTTGATGGACAAAAGGTTGCACTTAAATTACCATAACAATCCGATTTAAGATTACAAAAAAAAAATGTAAGTCCCAAGGGAATCCATACAGATGTTACGATCGATGATGTATCCTAGAAAAAAAGAGTCCCCCAAAAAATCGTAATGGCAAATAAATTTCCAAATGACACATTCTCTTATCTCATCCAAGAAACCTAGTCACCTATCTATCTGAAGTTTTTGTCAAGTCATCTCTCGTCCACACAACTTATTCAGTAGCAAATTCCCTGAATTGTATTGGATAGCACGGCAGGAGGGACACTCGCACTCATTCTCGATCTGGATAGGATGGCCAACAAGACGATGGACGACGACGACGACGTGTGTCTACTTAATTAAAAACCCCGTGTTAAAAGTGTGTTTAATTAAAATGCGTCCTGCTCAATCGATGGAGGGTATAGAAATATTGGAAATGGAAACATCGGAGGAAGAAGAAGGTAAAATTATTTTTTTTCTTCCATTTACTTCATTAGGGATGTGTTAGGGAGTCTTTTTAATAGCTCTTTTTTTATATATATATTTTAGTGATTGGATTGGGGAATCAAGCCGAAATTGGTTAGGAAAACAAAAACGATGAAAGAATCAAGTATTAAATTTAGAAGGGAGAGCAGAGCAAGTGGGAAGATGCCAACTTCTACCACATCCTTTATTGTGCGGACGACGGTTATTTCCGCTGAAATTTTTTAGACATAAATTTGGTAGCCTTACTTTAACGTGAGTTATTGGAACAGTCATATAGTGTGACGGTTAAAAAAATGAATTTACGATGGAGAATATAATGCAATTAAACCAAATGAAGGATTTCACATTCGTGCAGTGCGGCAAAAGAGGTAATCTCTGTTTTTAACACTAAGTCCGATATTGGGTTCAAAAAATCTGATGAAAATTCCTACAAGAATGAGTATTACTTTTGAATTGTTTATAGGAAGAAGTCCAAACTTGCTATTTCGCTATAAGATATTAATAGACGTGAAACAGTGAGTCAGTGTTCAACGCATGCAATTGTTTTAGTTATTAGGGGTATTCACGATCTGGTGTACCAAGTCTTGTAAAATTGTAAAATTTTATTTTTGTACAACAGACTGTGAGCACACCTTTACTAATCTGTAGCAACACTGAAGCAAATGTCAAAATCAGTTTCACATTTGTTCTGAAGAAGGCTTAAGTTTGGGTTAAAAAATCTTACACCCTTGTATTTTTCTGTTACAATAGGGTTCGGGTATTGTAAAAGTGTAAAAGTGTAAGATTTTGACATTCAGTATATTTTGTTGTTGTAGTGCAAAAAAATGCTACACTTTTACACTTTTACAATGATACAAGACCAGATACACCGGATTGTGAATACCCCTATTGTTCTATCATTCTTTAAACTTTATTTTATATCCAAGAGACTAAAGTGAGTTTTGAGTAGGGCTGGTAACGAGGCGAGACCGGGCGAGACGTTTGTTAATCTCGTCTCGGTCCGGTCAAAACCGAGAAATTTCAGTCTTGTCTCGGTCTCGCCTAACCAAGTCTCGTCTTGGTCTTGGTCTCATTCTTAGTCTTGATTTCTTACGTGTTGTTTGGTAGAAATAAGATGTAAGATAAGAAGAGTGTTCAGATTGAAAGATAGAGTACGGTAGCTCAGCAGCTTGTTGGTAATTTCAAATTTTCTGAGGTAAAATTTTAATTTTGCAGAGGCTTTTTAATAATTTTAAATCAGAGCCATCCTTTAATGGATTTTGACAGTTCATGGTTTGATAGATAGGCAACAAACTATATTTTGACGCTTCGATAATATTTGTTTCCAAGTGTCACCTAAAAATCAAGTCACCTTTTTCCGGAGGAGACAAAGTCTAAAAAGTGACCGATAAATCGTACGTATTCTTCTCTGAATTTTCGCAGTGCGCCTATCTGAATATAACTATGAACAATGAACATATGTGGTTTAACATTTTAACACACATAGAATATTTCGGAAGAAACGACTTGTGAATGTTATAAACATTTAACATGAGTACTAAAAAATAATTAAATAAACAAATATTTCTTCTAGCGAAAACCGAAACCCAACCACCGATACCGCCGTGATCACCGAGACCAGAGAGTGTATCGTCCGAGACCGAGACGAAGGCGTATTTTTGACCGAAATTCGCCGAGAGTCTGGCGTTGTCTCGTTGCCAGCCCTAATTTTGAGTTTAAAGCAGCACCTGCGCATATTTGAAAGGCGTACTCATGTTTTGAACGTACTAGATCAGAACGGGGTAACATTTCGTGCATAATCGTCCATGCGATTAGGTAAACGTAGATTATTTTCTTCAGAGATAGGATTTAGTAAAAGTCTACTGGTCTATAAGCGATTAATCAGCCGGAAATGTTTGACAAAGTGCTCGTATATTTGAGCCCATACCTCGTCTTCGTCAAATTATTATCTTTCTTGAACAAAAAAACAGAAATTATATCGATTATCAAACCTTTCCTTTTTTTAAGACCGTATAATCCGATACTTTTCAACAAATTTTTTGGTAAAATATATACCGATAACTTAAAAAATAAAATGCACGACTGAATCGCAGGTACTTGCTCTAACAGCTAAACAATTTTTCAAACATCCAAAAAACTTTTTCTCGAAAATTTTGGTACAAGGTATTATTTAGAATTCGAAAGACCTCCTATATAAAAATATTGATCGAAATCCGACAAGCAGTTTATGAGAAAGTCGAAGACCAAAAAAAAATGGTTGTATGACAGGTACCGTTTAACAAAATATGTAAAAGAAATATTTTGGCCAAAATCATATATCTAAGGTATAGTACACATACATATTTGAGACGGAATTGCGGGACCCACTTTTTTGGTGTTATCCATCATCGTAATACGAAGTTTGATTAAAGTCAAATATGGCGGATGGTTTCACTAGCTTGAAAACACCAAATTTCCCAAGTTATTCGTTTTTAAAAGCCCATTTAGACGATCATTTCAGTTTCAGTTTCAGTTGAGGTATCAGTTAAGCTTTCAGTTAAACTGATGTCTAAACGCAAAAACTGAAGCGTTTAACTGAAACTGAAACTTAAACTGAAACTGATGGAATTCCCATAAGTTGGCCGTTCAGCCATCAGTTAAACTGATATGTAAATGCGTTTCAGTTCAGTCGTCATTTCAATTACAGTTTTTTTTTATAATTGTGCGCGCACTAAAGGGGCTTGGACTACCCTTAATATGTTCACGCACATTGCGAACGTTATGAAAATAGGGAAGAATTTAAAAGGAGATACCAATGTGCATTGGTTTTAAAGTTCAAAATGAGTGGGAAAAATAGAGCATGGTAACGCATTCCACATTCGTGTTGTACGGCTAAAGAAAGAATCTCAGTACTTGACAGTACGTCCTAAGTTGGGCTCAAGGGAAAATTGATTAGCATTCCTAGACGCGCGAGTATTACGTTCGAATAGTTTGAGCGGAGGAATGCAACTGGATATTTCGCTAGAACATTGTTTAAAAAAATAGCGATAAAATAATGAAAGACATAATACATTTCGCCGGTGTTCGAGAGATGAAAATGTTTCAATTACAGTTTTTTCGGCTATCATTATTAGAGCTCTGTTTTGAATTCTATCTAAGAGCTTCAAGTGAGTTATAGGAGCTCCTACCAAAATGTGAGAGTTATACTCCAACTTTAGACGAATAAAGTCCTTATACAGATTACAACCAGATCAGACGTGGAGAAGAATTTCTTGCATTTTCGAAGAAAGCCCAAACACTTTGTAGCGTTTTTGGCGACATCGTATATGTGGTCATTCCACAAAAGATGGTCTGTAATGCACATGCCAAGGACTGACAGCTGATCGGTTTCTTCAATGCAAGTGCTGCTCATGGATAGCGGCATGGGGGTGGTTTATATGATTTAACGACAGAAGACAGCAGTGAGTTTTTGAAGCATTAAGTTCTAGACGGTTTCTTATTCCCCATTGGACAATGCTGTCGAGATCAGAATTTAATGAGCTGATCATAGGCTGCCGTTGCAGTTCCAAATCCGAAGAAGAAGGAGGTGAATATGCAAACAATTTAGTGGATTAGAAGTTCCAGATAAGAAATCGTCAATGAAAATGAGAAAAAGGGACGGAGACAAAACAGAACCCTGGGGTACACCAGCATTTATTTTGTGAATTTCAGATTTAAAACCGTAAAATACGACTTGTATTCTGAGGTCCGAAAGGAAATTTCTAATCCAACGAAGAAGAGATTCATCGATACCAAATGCAAACATTTTCGATAAGAGAGATTGTTGCCAAACTCTATCAAATGCTTTCTAAATATCAAGCGCAATAATCTTACTTTCTCCAAAACGATGTAAAGATTTGTGCCACTGTTCGGTGAGATATACCATCAGATCACCAATGGACCTATTGCTACGAAAGCCATACTGCCGGTCATTAAGGAGGTTTCGTTCTTCAAGATATTTCTTGATTCTTGGCTGTGAATCAACTCTTTTTTCTTTCAATCAGCCCTATAATGAGTTCCATCGTAATCGGATAGTCTTACGAATCCCGAAAAAGTTATCGCAGAATACATTCGTAATGGCAATTCGTATGAGCATTTCCACTATGATGCATTCTGTTATAAATTTTTTCGAGATTCATAAAAAGTTTCCGATTACGAGCCCAGTCGCATCACGAATTCCATCGTGATAAGACTGAATATGTCGAAACGGATTGATGTTATGGTCAATTTCATTGAAATTTATCTACAGACTTTCGACTGCTCACAAGTAAAATGAAAAATCAACTGAATACCAGACTGGCGCAAAATTTTAAACAACTTGATGTTAAGGGCTTAGCATGATACTACTTAACAGTTTACTAATACTAAGGCACTTTACTAATATTTTCCTAGTTTTAAACACTTTTTAACTAGCACGATACTAAATCTATTTTCTTAATAAACTAAAACTAAACACGCTTAAAATAGTGCAAAAAAGTAAGCGAACATAACTTTTTGACGTTTGCAAATGTCAAAGTGGCAGATGGGTTTCGTACGATACTCAAAAAATAAAGTAGCCAGTTTGTGATTTTAACTTTAGTAAAATGTTAAGAAAATAGTACGATACTTAACTGGTTTAAAATTAGCAAAATCCTCTTTTTAGCCTAGTTTCATACTAAAAATGATTTAACATATTACTAAATCGATTAAAATCTTGCGCCACTGCCTTTCTTAACTGAACTGATAACTGATCGTCTAAAAGGGGCTTAAACATGAGCAAAACTTTCTCTAACAGCCCGATTCTCCCCCTTGCGACTAATCACAAGTCACAAGCCTTTGTGTGACTCGAATTCTCCCCCAATCGTCACAAAAAAATTCACAACGAAACTCACCACAGCTAAAGGTAAATTGTGTAGTTGCATTATTGGAACAGCTGAATATTAAAAACAAAACAAACATTGAAATTGATGCCAAAGATAAGCGAATATGTTTAATTAATTTATTTTTGTTTAGATAAATAAAGAATCCGTTTTCAGTGTTTCATTAATTTGAAAAAAAAAAAATGTTAAAGATTTATGATATTTGGTCTGAATGTTATGGATGAACAGAATAGCTACCTAGAGATAATCACACTATTGTGTGTTTACTGATAAAGAGTATATGTAGGATGCTCTGACCCTTTCTTTTTATTAAATTTTTATTTTATAGCTAATTAATTAAAGTTTCATGATCATTTACTTCATGTTGGAATATAAAAAAATTGTTACACAAAATATTATATCAAATGCTGAATCGAAATGCCAAAACTCAAACTATTTATGAGTTGTGACCTGGGGTGGAATCGGCTAAGGTGATTTGTGATTGTCACATTTCCGACAATCATATGTGATCATATAAAAATTTTCGTCTGTGTAAGGTGATCACAAAAAATTACACAAAACTTGGCACCACTTTAAGAGAAGTACTGAAATTTAACATAAATCCATGTTTATGTGTGGTTTTGTTTGTCTGCAAATTGTTTTATTTGTTTGTGTGTTCATGCAATGTTGAGTGCCCAAACCTTATTAACCTTTTGATATTAAAAAAATGTTATATTTATCTCGCAATCCAAAAAAGTTAAAATAAAAAGTAGAATCTAGTCATTGAGTTCGCTTGATTAAATTAGGATATTTCCAATTTGTTTTACAAACTGAGAAAATAAAAATGTTTCGCTCGTTTACCAAAAGTATTTTAATTTGTACCTACTATTAATTTATTCTAAATGCCAATTAATAACAAAATAAATTAAAAGTTGAAATAAATATGTGTGAGAAAAACAGCCTTTACCCAATTACATGTACATACTTCTGTTTTATCGGATATACTTTGTTGAATGTAATGTATATGGGTATGCACATGTACATATATGGTTTCTATTTTCGGAATTTGTGAAAACATAAAAGCAATTTTACAAATTTACAAAATTAGAAAACAAATGAATTTTATATGAAAATGACACTAAAATAGCTGTCAGAAGAAAAAGTCACAAAAATGTGATTATCACATGTGACAGTCACCCTACGCAGCCCAAATTTATTTTTTGTGACTGTCAACTATCACAAATCACCTTAGCCGATTCCACCCCTGCTCTGAAGTAGTTCACAAATTCGATCGTTTTTATCGGGGAGAATCCGAAAAAGTCACAAAATTTATTTCACCTCTGCTTGTGACTTGTGGGGTATCAGTGAAGTTGGGGAGAATCGGGCTGTAAGTTTAAATTGGTATTGGGCACTATCCGGAATACCGAGGGATGTTTATTGTTGCCCCCAAAATATTTAATTTACCCCTTACAAGCACCATATCTTTCTGCTGTCTTAAACTTCCCTGGAAGAATATTGTGTTTTCGAACACAAGATCCTATAAAATGACCACTCACGTTTCCAATTTTTGAAGGAGGGGTAAATATTACAAGAGAAATATTTCTTTCCATTAGTTTGTTAGTTTGGACGTGACAAACACAGTATGTTTTACGCAATCGGTAATCTGCTAAATGAGTTTCAATTACGAAAAGTGCCGTGGAATCGATAGATTTGTATCATCTTAAGCATCTTCATGAACTGCAGACATATTTATTTTCTGTAGAGCATGCATTTTGATTATGGATAGGCCTTAGGCATCTGTTACAAAAAATTTGTTGTCAGCTTTAACCTGATTTCGACGGTTTAACTGAATTTCAACAATGGTTCAAAAATCTCACTGAATCCACTTAAATCGGTGGCTAAAAATATTCAACCAAGGGTGAATCACGGCTGACATATTTATACAACTGACACTTAAGCTACATCAGTATATGTACATCAACCATTCTAAATGCGTTCCTAAATAAAAGTAACCTGATAGAAAAAAGAACGCCTTACACAATTTTTACTTGCGATTATATATGTATAGACACCTACAGCCCAAACGGGTGGGCCGAATTGCTTCAAACTTGGTATATAGAGTTTTTTAGGTATTGTACAGAGGGGAAATTGACATTTTTTTTTGGCTCAAAAAATAACGGTACCTGCCATATAACAGTTACGTTCAAACCTATTTTTCTCGGAAACGGCTCCAACGATTTTGATAAAAAAAAATCAGTGTGGGTTTTTAGCTACGACCGATCATATAGTTGAAAAAAAATTAGAAACATTTCTAAAAACGGTACTTTCCATAGGACCGTTTTTTTGCTTTCGACTATCTCATAAATTGGCTTAACCGATTCTTTCGAAATTTCGCAAAAATATAGGTTTAGGTTGCGCAAATTATACCGCGTACCAATATTTTTAATTAATATTTTTTTTGTATTTTTAAATAAAATGATTTTCAAGAAAAAAATTTAAAAACTTTATTATTCGGAAACTGCTCATTAAATTTTTTTCAAAAATTATATTTATTTGTATTTTCTGAATACCTATGAATTGGCGTTTTTGAATTTTTTTTTTTAATATTTTCAAAAAGTTTTTAAAAAAAAGCTTTTTTTTTCAAAAACCACAGATTTTTATTTTTTTTTCATAAATTCAAATTTATCCAAGAAATAAAATGGCGTACCTTTTGTTGAGCTCAAAGTAGTTTAAGTATTTATTTCAGAATTTTGAATTATTTTTTCTTTAATTAAACAGATTTAATCTTTTGTTTTTAAGTTTATATTATTAAATATTTAATATTGTCATACCAATTTATTTTAGAACAAAATTAATGAAATTTTGTTTATGCATATACAAAATTGAGTTAAAAATGACTTTAAAAATATATTTAGATTTTTAATAGAAATCTTTTGCATACGATGTGATCGAACATAAGAGCAAGCTCGTGCGATCCAGTCGTGCATTTTATTTTCTAAGTCTACGGACAAAGCCTTCGAGATTAATGAAAGTCATAAATAGTACCAACTTTTATGAATGAAACAATTATAAATTTCAAAAATCTATTCACAGCGGGATTTTTTTGTAATTCTACTTTGTTGCGGATAGCTTTCCCACAAAAAACACGGCTATTAACGATCGACTTCAAGCCTAACATTGCAATCGGATTAATTTGACAGGTTAAAATTATGTAACCTGTTGACCATTAAAAATGATTTGACTGTATTGAAAAATAATAACCAATTAATTGGTTAATTTTTCGTCATTTCTCTTAGTTGTCATAATATTAATACATTCAGTAATTTTTAAATGATCCATATGGTAAAATGTAAACTAAAAACATGAACAATCGATGAGAGTTCGGTATGACGTAAGTATAGTTGAAGGAGGAATGTCAAACCAAGACCACTTCACTTTCATAAGCAAGTCCCAAGTGCAAAAATTCTCTCATATTCTATCCACATTTTATACTTTGTTTCAAGGAAATTGATAGTCTATTATTATTGCTCACGTAAAAACGTGGTGTACGGAGAGATCTGTTGACTCTTTGCTTACAAAACGTCCCTAATAAAATATACATTTCAGAAACTTATTAAAACATTTTAGATAGACTTTAGAATTATTTCAAAAGCATTTAAGAAACACTTCAGACACATTTCTGAAACATTTCGGAAACATTTCAAAAATATTTTGGAAAAATTTTAGAAACATATCGGAAATATTTCAGAAACTTTTTGAAACTTCTCAGAAACATTTCAAAAACATTTGACAAACATTTCGGAAACATTTTAAAAACATTTCAAATACATTTGAAATACATTTCATAAATGTTTCTTTGTCTTTGAAATGTTTTTTAGAATTATGCTTTGGTGTGGACACGCCTTCACCTTCAAAAGTCTACGTCCGACACTCACAACCTTTGTTTGACCTACGACTTTTTCTAAAAGCTTTTGTTTCTGGACCACGTTATGATCATATCTATATATATCCATAGCTTCAATCTTTATATCCCTAATAGGTATACTTAAAATGTTTTATTATTGATTTGACTTAAGATATAACCCCACAAGCCACTAAATCATTGACCAAATGAAATCGATACCCTGCGAAATAACCTTGTTCTTAAATAATCACCTAACCAACCAACAAGCCATAGACTTAAGGCAGAATATCATAATTTTTTATTGTTCGCAGGCAAGCCCCTGTGAACAAAAAACAATCTCAAAAATTATTCATTAAAATAACAATATCGACTCTGCTCATGACTAAAAACAAAAACAACACCAACAACAGCCTAAGTTCCATCGATAAATCACCGTAAGAGTATCTTTTCAATTTAAAAAACCATTTATGTCAAAATCAAACATAATTTCTACAAGTAAACATGTAACGCCTTGAGCAGAGATATAAGAGACCTCGACTCGATATCACATATCAATCCATTTCTCATTTTCCGCTCAAAATTATAAATTTTTTTTCTCGTTTGATTGCATTTCAGATTTGATATGGAGCGAACTACTTGAAGTCACACTTGCGCAGTTAGTTGGAATCTTGCTGTGCGGCATACACACGATAAGGATCAACCTCACAAATATATATCCAGTTTGGTCATCTGGGCTTGAAATGGTAATTATCTCTCTCAAACGAAAAAAAAAATCCCAAGAAATAAACTGGACACAATGTAACGAACTAAAAAAAAAACACAAAGCCGAATGGGAAAATAAAATTCTGAGATCGCGTTAAAGACCGTTTCGGTTGGTGGTTGGTATCACCCCAGCGAATGACAGCTTGACCCTAAACCTGTCAAAGTCGAACTCCACATCATGTAAATTATTATTTTCTTTTTTTTTGGGGAGAGAATGATTTGCTTCGGCTTCCTTTCCATCCATTGGTATAACAACATGGAAGATTTCAAGAAGAAGTATAATAACAGACATTTTATTTTTCTTTATATGTGACATTTTATCACGGCAATAATCGATGAAATGAATATTCTCGTTTGTAATAAAATCACTTTTTATGACCGACAATAAAATTGTATATTTATGGTGATTTTATTTGAAATTGATCTCAGTTGTTGTTATTGAAGAGAGAGAGAGAGGAGAGATAGAGACATTTTAAAAAAATTGTTCCTACTTCTTGGTTTAATTAATAGCAATAGGTAGATGTCGAACGGAACGACCAACACCAACACCGAAACACTACGTATCTTTCTTTAGGGATTGCTGCTTCCCCGAAGGCAAACACGGATGATCCAATTTTTTTTTTATTTTTTTTAAGTAGAACGAATAACAAATGAAAAAATATTTATTGCTCGAGCGGAAATCATTTTGCATATGTCGGGAATAAAAATATATACTTAACGGATTTCCGTTTGGGTTAAGCCTCTTTAGAAGGATGTCGTTACCATTGATTGTAGCCAAACAAAAAAATTGTAAGAAAATTAAACAAGGGAACATAAAGAATATTTAGGGAATTTTTTTTTTAATTTTCAAATAGCAAATATGCAAATTCATATTTTGTGTTTGATACTTTTGGTAAACAGTGTTTGTTTTTGTATACCAGCTTCTGGGAAAGAAGAAGTGAAAATAGTTTGGGAATCGCAATTATGAGTTAGGTATACATACAAAGTAGTGGTAGGATACCAACCATTGAATTGTCTCTGAGTTATGGATTATAAATAAAGATCTATTGTTTCATCGATGCAGAAGTTGAGTACTTATAAGGTTTTTTTTTTGATTTTATTGTTTATATAAATGTCTAACCGTTATTTTAATCATAGCTTATTACAGACTTACCAATCTGTGAGACAGACTAATCCTTATTGTATAAATTGCAAATGGTCTAATGATTTGTCTCCATTTAATTATAAAGCTCTTGAACTTTCTACAGATTGGAATATCGGAAAAAATGATGAACTCAACAAAATATGCCCCTTGGTATGATAAGGTATTAACATGTTTTAATGGATATAATGGCTGAAACAGTTCGTCGTTAAGTTCTTTCGAAAGCTTTTTCCTTTATTAGGCGTTTTTCTTTTTTAGTTCAGAGCAGAGTCTGAGTTGTGAAAAAAATTGTGTGTTTTTTTTCACTCAGCGCGTTCAGAGCTCCGAATGTGTTTTTTGTTCGGTCTGAACATGTTCAGAGTGTGCTCGATGTGCTTGGACATAATAATCTGAGCATACTGAATAATGAGCACACGAAATGTCACGCGTGTCAAAAAGGAAAATGTGAAGAATAAAATAATCAGATACAATTAAAATAGCCAAAGAAGTTGTTCGCTTGTTGATTTTCTTTATCTGGTGTGTATATGTGTACAAAATAAGGATAGTTTTGTGTTGTGTGCTTTTTATGGATAAAATGAAAATTTATTTTTGTTTCTGTGGTCCACGCGTGTTTTTGAAAAAAAACAAATCAGAGTGTTCAAGGCTCGCCCTGCTCGGAAAAAGTTCAGAGTATACTTTATGCGATTGAACTCTGTTCAACACCGAGATTCAGCTAATTCGAAACCACAGTGAGTGAGCGAGATGAGATGAGTCAGATTTCATTGAAAATCGATTCAGCTAGTAAAAGTGAGGGAGTGAGTGAAATGAAATGTCAGATTACTCGCCAGAGATTTTAACAGTGACTTGATTTGTGTTTGTACTCGTAAATTTACATTTTTAGTTCTTTTATCAAATAAATTGTTCATATTACTTCACTCGCTGAAATAGCTCTTAACGAAAAAAGAAAAATAGCTGTTATGTGTATGTTCAGTTATGGTGTTTGTCATGAGAGCAAACCATCTCCCTTAAATATGATCCGGAGTCTCTTCATGGAAAATGCAGAATCTACAGATAAGACGCCTCAACTCACTCAGATCTCAATGGATCCATTGCGGTCTTCGGAGTAGTAGTGGGATAGTTTAAGGAGGAGATAAAAAGGAGGGGATTAAGTGAGGAGATTAGGTGTAGGGTGCCGCCCTCTGAGTAAATTTCAGGATTTCAGGAGTTCATCGAAAAAGTTATGTCCGAGGGCTGTTTTCTTGCTTTGGGCTAGGTGGGGACATTCACAAAGATATGTAAGTCAGATGGGCTGATGAGGTCTAAAGTAGGTAATTAGTGAGCATCCACAAGTTTTCTTCAAAGTTGGATTAACAATTACTTATATGCATTCCTATATTCTTTAGGAAATGAAAAAAAACAGGTTCAATTTAGAAGAGATATATGCCGGATTTACACGAATTGCAAAATGCCATTTTATATGTCAAATTAAATCCATTTTTCTTTTTATCGTGTAAACGCTCCAAATACTGGAAATATTTTTGCCAAAAAAACACAGAGATTTTGGTATAAAATGCTTCAATTGATATGGCTATGTATAAACACTGTACTGACGCCATTTTCTAAATTATGACATCCTAGAAAAAAATGAACTTGCTCATTCTTTATTGGTAGATTACCATTTTAAATGTCAAATCCTATTAAGTCTTAACTACATTCAACACACTTTTGTACAAAAGTGAAATAAATGTTATGTCTTTCTCCAACATGCTGCTCAATCCTATATCATATTTGAAATTTTACAAAAGTAAAAGTTAGACCGCTTTTAACTTTTACTTTTACGCAAGCAGTATGTTGAATAGACAAAACATTTTTGTACAAAACTGTGTTGAATGTAGCTAAGCCTAAAGATCTTCTAAAATCAAGAATACTTCTAACAGAGCAATAGTTTTAGTTCTTGATTCCATTTTTATTTCAGGTCTTGTGTGCCAGGCTTTTGTTTTTTTTCTGGACAATTTCAAAAAATCCCATTATTTTGGTTCGTTTATGGCAGTCGTGTACATACAAAAATTCTATCCTTGCCAATAAATGTTGGCAAAATAATACCAACCTTAAAATCTGCCACTGAACACTTGTAAATGCATGTCATTAAAAAATTATTTCTTCCATTATTTTGCAATTCTTTTGGCAGAAATATTGGCAACTTTGCCATTCGTGTAAATCCGGCATTAGATAAAGTTGATAATGTATTGCTTCTTTTTGAAAAGGCTTATGAACGTGGAAGGTAACATTTGTTAAATAGAACTATGTCAGGGTTGTCCGTAAGGTAATTTCTTCTAGAGTGCCCCAAGGTACTCAGCTTAGTCCTATCTTATTTTTACTATTTCTAAATGACTTTTTGATTTGTGATTAGATTGCCCAAATATATTTTATATGCTAGAAAAAAAAAGTAAGGTTGCTGTAAATGTACATACTATATTATCCATCATGGGGATCGTTAAAAAACAGGTTACAAAAAAACTGTTTGCTTGCTCGTGGTCGCAGGAGTATAACGTCTTACATGTTCAGTGGATACACCACCTCATTATCAAAGCGATATCCATATCTTGGATCTTTGATTTTCTATGTCTTTACAAAATTTGTTTCCAAGGGATTGTGATCTCAGAAGAAGTAATTCAGAAAATACCACTATTGTCACCTGTATACGCCTTTTTTACTTCAATTACCTAATTGAGAAAAGTTCACTTGAAGCATAATGAAAATCGCTGAGAAAAAAGACGATAACTCTGTAATTTTCTTTATCCCGAGCAATTCTTAAAAATCGCAAGTTGAAATTGCATCGTGTAAAAGCCCATTTTCCCAGCGATAATTAAAAACGTCAATATTTCCGAAATAAAGACAGAATAAAGTAGTGTTATCTTTTTCTTCTGTCAAATTAATGAGTTCTGGGTGTGAATGCTTTATATGGGTGTGTTTCTCGGCAAAATGCAATTCTGTACAGTCCAGTTGGGGCACAATTCCTTACATACGTATTCCTAGTCGTTTAGAAAGTACATTCCTGAAAGTATTTTCCTGAACACAGAACTCTCCATTGTTTATTTGCTTAAATTTAATTGTAAATTTTTAATAAACTGACTTTTCATCGTTGACTAAATTGAGAAGTGAAGTTCCTATCGCCAACGTGAGGTTGTCTACCCAATCAAGTATAAAACCGAACAGAGGCGACAATATGACGCGTAATCTAAATTCAATTCGTTCTTTCCGTTCGATTTTTGTTTTCTTTGGTATTTTTTTTTTATTGCGAAAGTTCCTTTTCCTTACTTGTCGTTAGTCCTGCTTCTTTTTTGTGTTTTTTTTTGCACTGCCCTACCTTTATATACACATTTTTATTTTGGTGAAAAAAATTGGAGATGACATCTACACGTGTATTCAAACTCCTCTGATGCGGGGCTCTGGATCTCGGATTTCAGGTATACACGAGTAGCGAACAGCAAGCGAAGTGTAGCAACACCGTGCTCGTTGGCAGCAGCCAAGCCGCCAACAGCAATCCCTTGCCCCTAGACCCCCAGGTTAACACCAAAAACACAATGGAAAACCAAGCATCAAAAACAACAAAAAGGAACACAGCCTGAAACAAAAAACCGGACAGCCACGAACCAAGCACCAATTTACGGGGTGATATTGGAGGGAAAGCCAGGTAAGGTATAGCAGTAGTGGCCCTTTTGGCTTTACATTATTTTAATGTGAGATCACCTCTGTTATGGGGTTTTTGTTTTTATAATTTTTTTTTTTTTTTTTTGTTTCTCGCATTTGGCAACCGATCGGTTTTTGCGATTCAAAACAACGGCAGCAGCAGCAGCAGCCCCAGCCACTGCAACATTGGCCGCATGCCCCATAAATACTCAAACGTCGCAGCATTTTGTGGCGACTGCTTTTGGTTTTTGGACTTCGTACCATAAAAACAAAAACAACAACATCTCGTGGTTTTGCACATTTCAAAGCCAAAGAAGGCGGTATCTTTTCTGTGTGGATATTACTACAACGACAGCAAAGATGGCAACAGACGTGGCTTTGGCACATTCATTGTGAAGCCCTTTTGAGGCCGCCACAAATTTAACACACCGCAGAGCGTCTTGAGTGTCTGTCCGCCGCTGGGCCAAAGGATTTATGGTTTTCCACCACATGAACAGAAGAAGAAAAAACCATTTTCTTAACTTCGATTCTGACAATGAAGTTGATGATGATGATGCGATGGCAAAGGATCGATTCTATTGAAAGTCTCACTCATTCTTCGTCTTTTCTACCTTTTGTGCTTTGCAGCAATATATGTACGAGTATATTTATGGTCCTCCGCAAGATGAACGCACATTGAAAAGGTTTTTTTTAATATATCACTCTGATTTAGGAAATAGCTTGGTAAATGTGAAGGCGTGAAAAAAGTTTAACAAAGACCCAAAACAAAAGGCTTAGGCAAGCTAGCTAGCTAAAGGGATATTAGGTACGAGTTTAATCGCTTGGGTCATCAACGCATGTGACATAAAGAATAGAGAAGCAGCTTGCGCAGGAAATACGAGTTTGTGGCTTGGAATTGGGCTTGGTGTAGTGGCGGAAAAGATGTAAGAAGATTTTATCTTTGAGATCTAATGGTTGTGTGTGAGTGGAATGGCGAGAACGTGTTGAAAATTTTTACTGTCCTGAGTTCCTGGATGGTTTAATATAAAAATGATTTTTTTAAGAAATTGTTTGCATCAGATAGAAAAGGTTTCTTATGGGCAAGGAACATTCTCTAGAAATCGCTTCTCATCAGTTTTACTAGTTTTCTTTGGAAAAATTGGTCTGAACGTGGTTTGAATGTTCCGCAAAAGATTGCTCTAGTACATATACATAAATGTACATCGCATTGTAAATAGTTTTAGACTTATACTCGTAATTGCTAACGACGAATAATAGCGGCTTCAGTGTCACTCAATTCCGTAATTTTTTTAATGTGCTCGAAGAAATATTGGCGGTCTGAGAAATGGCTACCGAGGTTCCATCTGAAGTAAAGCACAAATCATTTAAATTACCTTAAAAATTTACCTTTAACAAACTTAACAATTTGTTTTCAAAAATCGTCCCTTTTCTGACATTAGGTAGGCAAGTTTCGGTTTCGAAATTGGAGAAATTAAGTAGTTCTAGCTCAAGCTACGTATCATAATAGATGCCATGACATCAGAGAATGGACTGGCCAGGGAAAGAATGGTATGAATTCGAGCAGGAAAGAGACAATAGTTCTATGTAGGAGCTATCAACTCCTATTTGCATTAATTTTGATGAACGAACTTTCAAAAATACCGACCAAAGGCTTAATCAGCAACTTAAATCAACTGGACAACGTAGATTTAAAAAAAAAAAACTTTTTGTATTAATCAGAAAATTGTATTTGTAAGACTTTGTTTTCTGTGTTTTCTTGGGTCTCTCATGTTATCGCAATTTCGATAGATTTTTGACAGTTAAAAGTCCTCCATTAAAAAACTGCTTGAAATTATTTAAGTGATTAACTAAATATGATTTAACAAAATAAAATTCTGTGACGCGACAACTCGTGGACAACCAAGCCTAATTACTTAAGATCGTCTATAAGATCAACGCTAGTTTGCAAAGCTTTGACTCTCCAGGTGCCCCAAACACCGTCCAAATCACTGTTAAGCACCAACTATCACCATGTAAACGCAAAAGTATTGCAGATTACACGAAACATGTCAATTGCTTACCAAAATCGGTTGAAATGTGTCAAAGAGACGTCAAAATCGGCGTGAAAAATACAACGTTCAGGTGCTTTGACATTTCACAAAAGAAAAAATCTGTTATTTTTCGCTCTGACGTTTAAGCGGTGACGGTATGGGCATAGTGACATTTAATTTTTTTCCGATTATTAAATCGCTTTTTCCGAAGCATAAAGAATGTCAACGCTAGGTACGTTGACACGTCAGAAGATATTTGATATTTATTTGCGCTTATTAAGCTTATTGGCTCACAAACTAATACATTAATTTAAGATTAAAATAAAAGAATTGAAAAAAAAAATTAAAACATTATACAGTAAAAAAATAAATAAATAATACAACAAAAAAAAAACAATGAAGAAAGTTATTGGGATAAGTAAGAATTTCGAAGGGCCGATATAGAGGAGTGGAAAACAAAAACATCTGAGGAACTATTGACGTTTCGTAGCATACGGGTCATGGGATTGTAGAAGCTATAGTTGGTGCGCTGAAAAGGAACGCGGAAAATGGGTACTGACTTAAGGTAACGCTGATTAGTATTAACAGATACAAGATTTAGCAAAACAGGGCAGTCAATGTTACTGGTTAATAGATCAAAAATAAATAGTACATCTACGGTTAGTCGTCGATTTTCAAGGGACTGAAAGTCGATCAGCCGCAAGCGATCTGAATAAGGAAGTAGTCGATAATGATCATCCCATGGAAGACTACGAAGAGCAAATCGAATAAACCTATGCTGGGCGGCTTCGATCCGTTAAATTTGGGTAATTTGATATGGGGACCATACTTGTGACGCGTATTCAAGAATGGGTCGGACAAACGAAACGAAGAGATTTTGTGACGTATGGGTCAGAGAACTCTTTTGACCATTGTTTAATAAAGCCAAGTGAGAGTTGAAAAATTGACTGAAGGTATTAGGTCTCCATTTATATAGTAGTGTCGGTGACAGGAGGGGAGGGAGGTGTTTACATGAAAAAGTTAAAATGTGACATTTGCTGACGTTGAGCCCAAGGAGGTTTTTTCGGCACCAGAGAGAAAAGATATCAAGATTGCGCTGTAGGGTAATTACATCAACAGGTGACGAGATGCGCTAAAAGATTTTCATATCGTCCGCATAAATAGATAAACTACAGTCAAGAACCTGAGAAACATCGTTGGTAGCTAAAATAAATAACAGTGGACCGAGATGACTACCTTGTGGGACCCCAGAAGGTGCATTAAAGGGACTGGAGAGATTTGTTCTAAAGCGGACTATATTATTTTCTATTGGTCAAGTATAAAATCAGATATAAGATGAAGAAAGTATGGAAACCCAATGTTTTTAATTTTAAAACAATGGCGCAAAATTTTAAACGATTTAGTAATATGTTTTTTTTTTGTATATTCTACACGCGCTCAAGGGATTATACTACCCTTTAAATGTTTCAACACAGCGCGAGCATGAGGGTGAGGTTAAGGAAGAGCAAGAATGATAGGAAAGATGTGTGGCGCGATGTTCTGAGACTGTAGGTGGTTGTTGTCTCAGATTTTATCTCCAGGGATGGCGGCTGAACTAATGCGGAAAAATTTCCGTGTCTTATTTATCTATGCCCCTTATAATTCACATTCATTTTTTTTTTATTCTTTGTCATATTTTATCGGTGTACTAGTTTTTTTTTACTCAATCACATGTTGTTCTATGCCTAAACAGCATGTAATGAGGAAACCAGCAACTCATTGTATGACATTTATTACATTTACTAAAGTTAAAATCACAAAATGGCTACTTTATTTTTTTTAGTATCCTACTAAATTCATATGCCACTTTGACATTTTCAAACGTCAAAAAGTTATGTTCGCTTACTTTTTTTGCACTATTTTAGGCGTGTTTAGATGTAGTTTATTAAGAAATTAGATTTAGTATGGTGCTAGTCAAAAAGTGTTTAAAATTAGGAAAATATTAGTAAAGTGCTTTAGTATTAGCAAACTGTTAAGTAATATCATGATAAGCCCTTAACATCGGGGTGTTTAAAATTTTGCGCCAATAATTTTATGAGACATTTTGTTGAAAGCTTTGCTAAAATCGGCAGCAATAACATCAACTTCACCTCCATCATCCATTGTGCACAGAACATGGGAAACAAATTCTACCAGGTTGGTAGTTGTTGATCTGCCCGCCACAAAACCATGTTGACCTGGAGACAGAATTTATTTGCAATGGAAAGAAAGTGCTTCACATATAATTCTTCCGAACATTTTCGGTATGCATGATAGTTCGCTATGGGGCGATAATTAGAAGAGACATCATTTTTGGGCCCTTTTTGGTGGATAGGAATTATATATGATATTTTCCAGGATTTAGGAAAAGTGCCTTGTAAAATAGAAATTGTGAAAAGG
Source organism: Philhelius pedissequus (assembly GCA_910595825.1). Taxonomy (NCBI): domain Eukaryota; kingdom Metazoa; phylum Arthropoda; class Insecta; order Diptera; family Syrphidae; genus Philhelius; species Philhelius pedissequus. Next base: position 312,860,581 of record OU343160.1, on the reverse strand, counting down.
TTGGTCAGCGGCTGAGTGAAGGCATTCAAACATTTTTTTAGGACGATAGCAGGCATCCCATCTGGTCCGTTGGAATAGTCATCTTTATGTTTTTAGATTTTTTCTTTTATCATGGCTGGTAGAATGTTGATGGCAGTAAATGAGGTTTGAGCGCAGCTCTTTAAGTAGTGGAAATAATGGGAATCAGGTTAAATATCATTGTCACTAAACGACTGTTTGAAATAGTTTGCAAAGAAATCGAAATCATAACGTTTGTTTTTGTCTTACCTTCGACACATAAGACCTTGGTTTATCCTGAAGGTAAGCCAGAAAAAGCCGAACATTATCGTATATGCGACGGTCTCTAAGTATTGACATTGTGTATCTGGCTTCAGGTGAATCAGCGTTTCGCATCGCTAGTTTGACAGTACGAGGAAGAAGGGGGTCGAGGAAGCGGTATGCATTAGTTGTTGCATAAGAACACGAGGGACTATTTCTTAGATTCTTTTGATCCAGCAGGAACATCGGGGTTAAGAACATGAGAAAAAGAAAATTTTGGGATTGGAATTACTTGGTGGTTTATTAGATATTTGTATATTTTTAACTTTGGGATTTAACTTAGATCCAGGCCTTAAACTAAACTTAGATTTAGAAAATTTAATATTTGTTGAATTACTTTTTTCAATCGAAGAATCAATTTTCATGTTGCTATTACGTAGATATAGAGGACAGCTGGAGAACAGCCAGTCATAGATTTGAGGTATGCAGAGTATCGCGTTTCAAAGATGAAATGTGAACAACACGTTGGCGTCCAGTCAATTTGTCCTAAAAGTTCTCGTCGAGTGACTGCACGAACAAAAAAACATTTAACGCGTTGACATTTAAAACTGCGTCAACGCAAGTACTTTATAATAATGACTTACTTATCTGGCTCCTGATCCATGGAAGGTCTCTCCATAAAATAAGAAAGCCTACTGCGTCAGCGCAGACTTGGTCTTTAAATCGAAGGTTGGGTCTTCCTTGTCGTTTTGAACGTGGGGCTGGAATTCTAAGATTCCCTTGGCTGGAGCATTGTTGTCTATTCGCCCGATGTGCCCAGTCAATGCAGTCGACGTGGTTTGGCCTTTCGGACTACAACCATATCTTTGTACAGCTCATAGAATTCGCGGTTATATCTTCTCCTTCATTCACCCCTTTCGCACAAGGGACCAAGTAATATTCTTTCAATAGAACCGAGTATCAACTTTATCCTTCTGCCTTTCGTCCAGCAATCTGCTTCATAAAGCAGTACTGGCAGAATAAGAGTTTTATAGAGCACACACTTTGTCTTTCGAGTAAAGGGTTTTGAACATATTTCTTTGGTCAAACCAAACTAATGTAATTCTTCGTCGGATTTCAACTAAGGTCCGATTCGTGGAGTTAATGTTTACTCCATTGTAGTCTTTAATTACCTCGGTGGACAGATGTTTCTTTGTTTGCATATACTTGGTTTTGTCCTCAACCACTTCCAGACTAAGCAGTTTCGCCTATTCTTCAAGCATTGTGAGCCCCTACAGTGGCACGTTGGGAGCGGGCGATGATGATCGTCCGCGTACCCCAGCATTTGGACAGATTTGTGGAAGATAGTGCCATCCGTGTTTGAGCCTGCTCTGCGTACTATCTGCTCCAGAACAAGATTGAAAAAAATCACATGATAGCACATCTGTCTGTCGAAACCATGTGCATGTTAGGAATAGTTAGGAGGAGCTTTCCTCCATTGTACTTTGCACCGCGTTTTTTCAAGGGCTACGTGACATAGTTGCATCAGTTTTAACGGGATCATGAGCTGGACCATCGATATATAAGCTCCTGACGATCAAAGATATCATTTCGATGAACCGATGATAGATTTCGACTTGAAAGTCGTCGGTATCTTCCAGGATTTTGCGCAGTTTGAAGATTTGGTCTACGGTTGATCTGCCGGGTCGAAAGCCACAGTGGTATTTGCTGATTAAAATAGCTTTAGACGCTCACACAGTACGTTGAATAAAATGACGATTATAAAATTGACAACCTTGAGGCAGAATTTTACTATATTTTAACTTCAGAGAATAAATACATTGACCTTCTAATTAAAACTTTACAACGTTGTTCGTGAAAAACAAACATGTTTAGCTGCTTTGTGATTTATTTGTTCTGCCATTTTTATCTCTTTAATTCTTGGCAGCACAAACTGAGCGCAAAGCTCAGCACAGCTTGACTTTTTTTTTAAATAAAAAATGACGTTGCGAAGTTCACGCTAAGGAAAACAAATAGACTTTGAAATCTACAAATAATTTGTTTTACTTTTCAGTACTTCATAGCACAAACTGGGCGCATAGCTGCGCAACCTTTATTTTTTTAGAAAATCAAAAATGCATATACCTATTGCAAGCACATCTTTTCTCTCAACCATACATATTTGTGTAGAGTTAGTTGACAGGTATTTACAATTTGTAGGCAAATCCCCAGGTAGACCAACTGGTCCGAAAGTTTTACGAACTAACAATTCGGCCACGGTCTACTATTTACCCGAATACGTAGAATCTTTCTTTAACATTTATTGTCTAATAGTTACATATCCCCCAAAATTGATATTTTTTCGTCAGTCTTGCCAGTTTTATTTCACCATTAAATTCAACAAACACTACTGTTTGAACTTTCACAAAGAAGAAGCTATTCTCGTCGAAGTTAAGCGTTTTTGATAGCATAATTCAAAAAAATCTATAAAACTAGACTATCATTTTTAAAAGGTAATTTTACATTTTAGTTGTTGTTGTTTAAGTTTTAACATTGTCACTATAACTATTTAATTATTCTAAAGGTCTACCTTCTACTAGCTAACAGCTAATAACTTCTGAACGCCATTAAAAAGTTGTTAATAAAAGGATCATTAAAAAATATATGTGTAGGTATGTAAAGTTAGAAATGATGATAAAATGTACAAACACACTGCAACTTCAAAAAAAAAAAAAAACAAGTAGCATGATCTTGGCCTCAAATTAAAAACGTTCTCGTTTTAATAAATTTTAAAACATCGCACCAAGTTGAAAATGTAAAAAAAAATAAGATACTTTATCGCAAGAAGTAAAACAATAAAGTTCTCATTAACTCACGAGTGAAATCTAAACTTTAACCACGCCGAGCCGATGACGATCCAAGCCTAACATAATAGTCTGGAAGATAATGTTGTAAAAATTAATTCATTTTGGTTTTATTGGATTTTGTTTTGCTATGATAAAAGTTAATGGTATCGATAATAATTATGAAAAAAACATTTGTTTTGTTTAGAAATAAAGTGCTCGACTGGGTCGCAGCTACTGACACTTATATTAATTCGATCACTTCCTAGGCACAAGATTCTTAATAGACACAAAAAACAATATTTTTAAAGTCGTTTCCACGTGCACCATGAGGTAAAAACGTATTGTTTTTCTTATGTTCAATATATACAAATAAGACTTTAAAAATTGGTAGAGGAATTTATTATAACTATTTTTTATAGACGAGACTAAAGAAATGTCAGTTTTTAACAGCTATAGAAGTTTTCTAACAGTTGCTCGCCCTTTAACTTGTGACATTCAAAACCTCAGTCAGTTTTATTTATAATTAAATGACCCTCTGTATAAAAAACTTTATCGAAATCAGTAGATGAGAAAATCGACAGTAAAAAAAAAAATAAAATGCACGACAGATCGCACGTACTAGCTCTTATGTTTGATCGCATCTTAAACACAATATTTTTAGTAGAAACAGCTCAATATGTTTTTAGTATTTATAACTTAATTTTTTAACTAGAAAATTTCGTAAATTTATTTCCAAAAAATTTTTTTAGTATGACAATAAAAAAAATATTGTTCCAAAATGTTGGCACGCAGTATTATTTAGAAATCAAAGGACCTCATACAAAAAAAAATTGAACGAACTCCGTTGAACCGTTTATGATCAAGTCCAAAATCAAGAAAATAGTTGTATGGCAGGTACCGTTAATAAGAAAATAAAAAAAAAAGTTAACCAAAATATAGACTATATCTATAGTAGTGCACATGTGATTATTTTTTATAAAAACAGTTAGAACCGTTTTCAATATAATTAAGATGGTAGACAAAATTTTATGGCAGGTACCGTTGGTTTTGGGTCTTTAAAAATACAACTTCAATACCAAATTTGATGAAAATCGCTCAAGGCATTTAGAATGTAGAGCGTTGTACAGACAAACAGACGGAATTGCGGGACCCAATCTTTTGGTGTTCTCTATCATTGTCAAGTTTAATTAAAACCTCGAGTTCGATTTTTTTTCCAAATGCAAAACTTGCCCAATAGTACCTACAGTGACGATCAAAAGTGGACACATATTTTCAATCATTTGAAAATTCGATTAAAACTTAGCGTTGTAAACAGTGAAGAAATAATTTTTATTTTTTTTTATTTTTGTGTATTAAACTAACATTTATTTCTTCAATAAAAATTTTAAAAAAATATTACATAACATAGATAAAAAAATATTTTATGATTTTTGAACTTGTCCAATTATGTAGAAATTGCTCAGGAATTCAGTTTCATTCCAGTTGAATTCGATCCTAAAGATCATAAGTGTTAGATGGACAATTTGTATATTGTCCTAACCATCGCTTGACAATTGACCACAAATTCTCAATGGGATTGAGGTCAGGACTTTGTGCTAGCCATGTCATCGTTTGAAATTCTTGATTTCCAAGCCACTCTTTGACAATTTTAGAGGTATGCTTTGGATCCCCATCTTGTTGAAAAGTGATTTCATCAGACTGTCTGTAGCCAGTTGTCGACAAAAATCTGAGTAAATTATTTTTCTTTCCCTCAATTTTTACTAAATCCTTAACAGAACTCCACGTAAAATACCCCCAAGTCATTCCCGACCCTCCACCACGTTTCACTGTTTTATGAACCTTATGTTGCTGAAGTGATTCTCCATGACGTGACCAAACTACTTTTTTCCATTGGTAAATGGTCCAGTTTTTATGAATTTTGGCAAAAGCGAACCTTGCCTTCAAATTTTTCGCTGAAAGTAGAGGCTTCTTTAGTTTTTCTTTTGCGGTTAGCCCAATTCTCTTGAGACCTTGGCGTGCAGTCCATTTATTAACTGGATTTTCAGTGTTTTGTGCTGCTGTCTTCGGTGTTTTAGACCCACAACTTCTCAGTTCTCTTTCCATCCTTCTTGCATCCAAGTCAGAGAGTAATTGCTTTCTTCCTTTTTTTATAACGGGAACTTCAATGATTTTATTTTTTTTAATATTAAGCACCGAAGTTTTTGAAATATTTAAAATTTGTGATATTTCGTGCGATGATTTACCACTTTTTAATTAAAAAAAATGACGCGTTCCACAACTTTTTCATTTTGATAATGATCAACTCAAAGACCTTCAAAAACCATCAATCATCGAAATTAACTAACCATCAACTGCAATGATGTTAACTGTTAATTGCGAAATAACAAACAACAACAAAAAATTATAGTAGGGAGAGGATCTCTAATTGAAGAAACGTTGTTTTCTCTTGCTAAATCTAAAACGTGCAAAATTGATCAAGTCCAAAATTGAAGGATGTAGGTGGGTAGGTAGAGATATACATACAACTTAATAATTTAGCTACAATATGCATTACATAAGATTCATGTGATTTTTAAAGACACATATGTATGTATATATTTATAAATGTAAGATGGCATACATTGTATTTAGTATTCAGTGACGTAAGCAAAAACTGGTAAAAAGGGAATAATAATAAGGTAGAAATAAATGGATAATACACATAAATAAATTTTTTATATTGCTTAGTCGTTATAGTTTTCAGGGCAAACAAAGATGCAGTTTGAATTAATTGATAAATAATATATAAAAAAAATTTCAAAAATCGTTGGAGGGGTTTTTTAATATTAATTTTTTATGTATGAAATTTTGAAAACATTTTTAGAAAAACAATGTGAAACGCAATTTTGAAGATATTATTAATATACATAAAAAATTCAAATTTCAAAAAATTCTGTAAAAAATATAAGAAAAACTTTTTTTTTTTGAAAATTTGAGTACGCAGTCTTATTAACAATTTTAGGGAGCATTTGCATAAAAAAAATTATTTTAATCGGTTTATCCAATATTAAGAAAGTCGAAAATATGAAAAGTGGTTCTATGGGAATAAAAGAAGAAATATTTTTATACTTAAAAGTGAACTGTACTTATTTTAGAATACAACTTTTTTTTATAAAAATCCTTGGAACCATTTTCGAGAAATAAATTTTTTTCTTAACGGTTTTTTAAAATTTTTTTATGGGAGGTACAGTTGTTTTTAATTTAGAAAAATAGTTTTTTTTTAAATATTCAAGATAATGTCAAAAAACCACCAGACGTTTTCGAAATTTTGAGTTTTCAAAAAAAAATCCAAAAATTTTAGTATACAATAGTGTTTAAATTCTCTGGAAACTTCTGCGTAAGAAATTTCAAAAAAAAATCAAATTAACCGTTTCCGGGAAAATCGAAAACCAAAAAAATGGTTCTACTAGAGGTACCAAAAATAACAATTTTTTCAAAAAAAAAAAATTATCAAAAGGTACCCTTTCAGTTGGTTAATGAACTGATTTTTTTTATAAAAATCGTTGGAGCCGTTTTTGAGAAAAATAAGATTTTTGTTTTTGGCCAAAAAAAATGTATGGGAGCTACTGTTATTTGTCGTCTTTAAAAAAAATGAAAAACACGTGTGGGCATATTACCGAAAAAACAATATGTACCAAGTTTGAATCAAATCCACCGAACCGTTTAGGCTGCAGATTCGAGGACAGACGGAATTGGGGGGCCCACTCTTTTGGTGTTCTCTATGATCGTAATGTCATGTTTGATTGATAGAAAAAATATATTTTTTTTACGAATACATAACTTGCCTTATAGTACCTATAATCGAAAGTGAAAATGACAGTTTATAGTGCTTTATACGCGATGGAATTATTGGTCTTTACTTCTTTAAAAATGATGCTGACCTGAGGCTTACAGTCAATAATGGACTGTCATACAGCCATGATGAATGACTCGTTTCAGAATTGAATCGCCTTGATGTGGGGGAGCTATGGTTTCAACAAGACGGCGCAGCATGTCACACAGCGCGTGCAACAATTGATTTGTTGTAGGAAATTGTTGTTTGGTAAATGCTATACTTTGCATTTTGGACTTGTGAGTTGACCTCGAAGATCGTGCGATTTAACACCGCACCGATTAACGATTTGAAAAAAAACAATATTCACCGCGTTACTGTCAATATACTACCCCAAATGCTGCATGGAGTGATCGAAAATTGGACCACAAGATTGGATTATATCCCAACCAGCCGCGGTGGCCATAATCAGGCCAGGAATCATATTCAAATAAAAACAGCAAAGATTTATATTTCAAATAAAGTTAATGGCGCAAAATTTTAAACAGCCTGATGTTAAGGGCTTAGCCTGATTCTACTTAACAGTTTGCTAATACTAAAGCACTTTACTAATATTTTCCTAATTTTAAACACTTTTTAACTAGCACCATACTAAGTCTATTTTCTTAATAAACTACAACTAAACACGCCTAAAATAGTGCAAAAAAGTAAGCGAAAAAAACTTTTTGACGTTTGTAAATGTCAAAGTGGCATATGAATTTAGTACGATGCTAAAAAAAATAAGTAGCCATTTTGTGATTTTAACCTTAGTAAAATGTTAAGTAAATAGTACGATTCTAAACTGGTTTAAAATTAGCAAAATCCTCTTTTTAGCCTAGTATCATACTAAACATGATTTAACATACTACTAAATTGTTTAAAATTTTGCGCCAATTTTAATACAATTTGCCTGTATTTTATTTCATTTTATAATTTTATAGCTCCCATCCTTTATTAGGTTATGTTTAAAAAGATTTTAAGATTTAGAGAATCTCAACTTTAAAATTTAAAAAAGTAATTGTTCAAAATTATTTATATTTAATTAAAATTTCGAAATAAAAAAAGTCTAAATAAAAACAACTCAACTTCCCTGACTATAAACCACAATTTAAACAACTTTGATCGGGGAGATTTTTTTTATACTACCCCCAACCGAGGCTTATCTTAATGAAGGCAAGAGATTTAATAAACTACGCCACTGTGCAATGACGAGTGAAGAGAAACAAAAGCAAAGCAAAGTCTGAGTATAGAATTGCACAAACTATCCTTACAGGTAGATTCGCGGTCACACCTCCAGGAGCACCACTGACTTTATGATGGTGTTATGATGGTGAAGCTGTACAGCTCTTGATGGGGTTTAAGGTGAAGAGGAAGTGAAAAGGGTTAAGCTGTCGTAAAAAATCATCAGTGCTGACCATTTCGAGTAAGAGGAGACTTTTGGCTGAGACGACGATGGGAGGCTTAACAAAAAAAAAATAAAACAAAAACAAAACGTTGCGGCATCGAATTTCAAAAGAATACTAACCCAGAGAGAATAATAATTCTCTTCGCTTCGCATCAACTAACTAATAAAAATAATACACAAACACACACACTCTCATATTTTTATTTCAATGCAGGTGTTGGCAAGATCTTAAAACGATGTGAGATGAAAGGCGACGAAACGTTCAAAAGAAGCCGACTTTTCCCGCCTGCACTAATTGAGTGCGACATATGAAGAAGCAATGGTGGCCGGTGGTGGTGTTTGTGTATGGTGGGAAAAAGAGAGCGGATGAATAAATAAACGAACGAAACCAAAACGAATTTGAGAAGATCATTGAATGGAAATAAATTTGAAGTGTGAACAACTGTCAGAGAGACGTGTTGTGGGTTGACACTTGACGTTTTTGTCGTAGGAGATACACGACACACGTTCACAACAGACAAAAAGAAGACTTGTCAAAAAACATAACAAAAAAAAATATAAAAAAGGTTTTGTTTTGCATTAAACGAGCAGGAACGATGATTCCAGGAAAAGGTTTGTCATCATCATTTTTTTTACCTTTGTTTAGTCACGAATTTGTGCTTCTCCATAATTTGTATGAACCGCTTTTTTTTCCTCTGCAAAAAAAAAAGTCAAACTTTGAGCAATAAATTGACAAAACTGTCAAAATAAAGATCGACTGCAATGACTGCTACTATCATCACATAGCTTCTTTGAATTTATTTATGTACAAACTGTCAAAATACTCTCCACTCCAGCAGCCGTCTAGGCAATAAATTTCCCCTTACTACCATAGCTATTTGCTTCAAGGCAAATTGTCTGTTATCTTAAATTGCTGAAAACAAGCTTGAAAACAATAACATTAAATTTAAATTTAAAAAAAAATCTATTTTAAGGCTCGTTTTGATTTGACGCTTTTATAGTTGCTATTTTTTTTCACTGTGACAATGTATGTAAATGTGAAATCAGATTGAGCATAAAATTCACACGATATCGATTAATTAATGGCGGTTGAAAGAAGAAGAAACAAGAGACAAAAAAACAATCAGATCGACCAAAATGACCGTGTGGTCTTTTTCATTTGGAGATTTTGCCATTTCATTAAGAATTATGTTAAACACTTTGCCGCCTTTCAAAAAGGAATGGCTTTGGGGATTGGAGAGATAAAAAAGGCGATTCATAGAATTCGAAAAGGCTTGGAAGACAGAAAGAGGTATATTTATGGTTAAGCAGAAATATTATAATAATATTTATAGAGGGATAAAGTTAACGTTATATTTTTTTTGATTGTTGTTCTTTCTAAAGATTTTTAATTCAAATTTATGAGAGAGGATTTTGTTGAGTTTGTGGTCTTGTCAGGCTTTATAAATGTTTTTTTTTTTCAAACCAAACTCGAGGCGATTTAGTTTTGGAAACTAAATTACTTTAAATACTGATAGTAGGTTTAAGTCCCTAGAGTTTTTTTTATAGTGTTATAAGGACCAATATGCAATCAAAAAAAGTTTGGCAAAATGATTTAGTCATAGAGGCAGACGCGTTTGAATCATACGTAAGTACTAAAAAGGAATTATTTTCAAGTTGAGGAGTTGGTAAAGAATTTTCAATATAGAAGTGTTCCTGGGACGAAAGGAATGACACTAATTTAACACTTATGAAATATCCATGCGGCGTAATGTGGTTCGAAATTCATTCCTTGCTTAAGCAATATCCGATTTTGTTTCAAAAAGGGGAGTAGAAGTGGGCAGATATTTTAATTAATCAAATAGATGACGATACATGTGTTTTTCGACATGCAAGTAGTTCCAGGACATCATCAAAAACTTGTCGACAAGATGTTTTCTTTTTTCTTGTATTCATGAAAAACAGGTAGACTCGAAGTTGCTTTGAAAAGTTGTAAGAACTATTTTAACTTTTTACTTGCGATTATAGGTGCATACTACATAATAAAGCAAGTTATGCATTCGTCGAAAAAAAAGGTTTGAGATAACAATCAAACATGACATTACGATGATAGCAAAGACGAAAAAAGATGATCTAAAAATTCTGTCCGCCTGTATGTCTGTCTATATGTCTGTATCTGTACCTACAGTGGTGTGCAAAATAATAGCTGCGAAAAAGAATGTTTGAAAGCTTTAGTTTTTTTTAAGAAAGAGTAAAACAAGTGCTTCTAAAATGACTTATAAAATATGTCGCACAACTCTTGTATACTCTTGTTGCTAGTTTACATGCATCCAGTCGTTGATTTTGATTTATAGTCCCTTTAATGATTAGATTTGTTAAATTTCGCTGTGCAAAATATTGTTGTATAATTCTAATCCTCTCATTTCCTGGTTTTAAATTAACAGAAGTAAGTTATTATTTCTTTTATGACTAATAATATTTGTATTAACTAATTTAACTATTTTTCTCATCAGTTAAGAGAAATTATCAAAAACCTTCGAAGTGAAGGAAACACCTTTAAGACAATCGCGAGATAGGTTGGTTGTTCTCAAAACATGTTAACAAATACCTTAAAATGGACCAGCCATTCAGAAAAACAACTAAAACAACTAATCGACAGATTGCAACAGCTGTTAAGACCAACCCAACATGTACAATTTCTTACTTCTTCTTTTTTTTTCTTAGTGCACACCTATTATTTTGCACACGACTGTATGTACAGCCCACAAGGGTGGGCCGAATTGCTTCAAACTTGGTATATAAAAAAAATTTAATTTCTTTTAGTTCAAAAAATAACGGTACCTGCCATATAACCATTACGTTAAAGTCTATTTTTCGCGAAAACAGCTCTAAGCCTAGGCCTCCACTTGAAATAAATGATTGCAAGAAATGTGTCATGTACTCCATATTTCTTGTGGAGGCCACTTATGTCTGGATTTTTCTTTATTTTTAGACATAAGAATCTGTATTTATTTCTTGTCTTCTCAGAAGAAATAAACGGAGAAATAAAATTTGACCTTTTATGACATCCCACATTAATACTGCACAAATTTCTCACAAAGTATTGAATCTTGTTCTTAGTTTGCTTATTTTCATGTTAAATTCCAAAAATTCATAAAAAAAAAAAAAAAACAGATTATACCTATTCTAAAGGAAATAAAGCGCTTATTGGAGAAAATGAAATTTCATGATTTATTTTTGCCCTCATAACAAAGAAATGTAAATTTTTAGTACACGACCGGATCGCACGAACTTGCTCTTATGTTCGATCACATCGTAAGCAAAAGATTTCTATTAAAATTCGAAATATATTTTTAAAGTCATTTTTAACTCAATTTTGTATATGCATATACAAAATTTCATTAATTTTGTTCTTAAATAAATTGGTATGACAATATTAAATATTTAATAATATAAACTTAAAAACAAAAGATTAAATCTGTTTAATTAAAGAAAAAATAATTCAAAATTCTGAAATAAATACTAAAAGTAATTTGAGCTCAAAAAAAAGTACGCCATTTTATTTCTTGGATAAATTTGAATTTATGAAAAAAAAAAAATTTTATCTGAAGCGGTTTTTGAGAAAAAAAAGTTTTTTATTTTAAACTTTTTGAAAATATTTTTTGAAAAAATTCAAAAACGCCAATTCATAGGTATTCAGAAAATACAAATAAATATAATTTTTGAAAAAAATTTAATGAGCAGTTTTCGAATAAGTTTTTGTCTTAAAAATGATTTTAAAAATACAAAAAATATTAATTAAAATTTTGGTACGCGGTATAATTTGGGCAACCTAAACCTATATTTCTATGAAATTTCGAATGAATCTGTTAAGAACTAGATTGAGATAGTCGAAAGCAAAAAAAACGGTCCTATGGAAAGTACCGTTTTTAGACATTTTTCTAATTTTTTTTTTCAACTATATGATCGGTCGTAGCTAAAAACCCACACTGATTTTTTTTATAAAAATCGTTAGAGCCGAGAAGAATAGGTTTGAACGTAACGGTTATATGGCAGGTATCGCTATTTTTTGAGCTCCAAAAAAATTTGTTTCAATTTCCCCTCTGTACAATACCTACAAAACTCTATATACCAAGTTTGAAGCAATTCGGCCGACCGGTTTGGGCTGTAGGTGTCTATACATACCTACAGACAGACTGACAGACTGACAGACTGACAGACTGAGAGACTGGCAGACTGACAGACTGACAGACTGACAGACTGACAGACTGACAGGCTGACAGACTGAGAGACTGGCAGACTGACAGACTGACAGACTGACAGACTGACAGACTGACATACTGGCAGACTGACAGACTGACAGACTGACAGACTGACAGACTGACAGACTGACAGACTGACAGACTGACAGACTGACAGACTGACAGACTGACAGACTGACAGACTAACAGACTGACAGACCGACAGACTGACAGACTGACAGACTGACAGACTGACAGACTGACAGACTGACAGACTGACAGACTGACAGACTGACAGACTGACAGACTGACAGACTGACAGACTGACAGACTGAGAGACTGGCAGACTGACAGACTGACAGACTGACAGACTGACAGGCTGACAGACTGAGAGACTGGCAGACTGACAGACTGACAGACTGACAGACTGACAGACTGACAGACTGACAGACTGACAGACTGACATACTGGCAGACTGACAGACTGACAGACTGACAGACTGACAGACTGACAGACTGACAGACTGACAGACTAACAGACTGACAGACCGACAGACTGACAGACTGACAGACTGACAGACTGACAGACTGACAGACTGACAGACTGACAGACTGACAGACTGACAGACTGACAGACTGACAGACTGACAGACTGACAGACTGACAGACTGACAGACTGACAGACTGACAGACTGACAGACTGACAGACTGACAGACTGACAGACTGACAGACTGACAGACTGACAGACTGACAGACTGACAGACTGACAGACTGACAGACTGACAGACTGACTGACAGACAGACTGACAGACTGACAGACTGACAGACTGACAGACTGACAGACTGACAGACTGACAGACTGACAGACTGACAGACTGACAGACTGACAGACTGACAGACTGACAGACTGACAGACTGACAGACTGACAGACTGACAGACTGACAGACTGACAGACTGACAGACTGACAGACTGACAGACTGACAGACTGACAGACTGACATACTGACAGACTGACAGACTGACAGACTGACAGACTGACAGACTGACAGACTGACAGACTGACAGACTGACAGACTGACAGACTGACAGACTGACAGACTGACAGACTGACAGACATACAGACGGACAACATTTTTAGACCATCTTTTTTCGTCTTCACTATCGTCGTAATGTCATGTTTGATTGTTATCTCAAAACTTTTTTTTTTTCGACGAATGCATAACTTGCCTTATGTAGTACCTGTAATCGCAAGTAAAAATTACCAAAACTGATTTTGTATGCGATTCTTTTTTTTCTGTTTTGTTTTTATGTGTAGGTATCTATATTTAGAAAACAGCTGTTGACATTGGACATATAGAATAAATTAAAAGTTTCTTTAATTCCAGACTCTGCTATGCAGAACATTACATACGCCCAGCATCGCCCACCACAAAGCCTATAGTGTACCAAAACAGGGGGTTGCATAAATACCCGTTTTTTTTTTGATAAATTTTGAGTTTGACGGTATTTTTTTTTTCAAAAACTATTAACGCAAATAACTAGATTGAAACAAACGATAAGAGGATACGTTTTTGGATTTCAGAAAGCCTATATTTTTTTTATTGTAGGTGTTGCCGTTGTTTTAATTTTTTTTTAATTTCAAGTAATTATTTTAGAAAAATACCCCTCCAACCTAAAAGGAGGGAGATAGGCCCCTCTTCCGTAGGAAAAAAATGATTGTATGAAACCCCTTTACAAAAATCTCTAGTAACCGATTTATCGTACTCGTGCCGATAAACTTACTTCTAATATATGTCACATACATATTATGAAATATGCTGACAAATTATCCAAAATATATTTAAATCTCCGTCAATAACATATTTATTGAAGTGTGACTTTTTTGATTCGAAACATTTTCTTGAAAAAAAAAATGTTTGAACCAATATGATATAATTCCATAATTTTTTTTTCCCATGCGAATTTATTTCGCCCGCCCAAGGCCAGGACAAAAGTAAAACCTCAAACCGTGTGCACTATCGAACTTGGAAGCTATGAAAATATTAAAGCCTCACATGCTCGTATATATTGTTTATAATTCAAATGTTTTACTTGAATGCAGTGTAACCTCAATGACTGCTTCTTATGAAATCGTGCATACCACACATTAAATACCTCCATGATTTCCTCCACAATCCACATACCTAAGTATACCTACTCAACTCATACTCAACTACCAACGACGATGGAAGTTATTCCAAAAAAGGAGAGGCAGTCAGTAGTTAGCAGCACCATTATCATATAAACATAATGTGTATATAGGATATACATAGCTGATAGCTATGGGGAAAAAAGGCTCCATCAAAACGCCAAAAACAATTTTTTTGTTTTTGTTTTGCATGTGCAAAAGAAAATTGCCCTCGCTCCTACACATATCACATCAAAACAATTGTTGCACATTTTAATGTTTTGCTGTGGCTGGCCGGCAGTATGGTGGCGATGGGATGGTGATGGCGTTCCTTGGTGGCGTTGATTGCGGTTTTGAACACAAATCAAGCGTTTCTATGTGCCGTAATATCGCCGCCGCCGCTCTATTTTTTTTTTTGTTAATTTGTTGCCTTGCAGCCTCCAAATTGGTCTATCAGTTTTGGTTAATTTTATATTTGCACGATGATGATGGAAAATATTATTAACTATAAAAAAAAATAGTAAATGATTTCGAATTAACCAGGGTGAAGCGTACAAAACTGAAATGCCATGTTAGTCTTATTGACAGCAAAGTTATAATGAACGGATTTTTCATTCGGTTCGAGATGACAGATGACTTCTTTTAGGAATTTGCTTATTAAAATATTATTTGGTAATCAATTTTTGCTTCAAGTCGTGATTCGTGAAAATAGTTTGGTAATTAAAGATGGCTTTTTTTTACAGCTAATTTTATGACAAAATTACACTGCATTTAGGCGATAACACATCGAATGGTAGCTTCTAAGTGTTTGTCAAATCGTTCAAGAGGTTCAATTCTAGTTTTCAAAATCCAAGAAATTGAAATCCCATCAGGGACTATTTGCCACCGAAGAGTATATATTTTACCCGCAATAGGAGCAGATTGGATCTGGACACATTGTTCGGAGTGAAATTGTCCCTTTCGAATTATCAATCAATTAGACAAACCCCAATACTTTCCGAGGTCGTGAAATCGTAACGTTGGTAAATGATCAGATAATGGAATAATTCGAAGAACGAAAACTTCCAAATGTCTAACAATATTTTCGCAGCAATATTCCACCGGGGATTTGATGATTATCTCTCTGGAACCAATATTTGGAAATTAAAATTGTAGCACTTGTTATTTCTAGGCATTCGACAGAGTTTGGCATCAAGCTTGACTATCAAAAATGAGTGCCGTTGGTTTCACGATTCTCTCGTGAAATGGAGTAAACAATAATCCGTTGTTTAAGACGGGCTCATATTATCTGAAGTCCGAGAAATTATTGCTCGTGTTCTTCAGGGATGTATCTTATCTCCCCGTACTCATTTTCGTATCTCACAACTACTGCACAGGTGTGGTCAGCGCTTAGAATATTAAAATTAACCAGATTGTTAGATGTCTGGGGGATCATTAACTCCTAAAATGTAACCTACACACGCTGCCACTATCCAATTTTTAGGAGAAGCAAAATCTAGCTGCGGATAGATTTTTTTTTTTTTTTTAATTTTAACTATATGCCTTTAACACCTAAGGTCTTTTAAATGCAACCTAAATTGCACGGCACTAGTTTGGCACAGTGGATTTGAGAACCAGGTATTGACTGTCTCATTTTAACCCATGGGCGACATCCAATTTGAGGTATAGAAAAGAATGCGCCTAGCGTGGGGATCGAACCCACACGTCCTAGTTAGCAATCAAGCACGTTATCCACTGCGCCATTGCCACCCATTTTTTTGTGACATTTATTCGATTATCGAATGAAATTTTATTTGTTTTGTTGGTACTCCTGATGACTTTCATGAATCTCGAAGGCTTTGTTCGTAGAGTTCTTTTTTCTATTAATGGCCACGTTCAATTATTTATTAGAAAAGTTATATTGGATACTAAACAATCCAAAATTATTTGATGAACACTGATGGGTAAAAATAGAAGAATAAACAGAAGATTAGATGTTCCCTGAAGCTCTTAATATTAGAGAATAATATACACTCTCAGATGAATGAAGAAAAAGCGGCCTGTGAATCATATAGTAGAGAACTGAGCTCGAAAGAGATAACATTTTTCGTGGACAGCCCATCTGCTATTAAAGCACTTTCGTGAGGCAATAAGCTCCAAGGCAGCAGCAAAATGCCGAGGCGTACTGAATAACATTGGTAAAACCAACCAAGAGTCAAACTCTACTGGATTCCTGGACATAGCGCTATAAAGCGGACCGATATAGCACATTAATTGGCAAGGGGGATTCAGTATCAAATAGGGATAGCAGCAGTCTGAAAGTTATATAAGAAAGAGCAAATCTATAGCCGTGTTTTTTGGCAAAAGCTATCCGCAGCAAAGCAGAATTTACACCCATTACAAATACAAGAACCTGCTTTCAATAAAATTAAAAGCAAAAGTCTGCTTCGAATAGATTTGTGACATTTATTCGAGTATCGAATGATATCATGTTGTTTAGTTGGTAGTTCCGATGACTTTGATGAATCTCGATGTCTTTGATTGTTCGTAGAGTTCTTATTTCTGTCAATGTGAATCATTCGGAAGTTAGCTGAAAGCAGTCAAAAATCATTGGCGCAAAATCTTAAACGATTTAGTTTAGGCTAAAAAGAGGATTTTGCTAATTTTAAACCAGTTTAGTATCGTACTATTTTGTTAACATTTTACTAAGGTTAAAATCACTCGACTCAAAAAACAAAATACCAACTCAGATATGTATAAACAAGTCTTCCACGAAACATCAGCAAAACTATCCATCAATGGTTGGAAGCTCCAGTTCACTGACGGCTCCAAGAATCAACACAATACCACGTTTGCAGTCGTTTCAGAAGTTTGCAGCACACTTATACAAGGTATCTCCAAACACATCGTCTATTTTAATGCGGAAGCGGTGGGAATATTTGAAGCAATAAACAAAATGTTCCAACACATCAGGAAAATGGGCAATCTATTCCGATAGCCTCTCAGTCCTGCATGCCATTCTTAATCCAATGCATGGATCCTTTATTATATCCAAAATAAGAAAAATCATAATAACAACATTATCAAAACTAAAGTTTATTTGGACCCCAGGGCATGTTTGAATACAGGGTAACGAATTGGCAGATAGAGCTGCTAACGACGTTTATATTACACCGGTCTACACATTTGATCATTACTCCCAACGTGACCTGCAAAGACTGATACATTACAAGATTCATAAAAAAGAATTCATAGAGTGGAAGGAATACAACCATCACTACACAGCATTCAACCCAAATAAAATACAACCAACCTATCCGACAATGAATTCTAAAGAAATGATAACAAACTTTGTCCGGCTCCGACTAGGGCATACCCGTGTAACGCACCAATATCTCCTTAAAAACAAACCTCCACCGACCTGCCCAACATGTAAAAACAACATCACCAGCAGCCACCTCCTCGGGTCCTGCATCCTCTCATCAAACTTAACTTTAAGCAAAGTCAACACAAATTTAAAACCCATTGAATTATTAAAAGAACCTACTAAACTTAACATTTTAATTATTAACCAAATATTATGCTTCCTTAAAATTAAGTTATAATTCTTGTTTCTTTTACCAGAGTCGATAGTATAACGCTGCTAGTGCTCTTGTTAAACATTTATTAGTAGTATATTTTATATATATTATTGATAAGAAAAATAAATAAATAAATAAAATCACAAAATGGCTACTTTATTTTTTTAGTATCGTACTAAATCCATATGCCACTTTGACATTTACAAACGTCAAAAAGTTATGTTCGCTTACATTTTTGCACTATTTTAGGCGTGTTTAGTTGTAGTTTATTAAGAAAATAGATTTAGTATGGTGCTAGTTAAAAAGTGTTTAAAATTAGGAAAATATTAGTAAGGTGATTTAGTATTAGCAAACTGTTAAGTAGTATCATGCTAATCCCTTAACATCAGGCTGTTTAAGATTTTGCACCAGTGATTTTTGGTTAATAATGTTCTTTTCTTAAAAAACTTGTTTCACATCTATTCACGTACAGGAAATAAAAATTACTAACGCAACGAACTAGGCTAAAAGTACATTTTATTTATTTTTGTTGCTTTATAAATGATATTAATAAGCATATGTAGGGGGCGCTCTTTCAATTTCAATAAAAGTTAAAGTTAGCTTATTCGTGCGAAACTGACAGATCAAAGATATTTTAATAAAAGATGTTTGAGTGGCTTTGTGTTAAATTGCCTAAAAATGAACTAACTAAAAGCTGAGCAGCGCCCCCTTCCAAAGCTCTTAAATTGGAGTAGCAACAGTCAGGAGCAAGTAAGTACATATCTTTTATTTAGTAATAAATAAGCCTTCATTTCTAGTACGTGATTGTATGTTATCGTTAGAGCATTTACAATCTGTGCAAGACATAAACTGTTGAATTCCATTTAAAGATTATTAAGATTTCTTCTAAAAATTCTGAATTTTTGTATACCAAAAATTGGAAATTTTCAGATTTAATTTCATCTGCGTAAAAGGGTCATATTTTAGATCTTTTCGGCGAAATTTAGCAAAAAATACAGTTTAAATATTTTAAAATATAGCTTATTGCCTTGTCAGAAAATGTCAAACTATATTGATGGATGTCGTTGGCCCCAAAATTCGTGTCAAATCAGATTTTCACAATCTTACATCGTATTGAAGTCAGAGTTGAGTTGACAGTTGACCAACCAGTGAATATAAAAGTAGAAATAATTGTTTTTTTTTAAGTGTTTATTTGTTGCGACGTTAATAATTTTTATCAAAACACGACTATTTACTCCAATTACGAGATTCTAAAAGGGGGTTTCTGTCCATATTTTATATAGCTCATTTTTAATTAACCTGTCTACTCCAACTCGATCTTTGAACCGCATATAAACGAAGTTCAAAAAATACTTAAATAATGAATGCGATCATTTATGCAAGGAAGCGCTATGCGAACATACCCCTTCACAACATCTGATCAATTAAAAAAAACCTCAAACACATAAAATTATTTTAAAATCAAGATTTTGGAACACACAGATGTGGAAAATTCAACTATTTGCTATTTCCGAAGAAATAAAAAAAATCAATTGTTGATTTCTTGCATTTAGTTATTTAACACATGGCAACTTAAAAATATAAACAAATCAGGCTGCTGGGGGTCGTTTTTCTTTGTAAAATACTTCTGTGCTACTGATAGATTTCCCAAAAGAACACGGGTAATAACTCTCGGATATCCAGAAGTGTATGACCTAGAATTACTGAAAAGAATATTAGGTGTGACTTCGGCACAATAGCCACCTGATTTCTGTAGAAGCTGTCAAGAAATTAAACACCTGCTCTGCGGTTGTACAAACTTCCAAACAAATCGCCCTCCGCCAATTGTTGGAGAACTCGACGATTTAGTGCAGGTTTCAATGGTAAATATGAAAAATATATATAGAGAGCACGGGCAGGTTCGTAAATCAACCAGTAATTGTCAAATATTAGTTTAGGGCCATTAGGGGATCACAATGGACCAATAGGCCCCGTATATGCAACAGTGTAGCTGATACTAAATAAAATATAAAAGTTTCAATTTTAACGTTTTGTTTATTAAAGAACTAAACTTAATTTAATTTTTACAACTAATTAGGAAAGAATTACAATTAATTTTAAAGGCACCCACTGCAACCTGACTCCACGATGACTTGTTGAAAAATAGGAAGTTGTAGGAATATCGTGATGGCAGCGCGAAGTTATTTTGTAGCGCGATTTTTTTGTGGTTTTAGAAACTTGTCGCTACAACAGCATCTGAGCTGTACAGGGCCATCCAAATAATTGAAAGATTTGTAAGAATCGTCAATAATTAACTTACTTCGGTAATTGCAATGCAACGACAATAGTTGTAATGGGAGTCATAATAAGTCCTTCTAGTACCGAAAGACCTATTCTCTCACAAACAAAACAGAAAACCTAATATTGGAAAGTTTGCAATATAAAAGATACATGCTACTTAATATGACAATCTACTCCCTTGTTAGTTTGAGCCAGTAGTAAAACTTTAAACTTTTTTATACCACTTATATCGTAATATGACTATAAAACCGTTTAAGGTTCACACAGCTGCGCTGCCGCTGCACGCCATGGAATATAAGTGTGTGGGTGATAGTTAAATTTGAAGAGAAAAAAAAATGATCAAATGAAAACGTTAAAATTCCTTATGTGATTACTTGCGGACTATAATGTTCATGTCCATCGTACGCCAGCCGCGCCGTGCCGGCTACCGCGCACCGCTGCCGCTCTGATACCATCCATATACAAGAGATGAACGCTTATAGCGTTTATATATGTTCATATATGGCGAATAGATTAGACAACCATATTAAGAGCAAACCACAAAGAAGAGTTGCACTTTTTTGGCCGAAAGCGCTTCTTAGAGTTTCGCGGTTTTCGCTTCGGATTCGGATTCGGATGCACACACGTCTACGACCATCCATTTATGCACATACCGCCACAGCACCATCTAAGGTGATGACGTCGTCGTCGTCCAAGTCGAATAGACTTTGTCTTCTTTTTTATCCTCTTCGAAGCCGCCATACTGGCTTTTAATATAATAACCCTGGACCGAGCTAGATACCAAAGTCTATACGATGACTATATGGCTGATTGGATTCTCTTCCTTTTGTGAGAGCGGGCACAAATTCCAAAATACAGTTGTTACTTACTGCGCGACTAGTTGCCTTTAAAGGAAAGTAAAATGCTTTTTGTGCAATGCAGTCCTTATGTTGCATATACTCTGCAACTATAACCAATAGATAGACAAACCTGCAACAAAGTATTTCCTTTACCATACGTATATTTTTGTATAGACTTATGTACATGTCAGCTTATAACTCGTACTCTTAATAAACCTCTGATAGGAAAATAGATTCGATACTTGGACGGGCTGACTTTTTTATTTCTTTTTTCTTTTTGGGAAATTTATGGAGAAATAATTTCTTTAGACATCGGGGTAGGCTTGAACATGTAAGTTATCGTCGTTAAGTGCAATCAATGATTTTTAATTGAAAATGATGGCTCAGCCGGTATACTGGGAGTAAGATAGAAAAAAAAGAACTTCTCAGAGAAATGCGAACGAACTATACTTTTGAGATGCTGTAGATGGTCTGGGGTTCAAAGTACGCTGGTTGATTCGAATTCAACTTTTTAACCAATAATCGATAATTGATTGGTCATATGGCGAATTGCATGTGCCAATTGGCAGCGCATGCATAAATTATTTCCATTTCTAAATTTGACGAGGAGCGGAGAATTGCAGGGCGATAAGAATGAGTAATGTATAAAATAGCAGTCATATGGTGTACAATGTTGACCTGCAGTTTCTATATATAACACTGCAACTTTGTATAAAAATATTCAAGAGGGCGGAATAAATTTTGCTTTTGATCACTTCAGTCGATCATAGAGAATTTGTAGACGTTTTAATTTCTCTTATATGTATTGATTGATTGATGTATGTATTGGTCTATTTTGTGCTGATATAGAACTGATGACCCCAAAATGAACACTTCAAGGATAAGTGAAGGATCTCGTCTGGGACGAAAAAAAATTGATGGCACAAATTAACAAGCACTTATTTTCGATCACACCACAAGTAAAAGATTCTCAGTAGAAATAGCTAAATATATTGTTAAAGTATTAGCTAATTTTGTATAAGCTTAGGAGAGAGTGGGGCTAAAAGTAACACTTTTTACTAAAACCAAACCTTTTTAAATTAAAAGACCATGTTGTAAATACAAAATCCATAAAAAAAGGCTAACAAAACCAATTCATAATGTTCAAGATATACAGGGTGGCGCACGAATCGTCCTACAAAAATAACACGTAATAACTTTTGTTCAGTGTGAGTAATCGGCTTATTTTCTATTTATTTTATAGGCTACTATTTAGATTTATCAAAATGAATGCTTTGGATACTGAAAAAAGGATTTGGATAGTGCAGCGATACCATTCTTTGGAGTCCGTCATTTCCGTCCAGAGAATTTAGACGTAGGAGTGGAAGGACCATTATGAGGCTGGTGAACATGTTTGCAGAATCTGGAAGCATCGAACGAAGACCGTATCATCGAGATCCCAATGTTCGGATTCTGGATACAATCGTGGCTGTTACATCGGCAATACAGGCAAATCCAAGTCTTTCGACTCGAAACTTATCGGGCCAAATTGAAGTTAGCAGACGGTCATTACAACGGATACTTC
Organism: Philhelius pedissequus; assembly: GCA_910595825.1. Classification (NCBI taxonomy): domain Eukaryota; kingdom Metazoa; phylum Arthropoda; class Insecta; order Diptera; family Syrphidae; genus Philhelius; species Philhelius pedissequus. The sequence goes on along the minus strand of OU343160.1, from coordinate 312,837,612 downwards.
ATGATGACTTAAACTTGTTTCCGTACAAATTCCAAATTACAAGCAAGTTAAACCCTCAGGATTTGCCTGTTCGCAAATTTTCGCCCAAAATTGCAATGGCCGAAGAAGACAACATATTGATAAATTGTTTGTTCATGTCTGAAGAGGCCCATTTTGACTTAAACGGCATAGTTAACAAGCAAAACGCCGTATATGGAGTGAATCTAATCCAGAAATGCTCCATGAGACGGAACTGCACCCAGAACGAGTCACTGTGTGGTGCGCAGTTTCATCAAGGTGTATTGTCGGTCCATACTTCTTTGAAGAAAAAGGTGTAACACAAACTGTCAAAAGGGACCGTTATTTAAAGATATAGAAGGAGTTTTTTTACCAAGAACTTCGTCGAAGACGTATCCCTTTCAGCAGGATTTGGTTTCAACAAGATGGAGCAAGTGCACACGTAGCCACACAAGTTATGTCGGAGCTCCAACGAAAATTCCCAAACAAATTGATATCCAGAAACTGCATTTTCCGCTGGCTCCCAAGGTCACCTAACCCGACTGCACCAGACTTTTTTGTATGGGGTTATGTCAAGCAGGAAGTGTACAAAACGAAACCCAGGAATTAAGACAATAATTGAGAGGCGATCCCAATTTCAACCCTTCAGGCCGCAATGAACAATTTTCTGATCAGGTGCCGCATATGCGTGGAGTTCATTTGCGGTCTATCATCTTTAAAAACCAATAGTTATTTAAAATAAAATTTAATTTTTAATCCAATAAAAAAAATTAATGAAATACATCGTATTTTAATCGAGTTATTTAAATTTCTTATTGTAGCACGATTCGTGCGCCACCCTGTATGTATGTAAATATTTCAAAAAAATCGTGTTGTTTCAAAAGATTGACTGAAAAATTAAGAATTTCCTTTGGATATGCAATAATTAATTTTGATTTATTATTAACTTTTTTTTTATATATATAATCTACACGCGCTCAAGGGATTATGAATACCCTTTAAATGTTTCAACACAGCGCGGGCAAAAAAGACAAAGAAGGATAGGAAAGATGTGTAGCGCGATGTTCTGAGACTAGAGCTGGTTGTTGTCTTAGATTTTATCTCCAGGGATGGCGGCTGAACTAATGCGGAGAAATTTCCGTGTCTTATTTATCTATGTCCCTTATAATTCGCATTAATTTTTGTATTCTTTGTCATATTTTATCGGTATACTAGTTTTACTCAATCACATTTAGGTTGCATTTAAAAGACATTAGGTCTTACAGGCATATAGTTAAATTTAAAAAAAAAATCGTTGTAGCCGTTTTTGAGAAAAATAAGGTTTTTCTTTTTGGCAAAAAAAATGTATGGAAGGTACCGTTATTTTTCATTTTAAAAAAATGAAAAAACGTCTATGTATTGCGGAAAAAGCAATATGTACCAAGTTTGAAGCAAATTCATCCAACTGTTTAGGCTGTAAACTCAAGGACACAGAGACTTACGGGACCCACTTTTTTGGTGTTCTCTATCATCCTAATGTTTAGTTTGATTAAAACCCCGATTTTAATTTTATTTACGAATCCATAACTTGCCATATTCATAGTACCTGTAAGTGAAGAAACTGAGTTATGTTGTTTTGGCCATATACTGATTTAAATTTAAACATTTTTGTTTGGTCAAAACAGCACAAGTTGAGTTATGCCATATATTATCAAACATTATTTTAGAAAACGGAGATAAGTGTTGTTAGAACCATTGAATATATTTGGAATCAGTTTTCTTAGAGTTCTGCTGTTAAGACCAAACTAAAATGTACATTTTTTAAATAATTCTGCATACTTAACTCATTTTCGAAAAAAATTGACTTATACTGTTATGAACAGACCCCATAGATATGTAGCTTAAGAAAAATCAAAAAAAACTTAGTGTTAAATTCAACTGCCATTTCGGGATAGTTTTTTTCCGGGAAAGGAATTTTTTAAACTAAGAAATATAAAATCAAATATACACAGCATGGCTGTAGAACGTTATTATTGACACGTGTGCTGGCAAAATGCCAATAATCATTCCATTTCATAACAATTGTTTGTGAAAGAATAAATGCTACAATTTTGACAAAAAAAATTCAGACATTTTTTCGTCGTATAAATATAGAATTGAGTACAATCGAAATTTCCAAAATATCATTATTAAAATATTTCCAAAACTTTGTAAAAAAAAGAAAGCACTTATAATTTTTATTAGAACTTACAAAATTTATTTTGATATTTAATAAAAAAAAATTAAATCCCAATAACTTCCGATTTTTTTTTTAATTTCTCCTGTTGAGAAGAGAAAAAAACAAATTGGTAACCCTAGTGAAGCCATGCATTTGAAAGATTTCAATTACAGTGCCTTCCTAAAAATATAACGGTACCTGCCATATAACCGTTACGTTAAAGCCTATTTTTGTCGAAAACTGCTCTAACGATCTTTATTTTAAAAAATCAGGGCAGCTTTTTAGGTATGACCGACCATATGGTTGAACAAAATTTTTTTTCAATGTCGGTACTTTCTATAGGACCGTTTTTTTTTTGTTTTGCTTTCGACTATCTCATAAATGGGTTAACCGATTCTTTTGAAATTTCACACATATATAGGTGTAGGTAGCCCACTTTATACTGCATACAAATATTTTTAATTAATATTTTTTTGTAATTTATATTTTGAAAACCGCACATTAATTTTTTTTTGCTGAATTCCGTTTTTGAATTTTTTTTAGAAAAATGTTTTCAAAAAGTTTAAAAAAAAACTTTTTTTCACAAAAACCGCTTCACAAGATTTTTAAATTTTTTTTCTCATAAATTCAAATTTATCCATGAAATAAAATGACGTACTTTTTTTAGCTCAAATTAGTTAAAGTATTTATTTCAGAATTTTCAATTATTTTTCTTTTATTAAGTCGATTTAATGTTTTGTTTTTAAGTTTATATTACTAAATATTTAAGATTGTCATACCAATTTTTTTAGAAAAAAATTAAAGAAATTATATAAAAAACGACTAACTAAACTAATAAAAACGACTATAATAAACGACTTAAGTAAAAAACGAGTTTAAAAATATATTTAGATTTTTAATAGAAGTCTTTTGCATACGATGTGATCGAACATAAGAGCAAGTTCTTGCGATCCAGTCGTGAATTTTATTTTTTATCAATTTTAGCGACGATGCGATTTTACATTTTTGTGGGCGTGGCAGTTGCGTCGACTTATCACCCCACATGCAAATGAAACCAAAATCGGTTAAAGCCTTAGTTTTAATGAATATTCAGTGGTGCCAAGAAGCGAAAATGGTTCAAAAGTGAAAGTGTTAATTTGATGTTAATTATAAATTTATTTTATAGTAACGATACATGTCAAAAGTGTATTAGACCTAAGGGTCTAAAAGTTGCGAAATCCTATTTGTTTTAAATTCTGATTTAACTTCCATAGGTGTGTAATTTATTGTCTCCCGCTTGTAGTATTTATAATTCATATTTTATCAAAATTAGTTTCATTGTTTTTGAGACATTTTTAAAGAACACTAGCATGTCCTATAAAAGCCAAGAGCTCAGTCGACTTAGATAATTATTTTCAAAATATTTTAATACATAATTTATTATGTATGATGACAAACCAACTTAGTTTACCCTATAATCCAGCTAGGATTGCATAAAAAGAGAAATAAAAAGGAAAACTATTCCAACGAAACGATGTAGTACATACATGTACAGGCATCGTCAACGACACAATAATCGTGCTACTAACTTCAACTTAAAACAAATTAATCAACATTTATTGCTGGACTTACATCAGAGACACAACTTGAGGCTGCTTCCTTTATGGATACGCTCGTTACACCCCACAAAATCGCGCCATAATACTCGTACATACACTATACCTACAGCTGTTATTGCAATAAGGCAATTCTCATATCAAAGTGATGATCTACAGATTATTCACGCGCCCAAGACACGCCTCGGACAAATTTATTTACCAGTTGAGTCTGAATTTTTTTTTTATATTTTGTTACTTGTTTGTGCCTCATTCTGTCAATAAAGGAGAGAAAAATTAAGACAAGCTAAAGTGCACTAATCAAAGCCGGCATAAGCACGCACGGATCATGGCTAATTTGCCGAGTAAAATGCTCTGGCCAAGTGCAATAAATTTGCATTTCTGCCCAATGATTTATGGCTGAATTCGAAAGCAATTGGTATTTACCTGGAATTGTGATATCTATCAAATCGATCAACTTATAGCTCCATCCACTACAAGCCAACACCAGAGGATCTGATCGGGATCGAACTAGCAATGGCTGTTGGTTTTGTTTTATTTGCGATGACGACATCGCTTCGTCGGAGTTCACCAGAGTTATTGCATTGAAGCAGGATCAGCGTGAAAATAATTTAGAAAAAAAAATGGTAGCATTCAACGAGAGCAATCATGTGAAAGAATTCAACATGAAATTTTGTGTTTGTGGTTTATAATTAATTGCGCTTTTTCCTAAAATTCAAAAAAAAAATAAACGACAAAATGTAGAAGCGAGATAAATTGGTGTTTCTTTGGACAACATCACGATTAATTAGTTAAGTTAGACCACAAACTCTTGTTTTGAGCCTAGCTTATGGCTTTGTGCAGTGAAAGTCTCATTTATAACACAGCTTTAAAATATAATAAATTTAGTGGGATACAGATCTACATGTTAAGCAAAACATCAACAATATTTGAATTAGGTTTAACAGGTGTTGTTGTTTTATTGCTTGTCAGCTATCAAGAAATGTAGATTTTAAGTAAAACAATTCAAAAATAATTTATTTATAATTTTTTTTTCTTCAGACGAAAGATTTCAGGTGCCGCAGTTTTGAATATCATTGGTTCGTGTTATTAGTTTAATTTGAATAATAAGCAGAGGGAAGTTTTATTTTGTTGGTAAGGTGCGGCATATAGGCCGGGATTTAGACATTACCTACAGTTAAACGCCATATTGTAAGATCTGACAACCATCTTAGCTGATCTACAATTATTGTGTTCTTTATTCTCTCAGCCTAAGAGAAACACTGCGAACTCGATATCATTTCAACCGATTTCAGCAATGCCTTTGATAAAATTTACCAAAGAGGCTAGAACGAAATGGTCAACGTAACGCCTTGATTCTTTGATGTTAAAATGACGTCAAAATATTTCCTAATTACGCTACGTCACATAGGATAGGATTGTCAACCAAAATTTTGCCAGTACGGAAAGTATACACGCAATTCAGTGTGCTGATAGAGTGCAAATGGTTCTTTTATGATGACGTCAGAGTCAACGCGGACTTACAAAACCATAGAATATTAGTTAGCCCATGGACTAAAATTTTCTATTAATAAAAACAGAATGTTCGTAGAATAATAAAGTGACGTTTACCAGAAATCCCGTAAGAAAATCTACTACAATAAGTAAGATTTTTACCAAACACCTAATAATTCTGTAAACATCATTATCGTATTTGTAATTTTTTGTGTTGTTTAGCTTTTATTTTTTTATTATTGTTTTTATTTTCCAAATGGAAGAGTAGAATTAGTACTAGTAGTAGTAGTAGTAGAAGTAGTCGCAGTAGTAATAGTAATAGTAATAGTAGTAGTAGTAGTAATAGTAATAGTACTGGTAGTAGTAGTAGTAGTAGTAGTAGTAGTAGTAGTAGTAGTAGCAGTAGTAGTAGTAGTAGCAGTAGTAGTAGTAGTAGTAGTAGTAGTAGTAGTAGTAGTAGTGGTAGTAGTAGTAGTAGTGGTGTTGGTAGTAGTAGTAGTAGAAGAAGTAGTAGTAGTAGTAGTAGTGGTGGTAGTAGTAGTAAAAGTAGTAGTAGTAGTAGTAGTAGTAGTGGTAGTGGTAGTTGTAGTAGTAGTAGTAGTAGTAGTAGTAGTAGTAGTTGTAGTTATAGTAGTAGTAATAGAAGTAATAGTAGTAACAGTAGTAGTAGTAGTAATACAAGTAGTATTAGTAGTAGTAGAAGTAGTAGTAGTAACAGTAGTAGTTGTAGTAGTACAAGTAGTAGTAGTAGTAGTAGTAGTAGTAGTAGTAGTAGTAGTAGTAGTAGTAGAAGTAGTAGTAGTAGTAGTAGTAGTAGAAGTAGTAGTAGTAGAAGTAGTAGTAGTAGAAGTAGTAGTAGTAACAGTAGTAGTAGTAGTAGTACAAGTAGTAGTAGTAGTAGTAGTAGTAGTAGTAGTATTTTAATTAGCAATAAATCAGTACAAAAGGTGTTGTAATCGCACACTTTACAGTCTTACATCTGAAATATTATTTTAATTATTGAATAAAAATTTCCCTGGACATTTTTCGCCAATTCGAATCTTGGTAACTGGCATGAAGCTCAAAAGTTTACCTCGGAATTTATTGTAATACGCTTTCCCAGAGAATGTTGCTGTTAGTTCATTCTATTTTTTGTTCGAGGGAAATTTATTAAATGGGAGATTCACGATCGCAGGAAAAATTTCGAGGGAATAAATTATTCCGTGAGAAACGAAATTCCCTCGGAGATACCCGATAGGGCCCATTAAGAAAAATATAATTGGGAAAGATTTTATTCGAATGAAAAGCAAAGAAAACCATCGAGCATACATATGTATAAATGACTAGAATTTAATTCTGATTTCTCATAAGTATGCTTGTAAAGGGTTATCCATTTTGCGGTTTCAAAAGTAAACGTAAATAAAACATATAAAATATTTTTTTTCATGATAATTCTTTTTTTATTATAAAGTTTGAACGTTGACATTATGTGTGAAACACTACATCATTTAAATGACCACCACGCGAATTGTTGCAAGCATCGATTCTTTTGAGGTAATTTTCGACCACTTTTCGACACATATTGGGCGGTATCTCAGTCATAACTTGACGAATGTTGGTTTTCAAGTGCTCAAGAGTAAAAGGTTTATCTACATAGACACGGTCTTTCGCGTAGCCCCACAAAAAAAAAACCAGCGGTATTTCCACGACGAGAAATTACGCGGCCAGGAAATGTCTCTTGCAATAAAGCCATATTCGCTCGAGTTGTGTGTCATGTGGAACCGTCTTGTTCAAACCACATATTCTTCAAGTCGTATTCTTCAAAAGCAGGCAAAAAAGAGTCGGTTATCATATGACCATAACGCTCCCAATTGACGGTGACATTCGTTCCATCGTCGTTTTCGAAAAAGTAAGGTCCAATCACACCTCCGGACCAAAGAGCGCCCCAAACAGTGACTTTTTGTGGATGTAATGGCCTCTCTTCAATTACTTGAGAATTCTCAGAACCCCAAATACGACAATTTTGTTTATTAACATACCCACCGAGTGAGAAATGTGCTTCGTCACTGAAGAAAATCTTTTCGAAAAATCGACGTCCACCGCCTGTTGTTCAAGCACCCATTCGACGTATCTACGACGTTGTGAATGGTCAGCTGGCTTCAGTTGTTGTGTGAGCTGGACTTTATAGATGTAGGCGTAGATGCAAATGCAAAATACGCCATAATGTGCCATAAGACAGTCCTAATTCCTGAGAACGACGAGTAATCGACACATTCGGGTCTTCAGCAACACTTTCACTTACAGCAGCGATATTTTCAGTGGTACGAGCGAAACGATGATGCACAGGCGTTACAATATCTGTAACCAATTCAGTCTCTTCAAATTTCTTCACAATTTTGCCAATTGCTTGCGTAGTTTAACAATTTTTATGCGTTGTGCGATCCATTTTCGTAAATGTCAGACTTTCAACTGAAAAAAAAATTGATTTAACAACTTAGTTTGACAGATGTCGAATTCCAGCCCTATACTTTTGAAACCGCAAAATGGATAACCCTTTACATATTGAACTCAGTTCTAGGTTTAAACGACACTGTGAAACCGAATAAATTGTTGATCTGAAGTTTAAAACAAAAGTGGATTTTAAACTCGCACTGTGAAAATGGGGGTAAGGGTATAGAGAATTTCACGGGTCTAATTTCTGTTCCGGAAAACACTATTTTACAGTAGTACGTCGCATTATCTATTTGTTACATATCGATAGTGTTTAATGGCGCCGCTGACTTTTTTCTTCAAATTTACCTCTCTCTTACAAACAAACCTATTATCGTTAAGCCAAATTTGATGATTGAGCATACCATCAATCATAATTTGCTTGTAATCTGAGTGCAAAATAATTGTATTGCTAATAATTTCATTAAATAAATTATTCTTTCTAATTTAAAAATTTTAAATATGGTTATTCGTTTTTTTTTTAAATAATTTTTCCAATCATAAACCCACATTCTTACATTACTCGGCTCATTAAGCATGAAACACCCAAGAAAAGCCTCAGCAGCTACGAATGTTTCGCGCAAATACTACCTAGGTATACAAATTATTATTATTACAAACGTGCATTGGTAATTATGAGACTCATGCAAATGTACTTCCAATAACTACAAGAAAATTCATTCGGCCAGAACATATAGATAGCTGCTCTTTAATTTTAAACGCTAATGAGTTTGAACCCATTAGCCTAGAGCCTCTATAGTTACACGAGTTTTTTTTTTTTTTTTGTTGCTTATCCGACTTAGGCGATTTGTGTTAACACTTCTGATTCTGACTGAGAGTGTAAAAGCAACACACAATTTGGCACTGTCGACGACAAATAAAAAGTGTTTGCAAAAATAAAAATTATGACAGAATGGAGAAACGGAAATATGCGCACCTGATGGCTGTTGACAGAAAAATATTGTGTTTTATTATTAATGACTTTTGATAAGTTCATTTGGATTAGTTTGGGTTACATGAGTTTTGAAAATATTTTGAGCGAGTTTTGTATAAAAAAATTTAAAAAAAATACACAAACTAAAAGAACTTATGTTTTAGTCTCTAGTTTGTGTGAGGTTTTGAAATAAAAGTGAAAGATAAAATAAACCAAAAATGTTCAAAATATAAACTTATACTTTATTATAATTTTTTCGATTGAATCGTTTCATTTTTATTTCGAAATTATTAGCTTAATTTTAGTATCAAAAATTAAGTCCCAACCCAATTCTTAACGAACATGCATCGATGATATGAAATGAATTTGTATGGGAAATGAGCTACAAAATGTGGAGAAAGTATTATGATATACTAAAAAAAATGGACTCGTGTTTTTTAACTATCTCATCAAGATTAGACCTTTAATTCTTTTTTGCATCCAATTTTTAAGAAAAGCTCACAGCGAACCACGAAAAAAAGATAGTGAAACATAAGAAGTTGTTTTAAAGACTATTCATTGCAACTGTAATAACTAAAAAATCAGAGATGTGAATAGGCATTTATAGGGCTCATACATGACACAGACACATCGTCGCTGCAGACATTGAGTCGTTGCAAACGTTCCTTCGCCACACGCGGTGCAGACATTCTGCACAGGCGTTAGTTTATACAGTTTCTTCGTGTTCGTCGGGTCGGAAAAATGGCGGATACTGCTTATACTGCACTTATCATTGTTTTGACAATGAAAACAAGGAATACAACAAAATATTTGGAGCAAGGAATGGTTTAAAAAAGATGTGACCTTGGTATTACCAAAATTTAGCTTGCGACTAATCCGGCAAACTCTTAGAATTTTCTAAAAATTCTACCAAAAACTTTCTTTCACTATTTATGTTCATGTTTACGCTGTAAATTTGCTCATTCGTCTGTGCAAAATACAGACAATTACAGACACACGATACAAAAAAAAGACTGCTTATACTTATGTGTACGCGCCAAAAGTAAAAATTTTCTAATTTGAAACAATTTGTTGTGTCGTAATTCTAAGTCAGCTACAACATACATATATGTATTTCAATTTTATGGAAACCGGTCAAAGAAAATGAAGTGAAGCATTGGCAACGAGACCATCGACTTAAACATTACACATATTAATACAACAGAATATACACTAATGTATGAGCATCAACAAAACAAACAAAAGAAAATCGCCGTCAAATACACGCAATACACACTAATATAATCTTATCAACAAAACGAACCAACAAAAGATTCCTCGCCGAATACACACAATCCGTATACCTATACTACATTAATCTATATGAAACCACAACGAACCTACAAACAAAATTAAAAAAACAAAGAACAAAAAAATGAATTTCTTGTTCAATACACACAATTCATGTAGGTACCTACAGAATGAGAACCCACAACACGTACCAACAAAAAAATCCTCAGCGAATACACAAAATGCAGATACATACATATCTGCACTCATCTATGAAATCCACAAAACGAACAAACATTGCATATGCCGTGTCACGTCAGATGTCGGGTCACTTCAGATGTCGGTCGGTTTGACAGCTCCACAGACATTTGTTTACCCCCAAAGCCGCAAAAGAAGTTTTAGTTCAAAAAATTTAATTCTCGCAGACTGTCAATGCAAACAGTCGACATAGAAACAAACGACACATACAGTGTGCGCATAAATGTGTACAACAACAAGATATTATATTGGTCAGCAACGACGTGTCTATATCTTATATGGGTTCTACAGGGTGACGCACGAATCGTGCTACAAAAATAAAACGTAATAACTTTTTTCAGTGTGAGTAATCGGCTTATTTTTTTTTTATTTTATAGGCTACGATTTAGATTTATCAAAATGAATGCTTGGGATACTGAAAAAAGGATTTGGATAGTGCAGCGATACCATTCTTTGCAGACAGTCATTTCCGTCCAAAGGGAATTTAGGCTGGAGTTTGGCGGTACTCCCCCGAGTAGATGGACCATTATGAGGCTGGTGAACATGTTTGCCGAATCTGGAAGCATCGAACGAAGACCGTATCATTGAGATCCCAATGTTCGGGTTCAGGATACAATCGTGGCTGTTGCATCGGCAATACAAGCAAATCCAAGTGTTTCGACTCGAAACTTATCGGGCCAAATTGGAGTTAGCAGACGGTCGTTACAACGGACACATCATGATGACTTAAACTTGTTTTCGTAAAATGTCCAAATTACAAGCAAGTTAAAACCTCAGGATTTGCCTGTTCGCCCGGAATTTTGCCGAAAAATAATTGAAATGGCCGAAGAAGACAACACATTGATAAATTGTTTGTTCCTGTCTGATGAGGCCCATTTTGACTTAAACGGCAATGTTAACAAGCAAAATTGCCGTATATGGAGTGAATATAATCCAGAACTGCTCCATGAGACGGAACTGCACCCAGAAGGTGTCATTGTATGGTGCGCAGTTTCATCATGGTGTATTGTCGGGCCATACTTCTTTCCAGAAAACGGTGTAACAGAAACTGTCAATGGGGACCGTTATTTTAAGATATTGAAGGAGTTTTTTACCCAGAACTTCACCGAATACGTAGCCCTTTCAGCAGGATTTGGTTTCGACAAGATGGAGCAAGTGCACACGTAGCCACACAAGTTATGGCAGAGCTCAAACGAAAATTCTAAAACAAATTGGTACCCAGAAACTGCACTTTCCGCTGGCCTATGCGTCGATGAGCGTGGTCATTTGCGGTCTATCATCTTTAAAAACCATTAGTTATTTAAAATAAAATTTAATTTTTAATCCAATAAAAAAAAATTAAGGAAATGCATCGATTAGAATAAAAGTTATTTAAATTTCTTATTGTAGCACGATTCGTGCGCCACCCTGTATTAGTCTCAATTTACACTTAACGATTTTTCCCATGCCTATTTTATGTTCGGTGATAAAAGGTGTTCCAACAAATTTTCCAGTTTGTTTTCGTAAGAGTAAAGGCACAGACCCAATAAATACTAAATATGAACGAGCCTAATATGTCAAATGCAAAATGACATTTAATATTTGACGTTAAGTGAACAGCTGATTCACAAATTATTTACACACACTTTTGGTAAATTTATCATTTTATACAATTGATAAAACTACAATGTTGCCTAAATTATCTGAATTTCTATTTTACTGTATCGAAAATTAACAATTGTTAAGTCTAAAAATTTAACAAAAGTGTCACTGTGCCTAGGATGAGTTCACAGTTGTGAACTTGTTGTCATTTTAATTTATTGTTTAATAATATTCTTGCTTAAGCATGATTCATATCTAAACACAAACCTTTCTGGTTAAAAATTGAAAACTAAAAGCTAACAATGCAACATATATAAACGTTACCAAATTAACTAGTAACTCCCACCCAAATCATTATCAAATCCGGAACTTTCACTTAATAATATCATTATAAATAACCTTGGCACAGCTGATATAAAAATAATAGTATCTAATAATCACAATTCTTAATAAATCATAATTTAAAATAACGCAACGTAGGTAATTACAATTCTTATAACACCTTTTACCAATTAACACCTGACTCTTAAATGGCAGCCCATATGCTAATAGGACTTCTCTATAAATGTGAGACTTTCTTATACAGTATACAAAGTGTAAGAAATGTGTGCATGTCATAAAATAATCATTTCCTGCGCGCAAAGGAGTACGAATTATTATTTTCCATTTAAATCGCACATCGGTGGTCGTTGAGTTCCATTATTTTTTTTTTGTTTTGTTTTGTTCTTTTTCTTCTATGATCTTTAACTTTTCACACTTTTCACACCTGATGGCTTCTCCCTAATTCCCTAATGGTCAGGTAATTAATTCGAAAAAAAAAATACATTTAAATCCATGAAAAATGAAACAAAAAGCTGACGATTTTCCCAATGCCACACTCATATTTGACAGATAACAATGACAGATGAAATATGTCACTGATGATCACGGATAAAAATGTGCAAACTAGATATTATTAGAAGTGATAAATTATGAATTATGAATGTTTTGAAAAAACCATTCATATACGGTAGAATCAGCATAAATTCAGAAAATGAAGCGAGTTGTGGTAAGTGATTTTAATTTAAAAAAGGACGAGACTAGAGAAGTGCCAATTTATAACAGTTATAACAGTTGTACGCCCTTAAAAAGTGTTAAATATTCTGAGGGGCTGCTAAATCAAACAACAAACGGGTTTTCCAATAAGAGGTGTTATTTTGAATAGCCCGCTATTTCGGTAGCTGTCACTTTTGAAGCTGTAATTTTTTGACATTTGACAAGTAGAAACTACGCTATTAATAAAAATGGAACGATACACGCTTCAACAACGCATTGAAATTATTAAAATTCACTATAAAAATGGTGAAAATTTGGCAGAGACGGTTCGTAAAACTAAAACATTTTTGGGTCGTCGTGAAGCACCTTGTCGGACCGCAATACAGAAATTGGTGGACAAATTCGAGCTGTTGGGACAAGTTAGTGATGTGAAGAATAAAACCCGTGCACGTCGCTCAAGAACAACTGAGAATATTGGTGTTGTAGCCCAAAGTATTGGAGAAAACCCAGGTTTGTCCATTCCTCGTCGTTCTTTGGAATTAGGCATTCCACAAACGTCATTTCACCGTATTTTGCATAAAGACTTGGGTCTTAAGGCTTATAAAGTTCAGTTAACACAAGAACTCAAGCCGGCTGATCATCAACAACGTCGTGTCTTTGCTGATTGCGTCCTTGAAATGCATGAAAATGAACCGGAATTTCATCGAAAAATCATCTTGACTGATGAGGCCCATTTCCACCTCGGAGGCTACGTCAACAAGCAAAACTGTCGCATCTGGGGCTCGGAAAACCCAAGAGTTATTGTTGAAAAGCCTCTCCATCCTCAACGCGTGACTGTTTGGTGCGGTTTATGGTCCCGCGGGGTCATTGGACCTTACTTTTTCGAAAATGAGGCTGGAGCAACAGTTACGGTCAATGGATTGCGCTATCGAGAGATGATTAATGATTTTTTATGGCCTGAATTGGATGGTATTGATCTGGACAACGTTTACTTGCAACAAGACGGCGCTACGTGCCACACAAGCAATGAAACCATCGATCTTTTACGGGAAAAGTTTCTGGACCGTGTTATCTCTCGAAGAGGTGATCACAATTGGCCACCGAGATCTTGTGATTTAACACCTTGCGACTTCTTCCTTTGGGGCCACGTGAAAGATAAGGTCTACGCCAACAGCCCAGCGTCGATTCAAGACCTCAAAGATGAAATTCGTGAGGCTATCGAGGACATAGGGCAGCCACTTTGCGATTTGGTTATGGATAATTTCATGAAAAGGTTATGGTCCTGTAAGCGTGGTCTTGGCGGCCATTTGGCTGATGTTGTGTTCCATTATTAACGGCATACCTTCCTCTTTATAATGAAATAAACATCCGATCATTTATCTCCAAAAATGCCATTTTTCTTTGAATATCAAAATAACACCTCTTATTGGAAAACCCTTTATTTTCCTACGGGTTGCATAAACTCTACTTTTCGTTACACTGTTCACATGTCCCGAGACACGGGCTTTAAAAAACTGCCAAAAAATTTAAATAAGGATCAAATTTTTAAGCTGCACAAACTATTACATGTAGTCGTGTGTTAATCAAGTTTTAAACACTAGGACACAATGCTTGGTGCGTTGAGATGTCACGCCAAATCTCAGGTTCGAGTCCCAGCTTATGCCACCATTGACATACATAAGCGTGATAGATAAATGACAAAACTTTAAGGTCTTATGAAATTAGCAGTTAAATTGCATTTGTTTTATACGTCTAAAACACGAATTAGGCAGAATTTTCACACATTAATGACTATTTCGATTGGTAATTTGGAACCGTTCGCGTGTTGTAAGCCCTTATTAAAGTGTTCTATTGACATTCAGAGTGACAGTTCTTTTCCTGAAAAGAAGAGAAAACGATTCTGAATTTCATTTCGAAATCACAATTACTCACACATTCAAACACAACTTGTTGATAAAGGTGTAAAGCGTCAGGTAATGTCATGTAAACAGCAATTTCAAATTCAATTGGATGTGTTTATTTGTTTTATTGGTGTTCTGGATCGGAGAGTTCGCCCGAATTGCCAATCGAAAAGGCCATAACTTAAACTACTCTATGAAGTATACGTCAGACTAGTGTTACGTCAAATGACGCACTCGCAGAATACTTATGCCTTATACCGATGCCTGATCCAGATTAAGCCTGACACAAAAATACACCAAATAATAATGCACAGCGGTTGCCACCATTGGGTGAGTGGAGGGTATATGAGAGCAAGTTCGTACGACATGTTAGCGCATTTTATTTGATCAAACGTTGAGCATGTGCATTGCACACTTTGCTCCCTAAAGAAAATGATGTGCAAGAAGTAGCAAACTGATTGACTGATGTCTGATGAGAAGACGAAGATAAAGAAGAAAGATGGTAATATATGTTTTTATGTTTTTTTCTTTACTTTGGTTTACACCAGAAATAAGAATTATTACTTTGAAGGCGCCAAAAGTCTGCGCAAATCTGTCAAAAATCCAATGAAAATTTTAAAATAAATGATGAGGAGCAAGCCCTTTAGAAAATGTGTTTCTCCGGTTTAGGAGGTTGCATTGAGGCAGTTGGTCTTGGCTCCAAGAAAAAACCAAACCAAAAAAAAAATAATTGAACTGAAGGTAACACACAAAGATGGTCATTGCCAGAAAAGTTAGGGTCTGGGGGCCAAACGGGCATAATTTAACTGATTTATCGTTGGTTATCGTTCGTTATATTTTGTATGCATTTGTGCAGTTCCCTTTTCTGTTGCATAGATATATAGCGCATATTGTATTTTTGATTTATTTTTTTTTTTTTTTTGCCTTTTTGTTTCATCAACGAAACGAAAAGAGATAAGAAGTTATAACGAAACAAAAAACGCTAGAGGGCGCGTGTGAGGAGAATAATTATCATAAATGATTGATATCATCTAGAGATGAGACGAGAGTTTCTTCTGCGTAGCGTTTTTTTGGGTTTATTTTCGATGGGCGAAGCACAGTAGTAAAGGGACATCAAATTGTTGTAAATACCAATTTACGTGTCAGTTTTTTGGTTATAATTATTTATTTTGCCCAAAGAATAGTCAGTTTTTTTATGGAAGATATTTGAAAATTGATGTTTATTATACGATGGGATGATTATATTGTGAGTGTTAGTTATAGTGTCAAACTGATGACATTAATTTATTTATAGCAAAGTGGTATTTTGTTCATTATTAAAGGAATATCACAATGCATTTGATTTTCAAAGTAAATGATGTATTACAGAATTAACTCAAGAGTTCTGATATAAATAATAAGTGGTCAACTTTAGAAAAAAAAAAGTTTTTTTTTATTTTATAATTTTATATTAACAAATTATCATCTTCTAAGATACGTAGTCAAATTATAAAGTTGCGAACAAAATGTAAAAGTGGCAACGCAAAAAAACACCAATTTTTGAATATGGAATTAAAATATTTAGGCATATTTTTACTTCTGTCAAATTCTCTTCTTCTTGTTATGGAAGCGTAACTTTTTCCCGGAAATATTTTTGAAATTTTTCAGAATAGTTTCCCGCATAAGGAAATATTAATTCATGATTGCCCGAGTAACGATTGCCCGAAAATTTTGTAAAAGTACTATTTCGTACTTATCAAAAATATTTTATTTATTTCTTTAATATTTTTGTTTTTTTCTTAAAACATTATTTAAAAAAAACCCAACTTTTTTGATGGCGCCACTTTCCTTTAGGACATTCTGAATTTTCACACGCGGATACTTTTATTCGGTAGATTTAAGGTCAAAAGTAATAAATATCACAATTTTTAGGCGGGGAAATTTTTATTTATATATTAAATTAATTTTTAAAATTAACATTTTTTATACAAAATGTATGCAATTTATTACAGCGAACAACTTTTTTCTCTGTTTTGATAATTCGTTACCATACACATATGAGTGTATACTACTTTAGTATGGTAAAGTGCTATGATATGTGCATTTTTTGGGACTTTTCAGATCTTTGCTGCGAAGTAAATGTTTTTTTGTTGAATTCTTAAAGAAATTGTTTATATTTTCTGGGTATATTTCTGATCCCTCTAGTATTCTTATTATTTATATTATAGGACAAACAGATTTTTACTGTTATTATTTGATATTTACACGGTTAAAAATGCGATATTTATGAGAATTTAGTATGCATTTTTTGTTTGCATTTCAAAATTATTAAAATGGCAAGTGGAAGTCGTTGCGTTTCAGAAATGTCTGTGTCTACGAGTGATAGTGATATTTATGAAAGTTGTTCAAAAAGAAGGAACGTTAAAACTGAAGAAATTAAAACCTTCTGGTAAATTAAAAAATTGATATAAATTAATAACTCGGCTATTTAAATTTACATCTATAGGAACTTGGTGAAACTCCCTAAGAATATTAGTTATGAGCCTTTGGCAATCGCATTTGGTTTAGAGTTGGGGTTTCTGCCTTCTATAAAAAATTGTAGTAATTTGTAATGTATTGCTTTTCTCGAAAATATGCCTACGACACTGTCCGGATAGAAGATTTCACTTCGACGGATTCCAGTTTATCAACCCGGATAATCGCCGACTGGTATAGTTATTGCCGTGAAGTTATCAGAGATTACCTATTGAAAGACCAGGAATCAACGGGAAAATTAGGGGCCCTGGACGCGTCGTGCAAATTGATGAAAGCAAGTTTGGGCGACGGAATTATAATAAAGGTCATCGAGTAGATGGCCATTGGGTGCTAGGTGTGATAGAAGACGGGTCCGATGATCTTAGGCTAGAAGTTTGTTCCGAAAACAGAAAAAGTGCCTATGTAAGATTTTATCAAACAATATGATCAGAACATTTTAAAACTAATTATGTAATTTCATTTTGCCATTAATAAAAAAACATGTGCATATCGGTACAATTATTCATTCGGGTTATTGGAAGGCATATGGCTGCTTGAATGAACATGGGTTCATTCATAAAAAGGTCAATCATAGCGATCTCAATAATCAGTTTGTTGCCGAAGATAGAACCCACACTCAAAGGATTGAGTCCCAATGGCGTGTAGTGAAGAGATCATTTTATAATGATAACTACAATCACAACTTCTGTGACTGGATAGTGGAATTCACAGTGGCGTAGGAAATTAAAAAATAAAATGGAGGATCCATTTGAAAACTTAATAAAAGCAATAAGAAGTATGTTTGGAGATCATAGCATTTTGCCATAATACATAAAAATAAGAATATTTTCAAACAAATGTTTCATTTTGTTTTATTTAATAAAAAAAAAGAAATCTTGTTAAATAAATATTTCAGGAGCCAACAGCTAATACACAGACAAGGTAAGAGCATCAAACAGTTATTTAGTTTAGGCCCATTTTTTTTAAATCCGGAAGTTTCTTTAAACCCACAAAAACTTTGCATACATACCCAACTTCTACCCCACCCCAAATACTATAATACGCCCAAGCAGGGGGGTAGCACTCCGTGAGCTTAATTATAGAAAAAAATCACACAAGTAGGTTTTTATCTATGTGTACGTTTAGTTTAAATGTGTTTTTTTTTATTTGAAATTGGTTTTCACTGAAAATATATCAAAAGTGATCCATACTTTTCGAAAAATATAAAATTTCATTTACTTAAATATTTTCACGTATGTGTTAATATTGAAAAAAAAACTACACTTGTAATCCAAAAATTTTCCATTAAAATTTCCAAACTAAAAGTACCAAAAAAAAACACTATTACAACACTAAGCCATAGGGATGTATAACAAGAACTGTCAACACAGTTTTTCGTTGTCGCGAATCGTTTCTATCGTTTTTTAATATTGAAAACTTTAAAAATTTGTTTAAAATAGAAAAACTAATACTTATATATTAAAATCGATTTAATTATTATCTTTAATGATAAATCTACTTAATTAAAGTACCAGTGCGTTGAAATTCGTTGCAATTTAAAGACAAATTGAAAAAAAAGTGTTTTACTAAAAAGGCCAAAATAGAAAAATTAAAGCATTGTTTAATAATATTTAAAAGTGTTTCCTCGCCGTAATATTTTAAAGCTATTCTATAGAGACGACTAGCTCACTGTAAAAAAAAATGTCAGAATTATAGGCGGGATGTCCTAACGGAAAGCGGCCCATTTTTGATTATTTTTTTTGTTTAATAATTATCTAAATAAAAGAAAAGAAAATGCACGACTGGATTGCAAGAACTTGCTCTTATGTTCGATCACATCGTATGCAAAAGATTTCTATTAAAAATCTAAATATATTTTTAAAGTCGTTTTTTGCTTAATTTTTTATATATAAAAATGTTGTTTAATTTTTTCTAAAAAAAATGTTTGAAAACATTTTTCAAAAAAAATTCAAAAACGCCAATTCATAGGTATTGACCAAATACCTATAAATATAATTGAGGCTGGTGAACATGTTTGCAGAATCTGGAAGCATCGAACGAATATCATCGAGATCCTAATCTTCGGGTTCAGGATACAATCGTGGCTGTTCCATCGGCAATACAGGCAAATCCAAGTGTTTCGACTCGAAACTTAGCAGGCCAAATTGGAGTTAGCAGACGGTCATTACAACGGATACTTCATGATGACTTTAACAAAGTCCAAATTACAAGCATGTTAAACCCTCAGGATTTACCTGTTCGCCTGAAATTTTGACGAAAAATGATTGCAATCGCCGAAGAAGACAACACATTGACAAATTGTTTGTTCATGTCTGATGAGGGCCATTTTGACTTAAACGGCAATGTTAACAAGCAAAATTGCCGTATATGGAGTGAATCTAATCCAGAAATGCTGCATAAGACGGAACTGCACCCAGAACGAGTCACTGTGTGGTGCGCAGTTTCATCAAGGTGTATTGTCGGGCCATACTTCTTTGAAGAAAAAGATATTAAAGATATTGGGGGAGTTTTTTTTACCCAGAACTTCGCCGAAGACGTATCCCTTTCAGCAGGATTTGGTTTCAACAAGATGGAGCAAGTGCACACGTAGCCACACAAGTTATGGCGGAGCTCCAACGAAAATTCCCAATCAAATAAATTTCCAGAAACTGCACTTTCCGCTGGCCCCCAAAGTCACCTGACCTGACTGCACCAGACTTTTTTATGGGGTTATGTCAGGCAGGAAGAGTACAAAACGAAACCCAGGAATTTGACTGAATTGAAGCAGTCCATTAAGACAATAATTAAGGCGATCCCAATTTCAACCCTTCAGGCGGCAATGAACAATTTTCTGATCAGGTGCCGCATATGCGTGGATGAGCGTGGAGGACATTTGCGGTCTATCATCTTTAAAAACCAATAGTTATTTAAAACAAAATTTAATTTTTAATCCAATAAAAAAAAATTAATGAAATACATCGAATAAAATAAGTTATGTAAATTTCTTATTGCAGCACGATTCGTGCGCCACCCTGTACATGCAATTTTTGAATGAGCTTCGGTTCAAAAGATTTCGTTTGTCATCTTTTGGGATTTATCCCAATCGATAGTTTGTTTATTTTAGTGCAGGTGCGAACCAATCTTGACTTGGGGAAGCACTTCTGTCCCTGTTAAGAACGAAAGTTTTATATGGCTAGATGTGGGATATTAGCCATGTGGCATGGTCTATATGGCCTTGCTTTTAGGAGAAATACAATGATCCATTATCCCGATGGTGAGGAATAATTTCTACATAGGGTTTCCTTGTCCCTAATTTGAGCACCAAAACATAAAAAAGGACGGGATTATCGTTCCTGGGTAGTCAGTCGTCAAAGAAAACCTGATAGTGCATTCTTCACTTAGGTGGATGAAAAGACTCCAGTAATACCGTAATTGGGTACAGCGGCGACTTGTATCCCACTACTTTCCAGCTAATGCCCGAAAATACAAGTCTTGGGATGGCCTCTTCGGAGAGCTCGCAGTGGCTGCGGTAGCTATACAATTCGCGTATACTATCGGGTTTCCGATAGATAGAAATTTGTTGCAAGGTTCGCTCATGCCTTCTCATTGATGCCCGTATGTGGGTAGGCCCACCGTGTAATTATGCCCTAACCGGTCGGTCGGTGTATACGTTAAACAAAATACATTGTTCTGTCTTAAAAAAATTATAATTTAATGTTTATTCTGTAGGTAATTTTTGTATATTACCAAAAACTGTTATTAGTGATAACCACCATTTAACTCGTTAATCTATAGACCTCGGTTGATAATAGTTAATTAACTACTTACTACTTCAAGATAATTCATGGTTGATTTTTGTTATTAAAAACAAAAACAGTTATGATGACCCATCTTTTTTGAATCATAAAATTTTCCAAGAAACCTGCCAACATTAAATTTGTGTGTTCCTAACAAATAATATTCCTCCATTTGCACTCGTGTAGTCTCACCGTTCGAAGGCGTCGAAATCATATTAAGCCCAACACCTTTTGAGTGGCTCCTTGTTGGTGGCTTTCCCCTTGGGGTACACACAAACAAAACAAACCAACATTTTACTGGGACGTTGTATAGTTAAAGCATCCAAAGAAAATAATTCCCTTGTGCCCTGACGTCTCTTCAACGTACATATTCGACGTTCCTTGAGTGCTTCCCGATGTTATAACCTTAAGAGTCAAAGCCAAATCCAATAGCGACTGAGAAACTTAAAAGAAAATTCTTTACTTAGTATTTTTTTTGTTTATTTTTTTTTTTTGTTGCACTGGAGAGCAAACGATTCCGTGTTTAAAATATGCCAAGAACCTGAATTCCTTCGTCTCATGCCGAACCAAACCTACCGACCGACGACCGGGCATTCCATGGCCAATGCGGGATTCTCTTTTTCTCGCAAAAACACAAAATACCTTTTATGAGCTCAACGCGGCTGCAAGCAGCAAGCAATGATCCGTCGTCGTCGTCGTCGTCGTCCGTTTTAAAGTTACGACCAACATCATTCCATAGGTCTTCTTTTGCTACTTCTTGGACTATATGTGGTAATGTGCGATGGTAACGACATCCCAGAGATTCCACATTCCCATTTCGAAAGCCAACGTATTCCTTTCCTTAGTCGTCGTCGTCTTCTATGCTTGTAGAACTCTTGGACTTAAGCCAGCCGAACAGACGAGGCGACCCATTGCTGGAACAAATCCCATGAAGTACAATCTCTTGTTTGGGTTAATTTGACAATGACTCCTGCTCTCGCTCTCTCTCCTATATTTTCGACCAAGAGAATACTCATACAATCGTTAAAGTAAATGCATTTTGGTACAACAAGAGAATTTTAAGTTACCCAAGCCAGAACCGCACATCAGCAAAGAGATGGCCTGATGGTCCGAGAGTGAACATACAAATGATTTTAAAATGCGTAAATTTTTTGGTTTGTCGTCATCCTTTCCGTAAGTGCGTGGATCTGGATATTCATGTGCTGTGATGATTGCACCAAAAGAATTTTTAATTAAAGAAAAAAAATTCACTTTGGAATTGAAAATTTGTTGGTCTTCTATCTCTGTTAGTTTGGGTCTTTCGCAGAATACCGAAATGTAAATGAAGCCTGCAGTGGCCGTATAAAAACACTGAAATTTAATTTCGTATTCACAGCCAAGGTGTTTTGAGACACCTTTTTGGTGTGTTCCCGGCAGCCAGCAAAAGGTTGAGGATTTTTTTATTTGTTTTTTTTTGTTCTCCTCTTGAATAATTTTAGGATTTTTAAATTTAGGCGGCCTATCGTCTTTTAGAAAGAAAATTATTTCCAAACGAAACAGGACACAAGGCACAAGAATTCCGGTGACAAGATGATTGCTGTCATTGAAATAAACAACAACTGTACGTTCCTCCCCCGGTTGTTGTGGATGGATTAAAGGCATTTTGGGAATTCTACTATTTGGGGAATACTAATTGGTATACGGAACCATTTAGATCTTTTTCAAGAAAAAACCTTGGTATGTGACCGAGGGACAAGTATCGTTATAGAACGAGCAATATATTACAATGCGCTTTTTTTATGGGATCTTTGATCTTACGAAAATAAATGCAAGAAAAGTGTATACGAGGGGGATTGTGATTGTGTCGGCTTATTGTGAAACAAGTGTTTTTTTTTGAATTTGTATTCAAACTTGTCACTGTTTCTTTAATTTATCCAACTTTGAATTGTGGTTTCAATTACACCTGCAACATTTTTGTTCTGGCATTGGCATTTGATAGTATAAAAACTGGCCACTTGGGACCACTTTCTTGTTAAGCTTAAATGCGAAAAAAGTGAATATAAAGGGAAAATTCACATAAAACCAGTTATCAGATAATTAAGATACGTGCCTTAAACGTACCAAGGAACATAAGGATCAAAAAAAGACTAAAACGATCGGCACGAGATCTATTTTATTAAGGCCTATACGTATGAACTTAAACGTTAACCTCTACTTAAACTTGTCTTTAGGTTAAAGCCAACAATATTAGTTAATAAAAAAAAGTTTTGGAAAATACAATATACAAAGATGATATAAGATAATATGTTTAATTATTACTTTAAATGTGTAAACGGTTCAAATTTCTGTCGGAAACTGTTTCCGGCGTGGTTAAAGTATCCAAAAAAATCTAGAGTTTTTTTTCCACAAAAAGGAGAAATCTTGCAATTTATTATTTCTAGCCATTTAAGTTAGTTCGTGAGCAGCCAGATGGCAACTTTGATCTTGATGTTCAAGGCTATACCATTCCATAAATGTAAAGTACTAAAAAGATAAATTTAATTCGTTTGATTTTTTGTTCTGTAATATTTGGAAGTATCTGTGCGAAAAATAAGAACAAAATTGTAGTTTATATTGAATACGGTGTCCCCCAAGGTTCTGTTCTTGGGCCAATCGTGTATAACATTTATACGGCAGACTTTCCCAGTTTACCAGAGTGTGAGTCAGCAATTTTTGCCGATTATACAGAAATACTTTCATCGCATAAATTCAGTGTCAACATTGAGGCGAATCTAAAAAATGCGATAAAAGTATTAGAAGCTTATATTATAACAGGTGGAAAAAAGTGCTAAACTTGGACAAAATGTAGGCTATATTTTTCTCTAGGAAAAAAAAGCCTGTTACCTTCCAAGCTGGCAACTTCAATTTAAAGGAAACAACATACGTTGGGAAAAAAGAGTCAGATACCTTGGTATACATCTTGATACAAAACTAACATTCCAAGTACATATTAACAAAAGTCTTACCAAAAACTCACCGAAAATCCCAATTATCTAACAAAAATAAAATAATATTGCATAAAGTAATTTTTCAATCAATACTCTTGTACGGATGACCTGTGTGGGAAGATTTCGCTATGTCTCACTTTAAAAAATTGCAAACTTTACACAATAAATTGCTAACAATGATGTTAAACCTTCAATGGCACCATTTAACATGTACAATTGTACATGATCTGGCGTGGTCCAAACTGGCGTGGTTAAGCACGGTTACCTCGCTAGGGTCCAAAATTGGTCGTTACGAACATTCAAAGTCTATGCGCATCCCACACTGGATTAGAAATTCAAATTACCTTTTAGACGGTTTTAAATCTGAAATTCACAAAATGAATGCTGGTGTGCCCCAGGGTTCCGTTTTGTCTCCCACTCTTTTTCTTATTTTCATTAATGATCTCTTATCTGAACCTACTAACCCTCTAAATTGTTTTGCTGACGGCAGTACTCTCAGCTTTTCATATTCGTTTGCAGATTCACCTCCTTGACCTCGACAGCATTGTCCAATAAAAAAACGCGTACAATTTAATGTTTCAAGAACTCAGTGCTCTCTTCTGTCGTTTAAGTAGAACCCACCCCTATGCCGCTATCCATGAGTGGCACATGCATTGAAGAAACCGATCAGCTTTCAATCCTTCAAAGACCACCTCTTGTGGAATGACCATATATTCGATGTCGGGAAAAACGCTGCAAAGTGTTTGGGTTTTCTTCGAAGGTGCAAGAAATTCTTCAGGCCTTCATTCGTCCTTTGGGCAGGAGGTCCCAAGACTCACTTGAATCTTTTAGGTATAATCCAAAATAGAGCTCTAACAATGATAGGCGATAGAACATTTTTTTTAAATTTATTTATTTCGTTTATTTGGCAAAAATGTTGCCATTTAAAAATTCATTACAATAATAATTACAATCTTCTTTTAAATAAATCTATTCTTGACATAATCAAATAAAAGTTTTTTTAAATTTTCTTAAGTTATTTTCCGTTTTCAATTCATTTGGTAAATTATTATAAATATCTAATTCTCTATGAAGAATCATATTTTTTGTTGTCAAGTTTTTATACAATGGCAACCTAGTCACCAGCGTTACGC
The DNA here is from genome assembly GCA_910595825.1 of Philhelius pedissequus. NCBI lineage: Eukaryota > Metazoa > Arthropoda > Insecta > Diptera > Syrphidae > Philhelius > Philhelius pedissequus. The sequence goes on along the minus strand of OU343160.1, from coordinate 312,812,493 downwards.
AACGAAAGAGGTTGTGCTTCTCTAACATACATTATATATTCATTTAAATAATTTGGTAAAATATTAAATTTATTTTAAACACAAATACTATGGCATTAAACATTATTCTTTGGAGTTAATCCATTACACATTAAGAAAATTCTCATGGCTCGATTTTGAAGTTTTTGTAATCTATTAATCATCTGATTATTACACATAAACAAAAGAGTTGAACAATATTCAAAGTGAGGCTTAATCATTGTATTATATACATTAATTGATGTCTGTGTTGACATTTTCTTCCTTATTCTACTCAAAAAATAAATTTTTTTAGATATCTTTTTACAAATATAGTTCACATGTGCATTAAGATTTAATTGTTCATCAATTATAACACCTAAATATTTCATTTACTATTTCAATATCCTGATTGTTAACATTAATGTTTCTATTTGTACTACCGTTTAACATCATCGCTTTGGTTTTATATTAACATGTTACTATCAAACCATGTTTGCAAATTATTTAGATCTGAATTAATTTTATCAATACAATCATCAACATTACTACCAGATATAAATAATAACGCATCATCAACAAATAACATAATTTTTGAAAACTGGACAGCATTTTCCATATCGTTAATATACGCCAAAAACAGCAATAAACCAAGTAAAGATCCTTGAGGGACACCATGAATCACAGGAACAGGATTTGAGATATCATCGTTTATTTTAAGTTTTTGAGTTCTATTTTCAAGATAAGAACTTAAGTTCAGTATTTCTTACTCCATACATTTTTAGTTTTTCAATTAATATTAACTTATCCACAGTTTTGAATGCCCGTTTCAAGTCTAAAAATACCGCCACTACAAATTTCTTATCATGCATGTCTATTTTCCATTTAGTGATCACGAGGTTCAGAAGGGATTCGCAATTGTGATTTTTTCTAAAACCAGATTGATAACACGATATCAGATTAAAAGATTCTAAATAGAGTTGCAATTGATTATATACAATCTTTTCAATAATTTTGCTTTCAAGTGTCATCATATTGACTGGTCTGAAATCTTCCACTTTTTTTGAGTTTTTTACTTTTGGAATGGGAACAATAAGGGACGATTTGGAAACGCACCACTTACCAAAGACAAATTCACAATTTTTAACAACATATCACCACATATTTCAAAGGCATCCAGGTATAATTTTACGTAAACTCCGTTTGTATCTTTTTTATTATTCATTGATTTTAACACATAGTATAAATCACTCATAAATATTTCTTTAAATTTAAAATCTAAATAGTAAGAATCACGTGTTGAATTTGTGTATGTTTCATTTGGAATACTATTTCTGATTTCTTGAATACTATTCACAAAAATCGAGTTTAAAACATTTGTCATTTGACATTTGGAGACCGTGGTTGTATTTATTGTTATTATGTACAATTTCATTTAAGTTTAGCTTGTTTTTCTTTAAAATGTTCTCCACATTGATTTTTGAGCAGAACACACTTCAATTTTTCTTTTAATATAGGCATTTTTTGTATTTATAAGTGATTTTTTAAATCTGTTTCTACATATTTTGTAAATGCTCCAATCGACCGTAAGGCAAGACACTTTAGCTTTTTCATATCTATTCACTTTTTCATTTTTGAGAGATCTCAGATTATCATTAAACCAAGGATTATGATTTTATTTAAACTTTTACATGTTATAAAACTATCAACAGTCTGAAAAATGTTGTCTGAAAATCTGTTGGCCAATATGTCAACCGATGAATTTATATCAGACACAAAAAAAGAACAAGTTCGTAGTTTCTGGACAAAACTTTCAGAATTATATTTAAATACTCGAATATACTTTTTATACAATAACGGAAACATTAACATCTCTTGAACACCGTCCAAATGTTTCATGTCTTTCATTGTTTATAAACATAACGATAAAATAGTTATGTTTATAAACAATGTTCCGCGGAAATAACCAGTTGCATTGTTCTCCTTAAAATATTCAACCGTAATACTCGTGCTTCTGGGACTGCTCATCATTTTACCCTTGAGCCCAACTTCGTACGTACAGTCAAGTACAGAGATTAATTTTGTAGCCGTACAACACGAATGTGGAATGCTTTACCATGCTCGATTTTCCCTCCCATTTTGATATTCTAAACTTCAAAACTAATGTTCATCGGCATCTCCTTTTAAATCCTTCCCTATTTTCCTAACCCTCGCACTGTGCTTGAACTTATTAAGGGTAGTCGAAATCTCTTTAGTACGCGCATAATTACATATAAAAAAAACATACCATCCACACCTCAACCAACAATTTGTTAGCGCGCGAGGAACTTGAAAATCAGACTATCAACTTATATTCGTGACGAATAAAAAAAAGCCTTGTGCACGAAATGTCAAAACGGATGAATATTCGTTAATTCCTTGATCGTTGGTGGCTCACATGTGTATTTTACTTAAGTCTTCTGAACCTAACCAATTTTACTTTTTCTGTTAAAATTAGCTTTCAGTCAGTTTAACCAGTGTCGTTTAGGTATATTAAAGTACAAATCCGAAAACTATGTTTAATTTTTTAAAATACCCTTTTATATAGGATTCCATGTCCACAGACAAATAGTAGGTGCAAGTTTACCGAGCTGACTCTTCTTGATTAAACAAAAGAGGCTAAATTTCCCTTGATTATTCTATTGGCATTTATTTAACACATTATGCACATATACATATATGTGTATGTTAATGTTTTTTTGATTTTTGGTCAATGTTTATTTTAAATATGTACTTTTTTCAAACTTCAATCATAAAACAATTCATTTACACACAAAAGAATTATTCTTCACGAAGCCATTCTAATAGAATTTGTCAACATTTCTTTGAAAACAAATCACATAAGGCATTTCATAGTAAAACATAGGTTTCTGTAAATAAAAAGAAAAACACAAAACACACAATCCAAAGATATGAAAAATAATAATAATAATAAAATCCAAAATTAAAAAAAAAAAACTCACATTACCCCAACATGTAAATAATTGTCGACGACACAAGAACGCGTCGATTCAATTAGTAATTCTGGAAACGACCAGTGTCGTTGCTTGCATTTCAATAAGATTCAGTCCCATCATAGACGCCTAGATCTCTTGTTCCTCTTGTGCCCCACTTTGCTTCTCTGTCCGTTTTATATCATCTACCACTAAACTGCAGGAGCAGCAGCAGCGGTGCTTGTTTGTTTTCATTTAACCATGTAACCGTGCGAGTATACTTGAACTTTATAATTACAATTGCACCGTTGCATAGATATATGTTGTATATATTTGCTTTACGCACCAAACAGGACTCTCGTACAACACACTAGCTAACTAGTTTCCAGTAGCTGGCTAACTCCGGCTTATAGACAGAAATGGGTTTCCCTTCCTGGCTACGAGATGGCGGCGGGTACCACACCATACCGTAAAAATCTTTTCTCTTTCGTTATGGAATATGGACATAATGTTGTGGATACTCTCATGTCTCTGCATTTTGTTTAGATGTCTTCTGCTGTTGTCCATAGGCAGTGCCGACTTGATTTTTTTCAACACCACCCCAGCCCAGTATGGTTGTTTTAATATTCTTCTCGCCGGCCTATGTTGGAATTGCAAGAAAAACCTTTGGAAAAATGTTTGTACACATTTATTTGTTTCGGAAAAACAACACAACAAATCCAGGAGCAAACGAGTTTATAATCAATTCTCAGCTATCCAATCCAACTGTTGCGAAGATTTAAACAATTTTTTTCTCTCTAAATTGGTTAGTTGCTACTGTGTGCCGCTATTATAGTTGATTCTATGGGAAAATAGATTTCTCCAATAAAGGATGTGGTGTGTGCGATTTAAAAATATAATCAACAGCATCGTTCATGGGAGAGTATTCGTGTATCTCAAGCTTCTGGAGTGATTATGATTAGCGACATTTCGTATCGGGTATCTATGGACATCGTCGGACATCAATCCGAAATCCAGCACAAACAACAACAACAACAACAAAATACCGAACCATAAGTGTATTCCAATATTATCTCTCTTCTACCGCCATCGCCATAGGTACATCTCGTTTGGGATTTGCAGAATGCCCTATATGGAATCCTTCTTTGAATTTATCATCATCACATCATGATGGGCATAGATCTGTACTATAAATCACTATGGACAGAGTGTTCGCACACAACCCGGTGATGTTTGTCAGGTGACTTCTTCGTCTTCGGCATTATGGTGGTGCGTATGACGAATATATTCCCAGGATTGGCTTTGGAAAATTGGACTCAAGCCAATTACCAAGAACCGATGCGACGGACATACTATATATGAGTACAAATATGTACATATAAGCTCATATTTTTCATATAAATACTGGCAGTTACGCACCCTAGCAAAATATGCGCAACAATTTGCCGGGTAAAGAGAGGGCCGTCATACCTACTTATATAGAAATAGAAGAAGCAGCGGGAGATTATATATTGTTTGCCAATTTTTCCTTCAAGTATCTTATAGTGGAAAAGTCTCACGTTCGCATAACGTTGCCATTAAAGGCCGTAAAAAAAGATCGTTAGATTCATTTGTTATAGTTTTGTTCGGAGAGTAAATTACACTTAATTATGATTTATAGTTATTTTATGGTGCTTATTGATTTCTTTTTTCACATATTAAGTTTTATTTTTGCTCTCTTCCCCTCTACCATAGTAAGTAGCTTCTTCTTTTATATCTCCACACATTCAATTCTCAGATAATCATCGTTATATCATTCGTGAAGAGAATTTATAATAAAGTTAGCGAAAATAAAATGCTGTCTGCTGTGCTGCCTCTCTACCCGCTCTTTGCGAATTTTCATCAGTAAATCTTCTCATGCAATTATGGAATTTAAATTTATTAACTTGGCAAAATATTTTGACTTTGTACACGAGCAGAGCTCACAAAAGAAAATCTTAAAAATAGTTCTTCCTTCCGGACGTTAATGAGAGATAATACGCTGACAGATGGAAGCAATATGATTGATGGGATGGCTTAAGCCGGATGTGTATGAATGGGATTAGTGTGACTGCTTTTTCCGGAGCTGCAGTGAGAAAATTTGTATGAGATAATTATTCAATTCAATTAGTTGAGCACACTTTTTTTTTTTAATTTGTATTGCTTCTCATTCTTGAAAGGTAGATTATGGGTTTTTACGTTACTAAGATTATTTGTTCTCTTGCTGAAAGTTGAATAGAGGATTGGCACTGCGACATTTAGATGTATTGGGCATTCGACTAGAGCTGGATGAGACTACTCACCCTATTGCCATTTCTCCAAGTTAGTTCCATTAGGCATTTTTCTTTTTTAGTTCACAGCAGAGTCTGAGTTGTCAAAAAAATTGTTTGTGTTTCTTTTTAACTCAGATCATGCCGAGCTAAAAAATGTGTTTCTTTTTTCGTTCTGAAAATGTGTAGATCGGACTCGTTGCGCGCGAACATAACTGACTGAGCATGTGAGTAAATTGCTAAACGCACCAAATGCCATGTTTTCCAAGAGTGAAATGTGAAGACAAAAATTATAAGTTGGCGAAAGAAGTTGATCGCTTGTTGATTTTCTGTATCTGGTGTGTATCAGTGTTCAAAAAAGGGTAGGTTGCTTTTTATGTGTTTAAAAAACATATCAGTTTTTTTTTTTTTTTTTATTTTTTTTTTTTTTTTAAATTCATTTTTATTTCATATTAACTTATAACTATCTTAAAGCTAGACAAAAATGTTTAAAACTAGCCTAATTATCAATAACTTACAACTAATTTACTGGCCCTTTACGGGCGCTCTAAATTAAACAATAACTCTTACAACTAATGTCTTTCGACCTAAAAACTATTTTAATTAAATCTAATTTTTTTTTATTTATTTAATAATTAAAACTAAATAAAACTAACTTATACTAACTAAAAATAACTTAAACTACTTAAATTACCTAATAATACTTATAACTACTTAAAAACTAGAACAGCCACAGCAGCATTTTTTTTCGTTTTTTAAATTTTTTTTTTTTTGTTTATTTTTTATATGCATGCAGACACCCACCAGCATGCAACCCACCCACACATGTACATGCGCACATACATATACGTACGCACATACATGTAGACACGCAGATACATGCACGTATGCCCCCGCATACATACATATTTTTAATTTTTTTTTGGTGCCACCCTGACTGTTCCCTATACCTAATGCCCTAAATCTATGTAAGTCGGCCAAGATATATCATCTTCATCGACTTTAAATATCACGATGCTGTTCAGAGAGCCACCAGAACCGGTTCTCCTGTTTCGCCCTATCCCTCCGGTCCCGATCGGACACAGTCCTACTGAACCGAAGGCGCTCTTCTCCACCTTGAGCGATGACGTCTCGACCATACAGGAGTCGCCTATCCACAGTTTTCCGGCTGACGTGGTAGATGAGCGGAACCGCCCCTCCATCCTGTATCAGCCCTCGACTGTCTAAATAGAGGAATGCCTCAGGAGGGATGTAACCACTTAACCGCGCACTCTCATAATATTCGTTATTGGGGTAATAAGCCCCAAAAATTAAGCTGTTAGTTGAGGACATCGCTCTTGCAACGTGACCCCGAATCAGCTTGAACAAAAAATTATCTATTCTGTTTATGTTGGCTCCGTTGTATAGAACCTGGTTGGAATAATATCTTGTGTACTCCGACTCTGGTGTTCTGTGTAATCCAAGGCAACGTCTAAGACATTGCCTCTCAAACACCCGAATCTTTTCCATTTGAGATGGGGCAACGTTGAACCACACCGGGCATCCGTAGGCAATCATCGGCCTGATGAGGGCCATGTAGCAAATCACCTTCACCCTGCTGTCAAGACGGCTGCTATAAAACAGTCGTTTTGTCAAGGCTAAGGCTCCCCTAGCCCTGGCCAAAGCAGCACCTATATGTCTGTCGAAATACAGGTACTGATCCAACCAGATGCCAAGGTACTTTACTACACTTTTACTCGCCAGTGGATGTCCATGTGGCCCTACGATCACGAGCTTGTGCCAGTTCTTTCTCGTATCCCTTGAGGCGCTAGACAACGGAGTCCTAAACAAAATAGTTTCTGATTTCTGGAAGTTGATTTTCAACTTCCAGTCATCACAATATCGCTGAATCTTGTCGAAGTCACTCTGCAAGAGACTTTTGATGACCTCAACTGTATGAGCTGTTCTGTACGCAATTAGATCGTCGGCGTACGCAATTGCCTGAGTTAGACTACCTATCAGATCGCTGGTGTAAATGTTGAATAGAATCGGCGAGTTAACCGCTCCCTGCTGAAGACCATTATTAATATTAAAAATTGCAGTAGAAGTTACATTGCCACTCTTGACAACAAACTTTCTACCATTTAGCATGTCATAAAGCATATACAATAGAGGTTTACTTATACCTAGTCTGGTTAGCTTTAGATAGAGACCTTCTAACCATACGGTGTCGAAGGCCTTCTCCAAATCAACCAGACAGGCACCCGTACACTGCTTTTTAGTTTTGTTCCATTGGATATCAGAAACAAGTTTAGACGCGGCATGAATTGTGTCATGTCCCGCCTTAAAACCGAACCTATTATCCGGGATGATATTTTTGTCCTCCGCCCACTTGAACAGGGCTCTATTAATAACCTTTTCAAATACTTTGCTGATACTCGGAAGAAGACTTATCGACCGGAGATTCGCCGGATTGGAGTTGTCCTTTCCCTTTTTTGGGAGAGGGTGCACCACAGCTGTCTTCCACCGCACTGGATAATATGCATTATTCAGCGCGTTGTTAAACAGTTTGGTATAAATGTCAACTGCTTTTTGAGGCAAATGTCGTAGTACAACGTTGGATATACCATCGACTCCTGCAGACTTCTTTTTCTTTAATGAATCGAAGATGAGCTGGAGCTCATTCTTCGAAATTAACAGGGGGCTGGGCCCATTTCGGTCGGCGATTATGGCGTTTGCCAAATCTTCATCATTAAACCTGGTAAAACCAAGGTTCTCAGATCGCCATTCGGTTATATCGTTCCGGAGCCATAAGTGATGAAGCAGAGCTCTGTTCTCCAGGTCATGATTCGGGCGAATGCTAGCATTCACCTTGTACACTTGCTGGAAAGCAGCCCCCACAGCCTCCACTCTCTCCTGCGGATCTTCGATTATATAGAGGTCATCGTCCATTACGGCATCCTCTGGGTCTATGCCTGCTGTCAGAAGTACGTCTCTGTTCTCTGTCGTCCTCTGGAGCTTAAGACACGGAAGATCGTTTTGATCCTTTCTTCTAAAAACCTTATTAATTTTTGGGAACATACTTGGGTCGCTGGAGTTAACGGCACGAATTTTATTGTCCCAGAACGAATTAATAGCCAATCTATAATTTTCTTTGATCAATTGGTTGATGTTTTTGATGGACGACTTCAGTGTCCTAATCTCCAGGTCTCGTGTATCAGTAAGCCGCCTGTACAAGCGTTTTAGTCTTGTCAGTAGTCCACTTTTTTGTCTGTGAAGTGCGTCAATTGTCGCGTTACGGTACATGTCAGTTGCGTTACGTTCTTTGTATTTCGGTATTGTTCTGTTCATTGTTCGTAGAATCGTTTCGTCAATTTGTTCTAAGTATCAAACATATCAGTGTTCTGAGCTCGGTATGCTTGGAACAAGTTCAGTGCATAATCTATGTGTTCGAACTCTGTTCAGGGCTCTGCTCTGAACAAAAAAAGAAAAACACCTATTGAAACTTTGAATATTTGGCCTATGTTCCTCTATCTGGTACTGACGCAGATTTATTTATTTACTTTGAATCAAGCTAATAATATCCAGCGTACAATAAGTTACTTATAATTAATATGTTATGAAATATTATAAAATATTTTCTTAAAACCAGTATTTGATACATCAGAAAAATTTATTAATAAGTTATGATTTACGTTAAACAAATTAAACATGTAATTCAAAGGTGAATTCTGTTCATTGTTGATACGATAGTGTGCTATATAAATTGAGTCAGGTAGACCTCTTAAATTTCGATTTTGAACATTAAAATTAACGTGATACAAAAGGTTGAAAGCATCGATATTTCCATTAATAAGGTTAACAATAAAAACAAAACCTAAATAGGAGTGTCTGCTCTCAAGACTGGGTAGATTTATTAGTTTTATACGGCTACTATATGAAGGATAAGGATGTCTGTATCTTAAATTTATAAGTGCAACAGAATCTATTAATTTTTTTCCTTTTTAATCTGATACAGTTTTCAAACAGTTTTTGGTTATAATAGTAGTAGTAGTAATAATTCATTTATTTTTACTGAAAAAAGGATTTGGATAGTGCAGCGATACCATTCTTTGCAGTCCGTCATTTCCGTTCAAATGCAATTTAGGCTGGAGTTTGGCGGTACTTCCCCGAGTAGATGGACCATTATGAGGCTGGTGAACATGTTTGCCGAATCTGGAAGCATCGAACGAAGACCGTCGTTAAACCCTCAGGATTTGCCTGTTCGTCCGGAATTTTGCGGAAAAATGATTACAATGGTCGAAGAAGACAACACATTGAAAAATTGTATGTTCCTGTCTGATGAGGCCCATTTTGACTTTAACGGCAATGTTAACAAGCAAAATTTCCGTATATGGAGTGAATCTAATCCAGAAATGCTCCATCAGACGGAACTGCACCCAGAACGAGTCACTGTGTGTTGCGCAGTTACATCAAGGTGTATTGTCGGGCCATCGGGACCGTTATTTAAAGATGTTGAAGGAGTTTTTTTACCCAGAACTTCGTCGAAGACGTATCCCTTTCAGCAGGATTTGGTTTCAACAAGATGGAGCAAGTGCACACGTAGCCACACAAGTTATGTCGGAGCTCCAACGAAAATTTCCAAACAAATTGATATCCAGAAACTACACTTTCCGCTGGCCCCCAAGGTCACCTGACTGCAACAGACTTTTTTTATGGGGTTATGTCAAGCAGGAAGTGTACAAAACGAAACCCAGGAATTTGACCGAATTGAAGCAGTCCACTGCACCCAGAACGAGTCACTGTGTGTTGCGCAGTTTCATCAAGGTGCATTGTCGGGCCATACTTCTTTGAAGAAAATGGTGTAACACAAACTGTCAAGAGGGACCGTTATTTAAAGATGTTGAAGGAGTTTTTTTTACCCAGAACTTCGCCGAAGATGTATCCCTTTCAGCAGGATTTGGTTTTAACAAGATGGAGCAAGTACACACGTAGCCACACAAGTTATGGCGGAGCTCCAACGAAAATTCCAAACAAATTGATATCCAGAAACTGCACTTTCCGCTGGCCCCCAAGGTCACCTGACCTGACTGTACCAGACTTTTTTATGGGGTTATGTCAAGCAGGAAGTGTACAAAACGAAACCCAGGAATTTGACTGAATTGAAGCAGTTAAAACAATAATTGAGGCGATCCCAATTTCAACCCTTCAGGCTGCAATGAACAATTTTCTGATCAGGTGCCGCATAAGCGTGGATGAGCGTGGAGGTCATTTGCGGTCTATCATCTTTAAAAACCATTAGTTATTTAAAATAAAATTTAATTTTTAATCCAATAAAAAAATTAATGAAATACATCGATTAAAATAAAAGTTATTTAAATTTCTTATTGTAGCACGATTCGTGGGCCACCCTATGCGAGCCCTTTTCAAAATTAACAATGATTTTTTCAGATGATAGGGTTAGGCTTTGTTGGTACATATATTTCTTTTTTTTTTTGAATGCCAAATGTTTCGTAAGATTTTCTTACTTCATCGGGGATTTTATTTATTTAATCTGTTAACAAATTTACAATTATATTTTTTATTCAATAATTAATTTCAATTTTTCTTATTTTTGTTATAAATAGCTTCATACCCACTATAAACTCACAGTATTGCATTCTCCCGTTGACGGCAATGACACAAATTGAAAATAAATAATAAATATAATAAGAATAACTATATGAAACAAAAATAATATTAATAATGATTCCCAAAATATATGCTTATTCTTCTGTATAATCTGTTAAAGTTGCACCTTTAAGTTATTGAGATCAATATACAGCAACAGTCCACAATCAATACCAATATTTTGAAATATTTTTAAACACCAATTCGTATTCCTCATTTCGTACGAAATCAGCGTGTGCATTAAGTGTACTCGTAAGTAGTTTTATTATTCTTGATTCCAAGTAGATTGCATAGCTCGGTATTTTGTGGTATGTTAAGGAGTTCTTTTTTTTTATATTAATTAAGTTCTCAATTTATTCCTGTTATTGTTAAATCTATTAGTTACTTTATATAACTGATTTTTGGAAATTGTAAAATTATTGCAATATTGAATTTGTAAAAGCAATTTCTACTAATCAATCAGCGGATATACCCTTTAAGAGTAAATCCTAAGCGCTGCTGTTTAGAAACAAAATTTAAATTTTCTTTAATCTCCAACTTGAGAATTGCTCATGAAACCAATTCCCATAAACATCCAACGACTATATCTGCGATGCAAAGGTTGAGTGTGTTTGTTTTGTATAAACGCACTCTTTTCATGGTATCATTTATATTTCGTTACTTGGTAGTACTTCGCATAGAGTTCTATCATTAATTTTTTAAAGGCATAAGGCTGTTTCTTTTTCTTTTTATACAGATAAGATTAAATCAATCCGATTACATATGATAGGTTTTAATTATTATTCTAAGCTTAAATTCCCTAACCCTCCGCGCTCCACAACAAGTCATGGATTTTTTTTTTAATTTCAATTTCTCTTTTAAAACTATGAAATTTGCTACACTGAGAAGGAGCTATTTAATTTATATGCAAAGCATCTATTATAAAGTAGTGGCTTTTAACTGACTTAAGTATTTCATTTCATAGCAATTCGTGATGCGATTCTCTGGTACAATGACAATAACTAAAGTAACTACCATTGCAAGGTTGTTTGGCAAAGGATGTTATTGAATAATAAATTAATTTCTTGATGCAAGGGAATAACCACTTTGTTTTGCTCTAGAGTGATAGATAGCTGGACAAAAGCAAAAGGCATCAACAAAAAAAAAAGGAGCTGAATGCGTAGACAAGAATGATATAGCGAGTAGCTACCGTGAATTAAGTATTTTATTCGATAACAATCAAGTTTGCGGTAGTTTTGTAAATGTTGATATATACGAACGTGCGTTAATGGTAAATGATGATGATCATCATCATAGTACACTGATTGTGTTGTTTCCACGTTAAAGAAAAGTATATGAAAAAATGTGTGAAAGATACGGATTTTTTTTTTCAATTTCTTAGGTTGACAGTTGGACAGATTGCATTTCGATAAAAGAAGCTACATTGTCATACAGTACAAATACAACAACAATAATGCTGACAAAACTTTGATAAATTAAAAGGACCATCGGAAGGAGAATGAGGTTTTTTAATAAAGGTATCTTAGTAGTCATTAACTTCCTATTTAATTGCATTGCCTCTTTAAACAATATCCTTTTTTGTGGAACTAAATAAAATGCAAGTTCGATCACATCGTATGCAGAAGATTCTTAGTAAAAACAGCTAAATACTCGTATATTTTTGCAGTCGTTTTTTTACTTAATTTTTCGTATACGAATTTTCTTTAAATTTTTTCGAAACTAAATTTAGTATAGCAATTTTAGGTATTTAATAATAAAAATTTAAAACATAATTTCAAAAAAAAAATATTGAGGCAGTATTATATTAAATAAATTTGAAGGACCTTCAAAAATTTTGATTGAAATATGTACGTTCAACGGTGAATAAGAAAGTCAGAAGTCAATAAAACGGTTCTATGCATATAAACATTTTTTTTAGACCAAAATGTTTGTTTCCGTTATTTTATGGAATATTCTTACATTTTGAAAAGAGAAAACAAGCCAAATTTTAAGGCAGTTTGTCAAAATTTCGTAGTATGTACATTTGTTTTACACTACAGTCCATTGATTTTTGGTCATGTAAAAATTTTGAGTACTGAGTTGGGCAAAAAAGTGATATTTTCTTAAAAACTGATGCAGGTGTGTTCAAATTGTTGAATACAATTGTTAGCAGGGTTCTTCAAGGTTCCATAACAACAACAAAATTGAGAAAAATTAAGATTTGTAGTCGCAAAATTATTTCGTCATCTTAAATTTATAATGTTTTTTTTCAAGAATCATTTTAAGAAGAATGCCTCCAAATTTTCAGATAGATCTGTCAAATAGTTTTGCTGTGCAGACGTCTCCGAGCATTTTCGTAAAAATTGTAAAAAGGGGATTTCGAGTGCTCAATAAACACTATTTTTTGGGAGAAAAAAAAACCAGTAATCCAAAAAAAGCTTGACAAATATTATGGGGATTCCTACCCATCGATTGGAACAATTTACCACTAGTTTACTCAATTTCGTTACGATCAAACACAACTAAAGTTTAACGCTCTGATCGCCCAGAGCGCCAGAAATGGTCGACAAAATCCATGGTTGGTTAATGGACGATCGAGACGTGAAAGCGAGTGAGCTTGAACAAGCAACATGCTTGGTTCAGTGATTTTGATTTTATATGAATATTTAGACATGATAAATCCAGTTTGCTCACAATTGACAACAAACTTATTAGTTTGACAACTTCAAAGGTTTGTTTGGCCATGTTCCAGAAAATTTCGACAGTTTTTTCGATGAAAATAAGATTCACCACAACACACCCGAAACCAAAGAACAGTGAAAACAATGCGACTTCTCCAGGTGAATCAAAGTCGAAGAAGGCCAAGGTGGGTTTGTCAGCAAACGATGTCATGGTTACAGTTTTTTGGTATGCGTGCGGTGTTATTCACATCGATTAGGGCCGCATTTTGCGAAGAAAACAGTTCTTTTTAATCAGGACAAATCCGCAATCGCAATGGCAAAATTGCATGAGTTAGGCTACGAACTTCTCCCTCATCGATTATGTTCTCCAGGCTTAGCCTCCACCGACCATTTTTGTTTCCAAAACATGCCGAAATGGTTTTGAGGGAAGAGATTTAAATCAAATGAGGAGGTCATCACTAAAACAAAAACTTATTTTGAGGGACTCGAGGAATCGTATTATTTGGAGGGCATCAACAAATTAGATAAACGTCTGATTAAGTGGAGACTAAAGGAGACTACGCTGAAAAATAAATGTTTTCATGACGCAAAGATGGTTCCGTATTTCATTTTTCCGGGACTTATGGAACCACCTAGAGCATTGAATTATACCCGTTTCCGATATAATTAAGATTTACTATTTTTAGTAAAAAAAAATTGTATAGCAGGTACCGTTATATTTGGGGCTAACCCGTGGGCTCCACATGCAATATTTAAGGCAATAAATTGCTTCACATATTGCCATTGCCTTGAATATTGACAATGGAAGCGCTTTGGCAATGGCAATATTGCCCGATCGAGGAAAGGCATTCCATCTCCGAGGCAATATATTGAGCCATTTTAAAATGGCTTTCCTTTAATTTGACTATCTTCCAGTTATTTTAAATAATAAATTTTCAACAATACACTTTCTCACTGAACAAAAACTAAAAAAAATAAATAAATTTGCCTAAAAAATACAAAAAACCAAATAAAATAAATATTAGTGAGCTTAAATTAACAAAAATAGAAGCAATGAGGTTTATTGAAATTCAAATTGATAGCAAAGAAATGCTCACCCAATATTTGTATTGCAATTGCCATTGCTATTGCCGTTGCTATAGCCATTGCCTCAAATATTGCAAGTGGAGCCACGTGTAAGAGAAAAGATTTAAGAAAAGAATCGCTTAAGACATTAAGTACCAATTTAAAGGAAATCGTTCCAGCGGTTTGTCGAGTTTGTCAAAATATCGAGTGCAAATGCAAAACTTGGCCTATACTACCTACATAATATGTATATCATTGACATACCATACATGGACTGCTAGTCGATTGTCAGTTCCATACAAACGCTCTATTGAAAATGGGGAGAAGGATTTTTACGCCCATCGGAGCAAAGTAGCAAACAAAAATATTACTTTTAAAAGCCATCTATTGCCACTCATGGCATGCGCACCATATTTAGTCAACAGGCAAAGAAACTAGGGACATCTATTGTTATTTTGTATAAGATAAGTGCTGACATCTTTTGTTTATAAAAAGTAAACAATGCTGTAGTGCTGGGGGACTATAAGAAAAATTCCTTTTTTTGTTTCATTTTATGAAAGACATTTCTTTTTGGATTGAATTCGAAATAAAACAAATAAAAATCTAATTTTAATTTTCTAATTTAATTAATTCTTTATTTTAAATCAATTTATTTAGAAAATTGTTTCACTTTTGTTAGTTTTCCGTTTCAGTAGTGCTTTTAAGGGCTGCGATTTTTGTTCTTCTTAAAAAATGCAAAATTTTATATAATCAATTAAATAATAATTTTGTATTACCATACTTTTTTTGTTTTATTTGCATTGGCCACAAAATTGTTAAAAAAAATAAAATTTAAATAAAGCCATGTACTTTTCATACATACATACATACTTGTATGGAAGGACTAACTAACCATTGAGCTTTGCGGCTCGAATTCAATTCTGATGGTTGATGGAAATAGTAGATATATGCGCGAGTTGAGTATCTGCTTTATACATTAAGAGTATTCATGAAACCGTGTACGCCTTCCCACATCGGAAAATGGAAAATTTTACCACGCACGTTTCATGAGGGCACCTAAGAATCAACTTGTAAACGTGGTTAATGATTTTTATTGTTTATTACTCTCATTTAAAATGTCGGCCAAAAATAAAAAAAATTATTCATTTCGTCGAAAAGTTAAAACAAAAACTCAAATATAGTTCAAATTTAAAAGCGTGTGCTAAATTTTATCAGTCGCGTCGAAGAAAAGTAAAGACAAAATAAAATTATATTTGATCTAGCCTTAATTGAATTCCGCTCAACCGCAAAGAACTATAATATAGTTGCCTATTTTTTTTGTAGAAAATAGAGAAAAGGACATGTTTGTATTTGTGTATGGATTTCTTTGAAAAAAAAAATCCCATAAGCACTGGTACTTGATAATATTCGTGATTTCCGCTGGGAGCTGGTTGGCGCTCGTGTGGTCCTAGCTGAGGAGAGATCCAACGCGAAGTTGGCTCCTAGCAGTCCATATCTAGTATGTCAATGATTTATATAGCAAGTAAAAATAGAAACGCATTACAAAAGTATAGATTTACCAAACCGATTTAAATGCACACTAATCAAAATCCTCGCATTCACTGTTTCGTGGGGATTTTTGGCCTCGGGAATTATTCATTTACCATGAGCGGAGAGCGCTACAGATCGATGATAACAATGGACAAGAAATCAAGTAAAAAATTATAAACAAATATTTAAAATAAAATTTGTATGTACTTACATAGGTTTATATCCATTTTCAGTAATTAGGCTACGTATTTGTTAATTGACACCAAACTAATGATTTATATTTTCTATATTATACCGGAAATTGTTTACACAGATTTTTATACCTATAAATTTTTGATGAATATATTTTATTAAGAAAATTCTTTTATAAGAAATAAATAACGTCCCTGACTCTGAATTGAAAACAAAAAATTCAAGACAAAAATTGAAATATTTAAGTCCGCCACCTATTGGGAGATAGCAGAATCTCAATATATTGACTTGCAAACCAAGAAAATTCCACCCGACCGAAGATTACAGGACGTAGGGATTCGTATTTCTTTTTAATTTAATAAGTTTATCACAGAAATGAGGTTTTAATTTTTACTTCATTCAAATTAAATTAATTCACATTAAATACATCCATTGCATGGAACGACAATCTACTAAAATGGAAAACGTTTACTGCCGAAACTTGCTACCTTCCAATTTGATTCGAAATCAAACGAATGCAGCAATGCACATTATGAACTAAATAGAAAAACTAGATTTCTATAACAAAAACAGAAATTATTAACATTCATATTTGGATTTGCACTTCCTTCTGCAATCCAATTAATATTCCGCAAATATAATTACGCTTCCCTCCCAAATCAATTAATCGATTTGCAAAACAAAAATAAAAAACAAAAAAAAAATATGGAAAAAAAACAAAACACTGCATTTGAGTACATCCGAAGAAAGGAGACAACATAATGTATATCGGTCTAACAAGAAAAAGACACCAGCATTCACACAAGGGGATAACACAACCACTGGATATTTTAGTCCCAATTACGCGGTCAATTAGTTGGAATTTTACTTGAATTTTGATTTGTTTGAATAAATTGATTTGTTAATTAAAAACTTACCACTATTTGAAGATGATATAAACATCATAAATAACAAAATAAACAGAAAACACTGGGTACCCCGGTCACGAAACAACAACACATCGGCCATTTTTAATTCAATTTGTAATGAGAAATGAATTGGAGAGATAGTCGTGTGGTTTGAAACCTTGATAAATGGAGAGCTTATCAATTTCTATGGCTTCAGAGTTCAACCATAGGTGTCCGAATGAAATTGGTTGAATAGATTGAATTTGGTAGGTTAGCTTATGGTATGTGCCTACTTATAAAAGTGAAACAACCGATTTTCGTAAATTGTATTAAGGAGGCTTTACATGCATCTTCATCTTCATCTGCATTGACATCTGCAAAAAAAGAGGAAACAAAATAAAATATTCATACTTGTGCGATAGAGAGCGAAAACCAAAATGGAGATCATCTTCATGTATGAAGATTATAGGAAGTACGAACCTGAAGATTGCAGATTATAGTGAAGATGAACATGTTCATCTTCATTATAGCATTTTCATCTGCACCATAATTTGTTCCGTTCAGATAACGAATTTTCAAGTTTTTTTTTACCATTTCACCTCAGTTTGCTTAAAAACAACGAAAAAAGCGAACATTTTCTTCTCAAAACTACATACCTGAACGCTAAGCACATGTGATTGTGAGATGTGTCAAGAAAGTTATAGCAGAGTTCGAGTAAGTTATTAGTGTGTACCCTGTCTTACTTTTATGTTTGTTTTATATTATTGGCCCGCTCTACTTTTCTTCAAGTCTGCAGATGCAGATCCATGTAAAGCCTACTTTAAGCACGGAATTGACGGACACGATGATGCGATAAATTGAACCGACTATCACCGTTTTTCGTCAATTTTTATCGATTCGAAAGTTACAGAACATGGGTTGGGTATGAGTTGTAAAATTGCAGAGTTTTGTGGCCCTTCTTTGCAACTTTTGTTATGTTCGAGTGAACTTTTTTAAATAATTTGGAATAAATATGGGTAGCGGACACTAATAAAAATATAATGGTTAGTGAATTCTCTATAAATATTTTTTTGAGCCAATTTGAAGACGACATAAACTGTACTGCGGTACCATCCTTGTAGTTTATTCGAGTAAATAAAAATAAGTTGACATTGTGTTGTGCACAAAAAAGTAAGAAATATATTTATATTTTATTTTTTTCATACAAATAAATAATACCTGCATTTGAAATATCGGTGACTTCTAGAAGAGATTCGAATTGTTATAAAGTTATATTATAACAGTCTTCAATTTGCTTCATTTTTTGTATGAATGCGCTACCCAGTGTTTTTGGAGATCAGAAATGGTAACGGAGCATTATTTGAGTAGTATTGCAATCCTTCAAATACCTTGGGTTAACTGCAATAACAATATTTTCACATCCATGAGAGAAGTCTTGCGGAGAATATCTTCAAATCGTTTTACCAGAGGGATTTTGTTTACTTCCCTCATATTTTGCTATTTACTCCCACAAACTTAATCATGGCTATTAGTGAATTTGGCGAATGAGAAATAGCCACAATTCAACTAATTTTCGCAATTGATGCTATTAGTGAATCCATAGAAAGCAAATTGAACAAATGTCGGTAAAATTACCTGCACCACCGACATTTTGTTCAACTAATTTGATATTACTGAATCCTCAAACCTTTCGAACTCCATACAAACTTTCTCATTTTATTTCCGCGACAATTTTGTCGCGAATCTTTGTATTGATGTAATTTTTGTCCAAAAAAAATGGATAGCACAAAAAATGTAAGTTAAAATTAGAATATGTATTTAATTCTGAATTAAAAAATATATATATAGCGCATACAAATCCGATTATTCCTTTGCGAATGATCCCAAAAATTAAAATAAAATGCAATAGTTTCCATTTCTTTATTTCGATCAACAAAAATTACTTCAATGCTTTAGCTACAATTTAACGTTGCGTGTGACATTTAAGATGTCAACAAATGACGGCTTTCAGGGAGTAGAAAATTGCGAATTTACTAATCGGCATGAATAAAACCTGTCGAAAACATGTTGGATTTGCAAGATGAACTAAGCAAACACACGTTGTGAAACACTCAATTAGTCGTCACATAAATAGCTGATGGGTTGCTGTCAGGAAAAACGAAAACAAAAAACAGCAGTCTGGGGTAATTTCAATTTCAATTCCCAACGTATTTGTTGTTGTCTGTGGTGCTTTGGGTTTGGTGTGAAAAGCATATAAGGTTCTAAGTCCCTTTTCACACAAAGAAACTGAGCTGCCGGCAACTGGGAGTTTGTTGGCGAGAAGGGCAAACAGTAAGGGGAATGAAAAAAATCTTCCCGGTCAACGATTTGAAGAGATTTTTTTGACGTTTTGCTTTGCATTCAAATTAGCCCAACGAAATCTTCTCAGTTTCCTCCTCAGTTTCATGGCGCCAGTTTTTTCGTGTGAAAGCTACAAGGCAATTAAAGGAAAACGTCAAAAAATCTCCAGCAACTGGTTTCCCTATGTGAAAAGGGATTAGGGACTTTTTCGTGTGCAATTGTACATAGGTTTCCAAAACAGAAATAAAGTCTAAAAGAAATAGTTGTGTAAAAGCAATTAAGGTTTTCAACGAACACTAAACCAAACAGAACTACCGATGTGTCAAATTCCAAGTGTCAAAACTCGAAAGTGAAGTCGAATTTTTTTTGTTGAGAACGATAGGATGGACGTTGATAACTGCGGTATTGGACAAAAACTAATTGTAGAACTTGAAGATGAAATTCTTGTCGGGGACTTGAAGTTTATATCCAAAGATAAACGTGTAATTGAACTATCAAATGTACGAGATTTCAACACTGGGTACGTCTTCACATCAGCACAAACCATCCCCAGGCCACTAATCAAGTCCATAAAATACTGCAAGGATGACGATGCTACAGAGTCGCTTACTTCGAGCTCCGATCAAGAATTTGATCGGCCAAAATCTGATTACCTAGTCCCTATAAGCTGTGATGACCTTGATCAAATACAAGCACTCATATCCTCGGCGACATACATCTTTCAAGTTGATCAACGGTATCACAAAGCCATTGCAAGCCTCAAACAGCAAAGTGTCATTGGCCTGCATATTGAGCCGTCGAATTATGGGCGCCATAATCGTACATCATTGCTTGCTTTGTCGACTTGTCAAAACATTTACATATTTGATCTAATTTCGCTGGGTGCTATATTCAAAGATCTCGGAAACATTCTGCAAGCAAAATCACCCAAAAAAGTATTATATCAATCCAACAAAATAGCCGATAACTTAAAGTACAAACACAATGTCCAACTGGAAGGAATATTTGATATTTTCGTTGCACACTGCCTTATTTCGAAGCAAAAAACTGTGATTAACTTCGATCAGTGCGTCGTCAAATACTTAAATATTCCAATCAATTACTTTCAAGGAGATGATGAATTTCAAGCAAAAATCTACGATAGACCTCTTCAAAAAACACTTCTAGATGTTTTTTCAAAAAAGACTGCGTTCCTTTTGAAGCTCTACAATCACATGGTGCACGAAATTATGCTGAAGAACTTCTACAAACAGTGCAGGGACTACTCGGAGTCATTTATGAAAAACGAATGTGATGTGGAAGTCGCCATGCAGATGAAACCGGGTTCAACACATGGAATTGGTTGCATCGGTGACACCGAATGGGCAGACTTACTTGAGCTTCATTTGAAGTTGTAATCTACTAGGAGCCTACATACAAACATACTCATTAACGTGATTTTGTAAATAGTAGTTAGTTTGTATATGTACATATGTCACATTGTAATTAGGTATAATACTTTTGAATACATCATTTTAATTTATTTTGTTTTTTATTGTATCAACGGCCTTGGCTCTGATGAAAGCATCGCTTCCCAGCGGTCAGTGAAATCAAGCAGTATTGGGCATGCTGTTGACATGCGTTTCTTCTGTTGTTTGCTATTTCTCTCTGTCTCCGTGTGATGTATTAAATGTCTTGTTATGTTTAAACCGATGGACACAGTTTCTCAGTGCTAGAGATTGCAATCCCGGTACATTTTTCAATCCTGAAAATCCCGGGATTGAAAAACTCCAATCCCGAAATTTCCGGGATTAGTGGCCTTACATACAATTCTTTATTTCCTCATTACATATCATGATTTCGTGTGGGACAACCTCAATCGTTAAAACTGACATAGGGGTGTTATGTATTGACAAAATAAAAACAAAATATCGAAAAACGTCGCAATTTTCATATCAAATCGGCCTAATTTTACTATTCAGGATCCAGTTTTCTTCAGGTAGCAAATTAAAATAAAATGCACGACTGTATCGCGTGAACTTGCTCCTATGTTCGATTACATTATATGCAAAATATTCTTAATAGAAACGGATAAATGTATTTTTAAAGTCTTTTTTCACTTATTTTTTATATATAAAAATTCTTAAATTTTTCTAAAGAAAAAATGGTATGAACATTTTAAATATTTAATAAAATAAACTCAAAAACAAAATTTTAGAAAAAATCGTGTAACCGTTTTCGAAGAATTGAATTTTCAAAAATCCAAAAAACTTTTTTTCGAAAATTTTAAAAGGCAGTATTATTAAGAATTCGAAGCAGTTCCTGTATAAAAATTTTGATTGAAGTACGTTCAGCCGTTTATGAAAAAGTCAAAAATCAATAAAATGGTTGTATGGCAGGTACCGTTAGTAACGAAATATTTTAAATTTTGTTTGCTCAGAACGTAGATTATACCCAAGGTAGTACCCACACCAATTATTATCAAAATCTTTGGAGCCGTTTTCGAGATAATTAAGATGGTAGAAAAATTTGAATGGCAAGTACCGTTATTTTTGGGTATAAAACAACGATTCAAAATCTATTGGACAATCACCTAAAACGCTTAAACAGTAAGCTTTAACAAAATCGACCGTTTAGGCTGTAGATCGTTCTACAGACGGAATTGCCGGGCCCGGTTTTTTGGTGTTCACTATCATGGTAATGTCAACTTTGATTAAAATCTCGAGTTCAATTTTTTTCCAAATGCAAAACTTGTACTATAGTACCTATATCGCAAGTAAAAATAATAATAATGCACGACTGGATCGCAAATACTTACTCTTATGTTGGATCACATCTTAAGCACAAGATTTTTAGCAGAAAATGCTCAATATGTTTTACGTCTTTTTATTTTTAGTATAAAAATTGTATATAAATTTAAAAACTGTAGGGTCATTCCGTAATTTTCAAAACGATAATCGTCAAAACGATGATCGTCGACTTTAATTTGCTTCACGTAACTCAACCACTATCGTCTCGTCAATCGTTTATAATTTGAGAGAATTTGGTACATTTCCGAAATTCTCAAACTTTTGTAGAGTTATCAAATGGACTGCCATAAATGTCAATAAAGTTGTGTATTGTTTTGTAATTGATGTGAATAAAGTTATATAATTGGACAAAAATTGATATATATAAATGTAAATACATACATCAATTTATATATAGGACAGCCACATAGTCTCATGGCGTTTTTAATTGGCAATCCGGAATTCTCCCATCCGGTATCCCAACTGAACACTTTAGTGTGATTCTGACGATTCTGAATTTAAATGAGATTGCATGTATGAAAATAATTGTGTACGTGAGAATATTCAAATTAAAAAAAAATGTTTGTTTCCCAATTATGATACAAAAAATGACAACAGTCGAGTTTGACGTTCAAGTATATGAATGTGTGAGTGCTTCTGGTTCTGATTGTGATTTCAAATCCAGAAGCCAAATACTCTTCTTTTCAGAATTAGAACTGTCATTTTTTCCCAAGTGAACGCTTTCAGAAGAGTCCGGAACGCTTACGGATTGCCAAATAAAATCGACATCAGATTGGTATTTTGACTCTCAACTGTCTTCGCATTCGTAATTATTGTTTTTTCTCCCAACTTGCGTTTTCATTTCCACTCTCTAATACAAGAAAATTGCTGCGCCGAAACATTTTAACTTTAATTTGCAAATACAACAGATAGACAAAAAACAAGATGTCAAACTAAAGTGGCTACTCAATTATTCAACTACAGTCACCTACAAACTTCAAAATTAATGCAAGACGATACCTATTTAGCTATCGTCCAAACACTATCATTTTGACGATTATCGACTTACGTGAAGCAAATAAAGGCATCACTATAGTTCAGACGATATCGTCTGACGATAATCGAATTACGGAAATACGAATCACCCCAAATATTGAATTTTCAAAAGAAAATGTTATTTTTTTTCAAAAATCCAAACAAATATTTTTCGAAAACTTTGGTATGCAGTATTATTAAGAATTCAAAGGACCTCCTACATACAAATTTTACTCGAAATCTGTTGAGTCGTTTATGAGAAAGAACTTGACCTGCTATAGTACTTATATCGCAGGTAAAACAAAGTCCTCAGTAATCAGCTCAGCATACCTACCACTGTGGACTACGATAGCCAGTTTTTCTCTTCCTACTTAAAACGGTTACCGCATATTGTTTTTAACTGAATTTGGATCTTGCTTTTATTTTGTGGAGGAAATTATTATTAAGTCTTAACCTTATCCTCGTGTTTTGATATCCTTTGCCTTTTTTCTTCGTCTTTTTTTTTTTATTTAGATTTTTCTCAGTACAATTTACATAAAGTAGTCTATTAATAGTCAAAGTGTTCTTGTTCTGATCGCGGGATCGATATTTTGTAATCACCGGATTGAAACGAACATTCAGGGATTGCAATTTCTATAACGGATTTTACTGCCCTCTCAACTGCCTGAGTGTGACATGATTTCAAAAATCTTATTTCGTTATCTTCTTGAGCAATGAAGAATTTAAGTTCTTCATTGGAAACGCTTTTCAGAAGAGATGGATAAAAAACATCTTGCCAGGCAATGAGATCGTAGTAGACTGGTTTTCATTTTTATTGTTGGGACTTCAAAAACTCTGAGCTGCTAATATTTCAAAGTGATTTGGCAGCAAGGTCTTCTGGGCAGTTACCTGTCATAACCGCTAATGCAATTCTATACAAATAAAATTGGTCAGAGCTAAGATTTTGTGTATCCATCTCCTGCAGCTGGACGATTGGTATATTTTTGAAGTCAAAGATGGTCTTTTCTTCACAATTTTCTAATTTTTTCCCAATAACACCCGAAAATGTTCTTGGCCCTGAAGTCATACCATCAATATGAACAAAAAGATGACGAAATGCGAGTTCTTTCATATACAAACTAACCAACATACGAAACGACTGTTTTACAGAAACATTCTTCAAAAACATACATATATCAAAAAGGACATATTAAACTGAACATATAACTTTATGAAACAGTGAATAAATAAAACACTTCTAATTTGTAATTGACTTCGTATTTTTGTGCGAAACAATATAAGTGTTATTTATTTATTCACTGTTCGTAGAGAAACATTTTTCTTCATTTGTAATATCTGTTCTAGTTCTAGTTTTTACTTTAATTTGTATCAACTAATTTCTACACAAAAATACTAATTATTGTCATATTGCGTACCTAGTATTAATTAGGACTGGATTTAAGCAAGGAAATTAAAGTCAAACTGAGAAATCAAGCTGAGGAATCCTGTTCATATTAAAATTATTGCTAAGATCTCTAACCTTCGCTGAGATCTCATAAAAAATAGTTCTTTTGAATTATGTTTTTCCCAATATGCACTCCATGGATTTAAAATAGTATGAACTTGCAAATACGGGTTTCTCTACTTTTACTTGCGATGAAAGTACTACTGTAGTATTGGGCAAGTTTTCCATCTGGAAGGAAATCGAGCTAGAGATTTGTTAATCAAACTTGATATTACAATGATAATACGAAAAAAGTGGGTTCCGCAATTGCGTTAAGTCGATCTAGAGCCTAAAACCGCTTAATCGTTTTTTTTTCAAACTTGGCAACGTTGAATTTAATACTCTATCCAAGAAAAGTTGTCAGTACAAGCTTTATGGAATTGCTTTTTCAACATGAGTAGCCCCAATATACCTTTGCACCATACGGAATTAGAAGAAATCACATGCAAAAATATTTACCCACCAATAAATTTTAAGAAAAAAATATTAAACATCCCACCATGGTTACGCAGGTCATATTTAAGTAAGGTATTTATGTACATACTGATGGTTATTGTGTGATGTGATTCCCGATCAGACATTTAACCCTTTTACCGAATCAGAGTTAACATGACAACGTTGATGCATGTCGTACCTACATTTTGCATTGGTTTTAGTTGAGGAGCTTTCAGAATTTAAACCTTTTCAAAACAAATATGGTTGAATATGAATTATTTTTAATATTTTAAATTTATATTTTACCAAACAAAATCTACCAACATTTTGTGTTTTTTTTTTAATTGAGACATTTTGTGTCTATAAAAAATTAAGTGAAAAAACAACTTTAAAATTGGGTTCTACCGGGAATATTGCAGGGAATTTCGTTTCCCACGGAATATTTTATTCCTTCGAAATTTTACTTGCGATCGTGAATATCCCACGGAATAAATTTGCACCGAAGACAAAATCGTATAATTTCCGAGCAATTTTAGGGATAATTCACGGGCCTTAAGTTCGAAAGAGAGATGAAAAATGCAATCTTATTTACATTGGAACGACAAAAGGAGCTTTGGGGAAGAGAAAAGCAGAACATCTAAAGATAGATAGAAAGTTTTTACCGTTTAAGATTTCATAGTGCTCTTCAACAGAAGAGCTTGCGAATACAATAAAACCTGTCGAGTACAATGAACACCAAAGAAGATAGAAAACACCACCCTTCTCTACGCTCTAGCCATCAAGGCCTAAACCAAAATATACTGTGACAAGTTATGTTTTTATTTAAGTCTTTTTAGTCTCAGTGTTTTAATTTATTGGGTCCTATAGGAATCTCCCAGGGAATTTCGTTTCCCATGGAATAATTTATTTCCTTGCAGTTTTTCCTGCGATCATCGTGAATCTCCCACTGAATAAATTTTACGCGAACAAAAAGTTGTATGAATGACAATAAAATCCTGGGGTAAGTTTATTCCTGATACCAATAAATTCCGAGGTAAACTTTTCAACATCTTCACGTTCGAATGAGAAAAAATTCCCGGGAAATTTTAATTCACGTTAGCCCCCATTAAGTCTTGTTTTTTATGTTAATTTATTATGATGAGCATCACAAATAAATCAACAAATGACTATAGTTTAAAAATAACTACCATTTTATTAAATAAGGTCTATTTGAAATTATCAAAAGTTGTAACAAACTCACCAATTAAAGATAACCCCTGAAGAAGTCGAGAAAACCGACGAAACGTTGGGAAAGATGAAATATGTTGTTTTTATTTGCATCATTAACAAATTCACCAAAAAAGACCACCATAACATAAAATCTACACCTTTTCTTCCTCAATTATAATCAGCCCCAAATTTCATCTCGAAATAGCTCGTTATTAAAAAGAAGTTTCCCTTCGTGAAGCTGTTGGGAATTTAATGTATTAGGCAACAGCAACACGCTCTGATATCGCTTATGCAGTAAGTTCTGCAGTAAGAAAAATGGAGAATCCTTCTAATGAAGATTGGAACAATGTAAAACGAATATTTCGTCATCTCCGTGGAACATCCAAATTAGGGATAACGCATCAAGGTAAGAGCAAACAAAGCCTTGCAGTCTACAGTGATGCTGACTATGCGGGTGACTTAAAAACAAGAAGGTCAACTACGGGTGTAGTTTCAATGTTTGCTGGAGGAGCTGTATCTTGGACGAGTCAACTTCAAAGGACTGCTGCTTTATCAACCAATGAAGCTGAAATTGTCTGCCAGTGAATCTAAAAAAGATAAATGGCTTAATCGTCTTATTAAAGAACTAACAGGGCAGACAGAATTCAAACCTATATTATATGTTGATAGGGCAAAAAACCGGAATATCATAAAAGAACAAAGCACATTGAAGTTCGTCATCATTTTTATGTTCGTGAGCGTTTCCTTGAAGGTGATATAAAACTCGAGCATATTCCAGGGACTCATCAATTAGCAGATTTACTGACAAAACCACTTGAAAGAGTTCGTTACCAGATGCTACGAAAGAAGTCAGATATCCACTAATTGGCAAACAGTTACCGAATGATAATTCAAATCCAATATTTTGTTTGGTGTTTATGGAGGAAGTATTGAAGCAAGATAAAACACATTACAAATTCTATATACTTGCTTGTACTTAAAACATAAATAGCTCGTTTGTTTAAGTATCAACCGAGCATATTTTTTAATTAAATAATACGAAACGAAAAGCTGTACTTAAAGGAACGTTTTCTTTAAATAAATTTATAAACTGCTTATTTTAAATAAACTTTCGTTCTTTATATAATTTTATCACTTATGTCAATGATAATAGACTGAATACCGGTTAATAATCCTTTATAAATAGCTTCAATGGACACTTGAAAAAATGAACTCATTCGACTAATTGAAAGATCATAGCAGTGACCTAGATTACGGAATTCCCATTACCTGTCGCCTCAATTCTTTCCATCGTGTGATTCTAAAAACATACGTTTTTTGTCTTAAGTCAAGTTTCGTCGTATAGATATACAAATCAGTCTTTTCTTTGGAGTAATGTGGAAACTGAACAAAGCGCCACCAAGTATGACTCGCTTCATATTTCATTATCAGGCCCCAGATCAAGCAAACATCTTAGAGTAGGATCTGCAATACAAAATTATTTCCCATTTAAGTAAACAACACAACTTAAAAAGAATATATTTTTTTGTAATAAAAATTTATTGATTTTTTAAAGAGTACACTTCTTATTTCTTAGATTTTGAAGCCGATTTTGAAGCCGATTTTGAAGCCGATTTTTGTGCTGGCTTCTTTGGAGGAGCTGGTGCAGCTGGCTTGACAACCTTCACAGGCTTAACAGAGTCCTTTTGACTTTTAAGAGCCTTGACAATCTTTTGTTCCTCAATAAGGAAGGCACGGATGATACGCTCGCGTAAGCAACCATGACAAAGTACACCACCGTATGTACGACGGACGGTCTTTTGGCGTTTCGACAATCGGGAGCGTTCACATGGGCGGGTTGGTCGGATACCCTTTAGTTTCTCTTTGCACTGACCGCACTTTGGGACAGTCTTGTTCTTCTTGACATATTGGTAAACTAAGCGACCACCTGGAGTACGAACACTGAAATAAAAATGGGGTTTGTTTTTGAAAAATGTTAATTTGTAATTAGATATTTTAAAACATGTCGAGGTGTTGATAAGTTGGCTTTTAAACATTTTTTATTGAAGGCAAAAAAAAAACGCGACATCTTATGTCAAAACAGTTTTGTTGCGCCAAGATTCTTGAAGTGTTTCAACGTTCGCAAGAGCCACTAAACTCAAGCTCCACTTGTTTTTCTTTTTAAACACAAAATTTTGATTGATAGTAACTTTGAAGTAATGATTTTTAATGAAAAATTTACTTACATTCGCCTCCTGTTGGATTTTGTGTTGTAGGACAAACGTCTCCTCAAAGTCAATCGCTGAACCATTTTATCGGCAACTATAATTTGAAGAAAACACAATGAATTCGTATAAGTTTCTCAGAAATATACAACACAATATATAAAGTTTGGTATGGAATGCTAATTTCCATTTATTTCTTATCATGTTTAATGGATGGATTTAGATTTTTTCAAGGAAAACAAATTTTAGGTACACATACCTTCAAGAAATAAACTGGAAAGGAAGTTGATAAGGTAGTTCGTTGCGCTAAAGATGGCCGCCAGAAAGAAGAATGTCAAAAGTTGACATTTTGCTTTGATATAAGTGTTTTGTTGAGTACCCGGTTACACTTGAACTCATTCCCAAGAATCTGTTTAATATTTTTATGAGTGTTAATTTTAATAGATGCTTTTTTCTCATTAATTTTCTATTACATGTAATTAATTGGGCAAACATGTTTCTATCGTAATAAATCGCTGTGAAGTTTGAGAACTTACTTTTTAGTAATAATTTAGAAATAAGTATGACTTGCTAACCATATAATAAAATTAATAATGAAGTTCCAATACATATTTTTTTTTAAATATGCATACAAAATATTTTCAATCTTGAAATTCGTGAATGCCTATATAAAATGATTGCTCTTAGATTGAACAATATGAGAATTATAAAAACAATAGAATTTTTGAGTTTTATATGGTTTGAATATTGAATGTCAAGATTAAATATATATAGGCAATTCCAAAAAAACGTGACATCCACAGCATTAACCCGAACGTTTTATTTAAAAAAAACATTCAAGTTTATTAAAACCTCGCTCCAAAGCGATAGCAGTGCCAATATTTTTTTAGAATAACTCCCCATACTTGGCAGACAAAATGCATATGCTGTGTGCAAACATGCGATTTTTACTGTAGTGTTTATTCGTAACTCACAAATCGCGTAAAAGCGTGTGTTTTCTGTGATACATAGAAAATCGGGTACACATATACACATATTTGCGAATATGCAAGGGTGAGATTCAAATTTTTTTGACAGTTAACTTGTATCAATTTTTTAAGCGTGAATATTTTTTTTTAAACGGAAAATCATTCACGCTTTGGGAATTGGGGTCGGGACATAATGAGATTCGCAATGTTGTTGTTCGCTGTTGTCATAATTTCCTTTATGAATAAAAACCACACTGATTGTTTATTGAATGGAATGTGTTTTTATTACATATATGGACAATTTTTTATCAGACAACTTTCATATTTTATACCTTAAGAATAATTTATAAAATAATAAATTTTACTTTCGCATAATATTATCTAATCTAAAAAAATATGTTCTTTGAAAATTTATTTGAGGATGTAGTCTTGCCATTAAATAATAGCGTTCGGCCATTAAACGGAAGTAGAAACTTCTCTATCGACGAATTTAATTTTAAAGAACACTAAAAATACAAACGTCAAATCGAAGAAGAACGAGAAAAAACAACACATCGACCAACTGGAAAAATTTGCTTGGCAAGAATCTAAAATTTTAAAATGACTTTAATCGATCACTATGAGCAACAATATGCTGCATTAATTGCAGAAATAACAGCATTAATTGGACGGTTAAATATCTTTAGTGGAGGTAATCGAAGAATTATTTATTACATTTTTTATTTGTTTGTTTAATTTACACACATTTCGGTAACATATTTTTCATTGCAGCTGAGAGACGAGAACTTTGCGCAAAAATCGATGGAAGTCTAACCGAAGCTTCGGAATTGGTAATGTTGCTTATCAGTTGGATTAAATAACAACATCACGTAAAACTATACCTTCTTTATTCAGTTAGAACAGATTGGTTTGGAAATAAGGGACTTGAATCCATCTACTCGACCTGGTTTTAATAGCAAACTGAACTGTTATCAAGTCGAACTTAAGCGTCTTCAAAGTGAATACAAAAACATCAAAGAACAATCGAGAAATCATTCTTCTCTCGAGATAACTGATGACTTTGATGACATATCAATTCGAGATGATCAGAAGCAAAGACTACTCGACAACTCTGAGCGTATCGAACGAACTGGAAATCGCCTAGTTGATGGATATCGTATTGCCGTCGAAACTGAAGAGCTTAGCACACAAGTCTTGCAGGATTTACATCATCAGCGCGAAACACTTCATAATGCCAGATCCAGACTACGAGAAACAAATGCTGAATTAGGAAGATCATCTCGAATACTGAATTCAATGATGATGCGTGCATTTAGAGAGAAAGCGATTCTGTATGGAGTCAGTGGCTTCTTTGTGATTGCCGTGGTAGTCAGTGTGTACTTTTCTTTGTCTAGCTAATTATTTTATTGTATTTTACGATTTTGTTAAAAAGATTGACTATTGTCATAAAGATCATTCCCGTTAAAATTTTGCTCATACATCACTTTTACTATACTACATAAAGTAAGGTGTAAAAATGCATAAAGTACATATATTTTATTTATTTTTAGCTAGGGCTTTAATTTAAGTTGTTGATATTTATTTAGCTAATTTTAATAAAGTATTAAACTTTTAAGTTAAAAACTAGTTTTTTTGTCCCTTCTACCATCTACATACTACAGCGCCGGAAAAATCTGTAACAGGTTTGGAAGAGGTTTTGGCTTTTCAAAGCAATTGAGTTTTGATTTCAATATGCAAGTTGAAACATTACAGGCTTGATACGAGTAGTTTATGTTACTTGATTAATTGATAGCAAATTGAACTAAAAAACTAATTCAGCCCTATCACAAATTCCATCCTAGTGGATTCGGAGTGAAAAAATCGAATAACGTATAAATTGGTAACACTGAATTCAAATGGACTGGAACAACTTTTTTTACGACAAATTATTTGCTTCGGACACTGAAAGTAATGCACCATTAACAGTTATTTTAAAGAAAAATGTAAATATTTTTACAAATTCTATGGTTTTATAAATAATATTTGATTTTAAAGGACAAAAACAACAAGCAAATTTCAATATGAAAGACTAATTATTTTTTCTAAAAATGTTCATGAAAGACTCTTTTAGGTTTTAGCCAATGAACGAGAGAGCCGACTTGGCCCAAAGCTATAAATAACCGGCAAAAGTAGAAGTTCAAAATTTCTTGGAAATTGTAAAATGCTAACATAATATTCTGGGACCACAAGGTTGTTTTAAATTTTCAAATAGCAACGGTTTTGTTATTTATCATTTAATTTTGACATAACACACAGATTTCGAAAATTAGAAGATTCCACTCGGATTTTGTGAAACCTGTTTGTCGTAGATCGGGGCGTAACTGTCCGTGTGGGGAACTATTCGATGGAATTTGTTATAGGGCTATATGAATTTTATAACATGATACTACTGGCCAGTTAGAATATACTTTCATGCATTCGTGTAATTTATCTTACGGAAACTTCATGTGAATCACAAAGAAAACTATTAATGTAAGTTAATGGTATCTGCGATTACTATAACGGATAATATTTTTAAGAATAAAATCGAAAAGGGAGTGGGGTAAGATAATAAAGAGAGCGCATGAGAATTCCATACCGCCTACAGTTACGCAATTCGTGTAGAACCCGGTTTAGCTTAAATATTTCTTAGACCAAGGTTATGAAACGGTCGGATATGAACCTACAAGAACGTATTTTATTGATATAGTCCCATCAAGAACTCGTATAATTATGACGTAATTCATAGCTGCCATATCATTATCAGCAGAAAATAGATAAATCAGCGTTTCCCGTTGCTTTGCACACTGTTGGTATGGAACTAGGTTTAAGGCGAGGACGTTTTTTTAATCCGTGCAGCCTATGAAAGATAGAATATATTTTGAATATATCAACTCAAATGCACCTACCCAATTCAAATTGGAGGTTCGTTTCTATGTCATTTTCATTTAAGTGGTCACTACAGATTTCAGCTGTTTTTACATTAAAAGCATCCTTTCTTTTACAAAAACGAATCCAAATTTTCAACAGTACAGGATCTTTTGGGAAACTGTTGTATGACACATCTTCTCTTCTTAATTTATTGTTTGTATTGTTTTTATTTGTTCTTATTATTACACCTACAAACAGCACAAATCATTTTTAACTATTTCACAAAAAAAAAAACAATATATACAATTTCAAAAGCAAAATCCAAACTTTTCAATTTCAAACTTTTTTTCGCTTTTATCTCGTTTTCATTTTATTCTTTATTGACGTCCATTGAGTTGTCAAAAATTACAACAACAAAGCGAAAAAATGTAGGTGTCGCAATCTTGTATTTTTTCACTCATGGGCCTTGTCCCGCAGTGTCGTTTGGAAATTGTTTTAAAAAACACAGTTCGAGAAACTCAGGGGACATTGCCTGCATGATTTGAAAATAGGAGTGATCTGGTATGTTGATTGAATTTGAATGTACCCGGTAATACCCGGATAAGTGCATCCCGCTTAAGTGCCAAACTCATTCCCTTCCTTCCCCGCTTAATTGCCTTTTATTTTGTATACTTTTATTGAAATTTACCTGACAAAAATTCTGTTAAGTACACATTTGAAATTAGCTGATAAAATACAACAGTTTGTTTTCCTTTACCGCTTCCATTTGTTTTAAGCTTCAAAATTCATAAATAAAAAAGTAATAATCTTATGGGGTTATCGTTTGGTAAATTTATATTTTGATCTATAAATTGATTTATTTCGATTCGAATACCTTTTCAGATTGATTTTTATTTGCTATAGTATTGGTGTATATTTGTTCCTTGGAACTAGTTATCGGTATCAGCTGTATTGTCAAGTTGATGGTTGTCAATGGCCTCGTTCGGTGGCACAACCTAACCGATCCGGATTGATTGGTGTTGTTGTAACGCCTAAGGAAAAAACAGCGGATGAACTAAACATATGTTGTCAAACACAAATCGCAAGCTACCCAAAAATTATTGGATTCGTTGAGATTCGTTTGGAAATGTGAGGAACAGCTGATTCAAAACTTCATATGTGTATGCAATACAACTGACATAACAAGAAAGCTACCTGAATCGTTCGAAAATAAATCCGTTACAATAGTATCTTGGATAGCATATCGGCCGCGCACCGAACGAGGCCAATTATAATACATAGTGGGGTTAGTAAAAGAGGGGTAGCTCTGCCGAAAAATCAAGATCTGCAGAATTGATTTAAAATTAAAAAATAAATCAATTTATTTGGTCAATCGAAGGCAAAAATTGTCAAAATCAGTTTTTGACAGATCTAAATCAAAAATAAATTGATTTGTGTTACCAAACGATAACCACATTAATCTACTGTAATGATTCGTGGCCGTTAAAATATATTTTGAATTAATAATTCACACGTCTCATTAAATATAATAAAAAACGCCTTGCCCAGAACAAAATTTTCCAATTTTAATGATTGAAAATTGGAATCTTGTTGGATATAGTTCACATTGGTTTTGCGTCAAAAAAATCCATGTGAGATGAACTGAACTTAACAAAAAGTGCGTATTTATGGGGCCCTCACTAGCCAACTGACGAATCCAAGTGAGATCGCCGCGGGGGCGAAACGCAAATCTTATGGACTAAATGCAGTTAAAGGCTATTTTGAATTAAATGTTTTTTTTATCAAAAATGTTAAAATTAAAAAATAAATCAATTTATTTGGACAATCGAAGGCAAAAATTGTCAAAATCAGTTTTTGACAGATCTAAATCAAAAATAAATTGATTTGTGTTACCAAACGATAACCACATTAATCTACTGTAATGATTCGTGGCCGTTGAAATATATTTTGAATTAATAATTCACACGTCTCATTAAATATAATAAGAAACGCCTTGCCCAGAACAAAATTTTCCAATTTTAATGATTGAAAATTGGAATCTTGTTGGATATAGTTCACATTGGTTTTGTGTCAAAAAAATCCATGTGAGATGAACTGAACTTAACAAAAAGTGCGTATTTATGAGGCCCTCACTAGCCAACTGACGAATCCAAGTGAGATCGCCGCGGGGGCAAAACGCAAATCTTATGGACTAAATGCAGTTAAAGGCTATTTTGAATTAAATGTTTTTTTTTTATCAAAAATGTTTGTTTAAATTTTTGTATATGTAAATATAGAGATAAGTACCTATGTGCACTTAAGCTGGTTTTTTATAACTGCCTAACCTGCATAAAGTGCATATTAAAGTGGGGCATTTAGGGTGAGGCACTTATCCGGTTTTAACTGTACATTTATACGCCGGACAGACTCACAAATCTCTGTATTCCGAAAGTAAATAAAGCTATTTCATTCTTTTCCGACCTTTCGTTGGCATTTTCCAACTTCTTCGAAGATTATGTTTGAGGCATAAAGAGTTATAATAGAGACGCTATGAAAATAATCTTATACTACGTTTTCACCTACCACTTAATCCAGATTTAAGAGGATTAACCATAAATCCTCTTTGAAATCTTCCAAATCTTGGAGATTTCCAATACAAATTTTAATCTCCTTAAATGAAGATTAGAAATTAATCTTATTGAAATCTTCTTCGAAGTAGAAGATTCTCAAAAGAAACAAACCTTATTTCATAGAACGCGCCTATTCGAGTGTCATATTTTCTCCATTGACATTCAGCAAAAAAACTGTCCATATTTAATTTGTTTTTTGTCGGGTATAATTTGTCGTTGCCTTCAAATTCTGTTTTTGTTTATAAATAAGTATAAAAATAAAAAATGCAATAAAGCTACAAAGACCAAAGCGGTCGGTGCTCGAATTTGTAATGGAAAATGTTTTAGCTATCCTACAGTTATACTTTGAAGTTGGTCTTTCCCAAATATATAAAAACGAAAACCTTGCAAAGGTGATTGAAGTATTTATGTAAATATATCTATTTGCTGCAAGATGTTGGGATAACAATATTTTAATGTTATTACTCATTTCTATTCATTGAAATTCAATTTGTTTACTGCACCGAAATTATTATTCTTCTTCCCAATTATTTTGTTTTTGTCTTGTTGTGTTGACTTTTGAATGACAATTCATAGTGAAAACGTCAAACTAATCTTTTTTTCACTGGTGAAAACACTTGAAGATTAATTTTTAATCTTCTCAATTTAAACCGGATTATCTTTAGGTGAAAACGTAGCATTATGAGAATTTTTTTTTTAAATAAAGCTGTTGTTGCAGGAGCTATTGCTGTTGTTCTTGTTGTATGGTAAGGGCTTCGTCATTAAATCAATAATGTTCATAGAAACCGTGTTTTAGTACCGCCAATAACCCATATGGTTTACCCATTGAAAATAAAACGGGTTATGCACTTAAATGTACCCTCTGTTCGCCGAATTTAATACTAATAGGTTTGTTCGTTGAGCCCTGAAGTCGCTCTAGGTTCGACCTTAAGCGTTTTTTGAAAAACATAGTCACCCTGATAGGCAAATTCTGTG
Organism: Philhelius pedissequus; assembly: GCA_910595825.1. NCBI lineage: Eukaryota > Metazoa > Arthropoda > Insecta > Diptera > Syrphidae > Philhelius > Philhelius pedissequus. The sequence goes on along the minus strand of OU343160.1, from coordinate 312,776,338 downwards.
TTTTTTTAAACCTATTGTCGCCTTGAAGTAGAACTAGGTTTTCAGCAGGGGCAACTTGAGGTAAATGAATAAACGAAAAAGTCACATGAGATCTGAGGTAGGAATGGGCGATATTGAGGGAAAGGTAAAGATATGTGGGCAGCTTGTACTATATTACAGTTTAATGGGGTTTTCTTTTAGTAACAAAAATTAATCTTTTTTCTCTTCAGATATGTCAAAACACAGATTTTTACAATTAAAGCCTTCCAATAGGCAAACAAATCAATTTATTTTTTGATCGGAAATCAATTTTGTAGATCTGGATTTTTCGGCAGATTTACCCCTCTTTTACTAATAACATAACACAATCAGAACAATTGACATCCGTCGTTTTGACAAGATTTTGTTTTCTGTAATTGTGAATAGTGAAATAAGGCTGTGAAAGCATTTTAAAAACATAACAGCAATTATGTGTTAACAATTGTGTAATCCTCCAAATTAATTTCGGCATTCATTTTTTAAACATTGAGATCGCTTCGTATTACAAAAGAAAAAAACTAATGAAGAAACAATTTTCAAATCATTTGCCATCAGATACCTTTTGGTTCCACAGACACGAATATACACAAATTCCGTGATAAAAAAAAATAAATCTGAAATCGTATACCATTCGCGACGAAAAAAATCAAATTTTCGATCAAAATCTGAAATTACCAAAAGAAAACCCCATAACACAATTTTGGTTCAAAGAATACAGATCGATTTTACCTACAAATTGTTGGTTTTATAAGATTATTAACTTGTTATACTATACAAATAGCTTCAAATATGTTGCATTGATAAACTTAAAAAAATAGAATCAATAGTCCAAAAATTCAATAGAACCTAGGTTTAACTTAAGTTAGTATTAGACGGTCCTTGTAATGTGTCATTGCCGTGACACTCTGACGTCACTATGACGTAGTTGTCTGTCCTAAAAGTGTCACGTCGTGTGATCGTCATTGTTTTGCATGTCATTGCCGTGACCAAAACAATGACATGCACCGTGACACGTCGCTTTTGGGTCATTGCAATGACAAATTGCCGTGACCGTGTGATAGCCCTTTCATTGTTGATGGTACGCCGCGCCGTGACATGTTGCCTGTCGCTGCGAGGACTGTGTCCCAACCGTGACACGGCAGAAATTTCTGCCATGTTATTATTTATCACGGTTGGTCAAGGTTACATAGGTACCTACCTACAAATGTATATTTAAATAGATTTTAATTTTGTAAATTTGGAGGGTAATTTGTACCTTTCTACATACATAGATAGAACCTAGGCATGTAAATATGGACATATATAATGAAAGTGAACGATGTAGGTGGGTAGGTAATGATATAATTATATGTGACGTTTGCAAAAATGTTAGTTATTTTTTTTTTTTTTTTTTTTTTATAATCTACACGCGCTCAAGGGATTATGAATACCCTTTAAATGTTTCAACACAGCGCGGGCGTGAGGGTGAGGTTAAGGAAGAGAGAGAATGATAGGAAAGATGTGTGGCTTTATATTCGGAGACTGTAGGTGGTTGTTGTGTCAGATTTTATCTCCAGGGATGGCGGCTGAACTAATGCGGAGAAATTTCCGTGTCTTATTTATCGATGTCCCTTATAATTCGCATTAATTTTTTTATTCTTTTGTCATATTTTATCGGTATACTAGTTTTACTCAATCACATGTTGTTAGTGTTATGCCTAAACAGCATGTAATGAGTAAACCAGCAACTCATTGTATGACAATTATTTTTAGAATTGGTTTTAATGGAAAATAAGAAGACATAGACTACGGCAGGGATCGAACCTGTGACCATGAGGTTGACAGGCGAACACACAACTATCGCGCCTCGGCCACCCCCTAATTGTGTGTTATAGTTATAGTTTGAGGAAAAAAGATGCCATTTGAATTCTTGGGCAAATACTGTAAATTTTGTTCTGATTAAATGATAGCTAGTACCAATTCTCAAAATTTTGTATCAAAATCTTTGGAGCCGTTTTCTAGAAAAATAAGCTTTTCCTTAACAACCAAGACACAATGACTCGATTGATCGACTGAAAAATGATAAATGTCATTACAGTTTAGGCTCACCGCGCCAATGATCAGCCGTTTGAGAGTTGTCACGTCGTGTGATAGTCGTTGTTTTGCATGTCATTGCCGTGCCACCGCAGCACAAATATCACCGTGCACACTTACGTTCATTGTATTTTGGGACAACAATGACAGACATGTGTCATTTGTGTGATAGTCATTGTAGCTAGTCATGACACGATTACATTTGTCACGGCAATGACGGTGGTAGGACCTATTTTGTTGTGACGTCAGAGTGTCACGGCAATGACACATTACAAGGACCGTTTAATACTAGCTATAGACATGAGTTTAAAAATGCCTATGAATACGCCCCATGTTGCAAGGAATTCTGAGAATTTTTTTCAAATAAAGCAGTTGCTGCAGGAGCTATTGCTGTAGTTCTTGTTGTTTGGCGAGGGCTTCATCATTAAATCAATAATGTTCATAAAACCCGTGTTTTAGTATCGCCAATAACCCATATGGTTCACCCAGTGAAAATAAAACGGGTTATGCACTTAAATGTACCCTCTGTTCGCCGAATTTAATACTAAACGTTGAGCCCTGAAATCGCCCTAGGGTCGACCTAAAGCGTTTTTTGAAAAACCTAGTCACCCTGATAAACAAATTCTCTGTTTTTTTAAACCTAGGGTCGCCCTCAACTCGCCCTGAAGTAGAACTAGGTTTTTAGCAGGCGCAACTTGAGGTAAATGAATAAACGTCAAAGTCACATGAGATCTGAGGTAGGTATGGGCGATATTGAGGAGAATATCGAGTACTCATCATCGATGTTAATAGTTATCGAATCGAAATCATCGAAGCGTTGAAGGGTTTTTCCCTATTCTTCCTTCAACATCGATATTGAATCATCGATTTTTTGTCCCTAATCTGAAGCATTTGTTTTGTTGTGAATTCTCGTTTTGTATGTAAATTTTTATTTTTAAAATGGAAATAAAACAATACTCAAATTAATTTTTAGACACAGACATGAACAATGGGAAGCTTTGAAGTTGTTGATTGTGCATAGGGTCACAAAAAATGTACTAAGAACTTAAGTTTAATATATTTTAAGTTTTAATTATTAAATGACATAACTTGCTTTTCTGCAATATAAATTGAATGGCCCTCGGGTGTTTTTTGAGAACGGAAAAACCCAGGGTTTTTTTACAACTCTTGGTGTTGTCAAAAAAACCTGGGTCGACCCTATGTAAAGTTCAACGAACGAACCTAATATATGCAAACCCAGGGGCCCAATTCCGCAAGCGTGAGTTTTCTCTGTGTACACAGAAAGTTGTGTACATAAACTAATCACTTAAAGACCAGAAACCTCTGCTTTCATTTGACATTTGCCTACAAGCTGAAACACGCACACAAGTAACATTTCTGTTCCTCTTCCAATAGACACATTGATAAAAACGCACACAAGAATCTTTTCTGTTCCTCTTCCTATAGACACATAGACAACACAGCCCTAGTAATTTGTTTTTGTTTTGCTTTTCGATTTCCCATCTATTCATGGATAGAGTTTCAAAGCTACAAATACAGCAATGTAAACAAATGGGTTTTGGTTTTACGAAGGTTTCCAATCTTTATTATGGCTTATTTGTGGTTGTGTACACATACATTTTTCCGATTCCACATGGGTGCGATGCATATTTTTTTGCCAGATAACGTGTACACAGATAGGCAAATTTTTTCACGCATATTTTGAGGGTGAATAATTTTTTTGCACGGAAAAGCATTCACTGTTGCGGAATTGGGCCCCAGATAGAAACCCCCATTTGACACCTGGTAAGTTGCTTTCCACGCCACCTGGAAATCAGCGCATGAACTTTCAATTGGATATAGATTTTTTTTCGATTTGACGTTCAATGTATTTCCCATATGAAAAAAACAAAAAAGGGTCTGGAAAGAATGCATTTTACTAATTAATATTATATGAACGGGTATCCATATTATGAATTTAATATAATAAGAATACATGTGAGTTTGTAAATCAAAAAGAATATATATCAAAACTTAATTTTAATTTGCTTTATTTTGCAGATAAAAAATGCAAACAAGCTCGAATTGTTGTCGTTGTATTTTTTTTAAATGAGCTTATGTCGTCAGCTAAAGTGATATCATGTGTGTAGTATGGAAAGGGGGTTTTAGAAACTAAAGTAAAGTAGGGGTTAATGAATGTCTATGTTCCCATATTTTATAAGGCAAAAGCTCAATATGTCGAAATGAGGGAGGTGGGCCTTGAGCAAATGTTTATAAAATGGATGTAGGTATTTGTATTAATTTGAATGTTATATGTATTTTTACATTTTTCTTATTAGCAGAAAATTGATGAAATCATTTGACGTTTGTGAAATTAATTAATATAGATCATTTTTCTAAAGAGAACTAAAAAATATATCTTATCCAATTAACAAAAGCATTTGATATATTCAAGATATAAATAATATAAGAACCCCTTTTTCCGTGGATCCAATAAAAATGTTCATTAATTTTGTTGCTAAGTTTTGATAAGGAATTTTCAATTTTTTTGGCATTTATTGATATAAAAATTACATAAATTATTATAGCTACAAACAAAAAACAATGTTTTTTTTAGTTTTAAAAATTCTTAGATTTTTTTTACATAATTGGTATGCACAAATTATTTGTGCTCTATTCATTTTATAAACAAACATACTTTTCGTAAGAAATATCGTAATTTTATTAATCCTGGCTACGAACCCTTCTTGTTTTTTCGTAACCGATGATGTTGTTTAGCCGTGTTTTATTGGTAATTTATCCGTTGTATCGTAAGTAATTCCCAAAAAAACGCATCGACCGTAGCCCGGATTTTTTGTTTTCACATTGGTACTATTGAATCTCTGTCAGAACTACAGACAAGAAATACAAAGTACATAACCTTTCGTACGTTTCACCCTCCACAACCGATATATTTACATTTCATTCGCGTCGATGAACAAATGTGAATTACAAAAACAATATGCAGCGATTAATTGAGTTTAGCTGTATATGGTTGCGTGAATTTTGAATTTAGCTGTAAATGTGTGCGTGCCCGCTGCTAATTTCAGCTAGTAGACAACTAGTATAACAAGTCAAATTGAAAAATAAATTTAGTTTAATCCATTCGTGGCAAAAAAATTATTAAACAATTAAATTAAAATGGACAATCTTCTGGGTGATGATATGGTAAAACAAAGTTAAAAGTTTTTTTTTTTTTTTTAAATAATAATTAATATAATAATTGCAGGTTTTGCGTGAATTGTGCGAGTCAAGCGACAGTGAAAATGATTTTTTCTTGGAAACGTTTTTTGCAGAAAATATAAGTCTCGAAGACTCCGCAGAGGACGTACAACATGCCACTGTAGATTCGTTCCTGATGACAATCGAATCTTTCAGTGCAGAAGATTTCAAATCGCATTTTAGATTTCGTCGTTCGACAATAGAACATCTAATATGTAAGCTTTTCGTATTCTCATTTGGCAGAGATAAGTAACTAAATCAATTTTTTATTCAGCATCTTATTCTCAGCATTATCTCTCGCTTCATGTGGTAAATAGGGGCGGAAAAATCAAAATTGGATGTAGGAAAGAAGTTTTTATGTACGTTTGGTACATATGTAACTCGATAACCTTCCGACAATTAGGAAATCTCTTCGGTGTAACCAAGTCTTCCGGTTGGGTTGCAGTCAATCGCGTTTCTAGGTGGCTCGTATCTAAAGGAAATGACTACATCAAGTGGCCTCAAGGAACTGACGTTCTGCGAAACTCCCGAAAATTTGAGGAAAGAAAAAAATACCAGGTGTTATAGGTGCCATAGATTGCACTCATATAACAATATCAGCTCCAAAGCTCAACAAAGAGTGCTATTATAACCGCAAGCATAACTTTACAATTGGCTTGCAAGCCGTTGTTGACGCAGATAAAAAATTTATAGATATAACTTGTGGTGAACCAGGATCTTTGCACGACAGCAGAATTCTTAGGCGCTCTGAGTTATTTAAAAAAGCTCAAAGGAACTGCAGCCAACTTTTTCCAGGCAACACCTTTATTTTGGGTGATTCAGCATATGGCACTTCCAGCTGGTTAGTACCACCTTACAAGGATAATGGGAGACTGAGTGAACAACAAAGGTCATTCAATTTTATACATTCTGCAACAAGAATGGTTGTTGAGCATTCCTTCGGATTATTGAAAGGAAGGTTTAGGAGGCTTCTGAAGTTCACTGAACAACGTCATATACGTTCGGTAACGAATCTCGTTGTCAGTGCATGCATTCTGCACAATATATGCATTATGATGGACGACCCATACGAAGATGACAGCATTCCCCAAGAAGCAGTCAATTCACATCCAGGGAATACTAATACAGGAGCTGATGAATCTTCAACAGCCAATCGGCGAGATATATTATTTGACTATTTAGTAGAACATAACATAATCTAAAAATTAAATGCACGACTGGATCGCACGTACATAAGAGCACTTATGTTCGACCACATCGTATGCACAAGAATATTTTTTTTTGTTAGAAATTATTTATAATTATCTTTTAATAAATAAACAAAATTAATAAAATACAAAAAAACTTAAAGTTTCAGTGTACATATTAAACTTAAAAAAAAACTTTTTTTGTAAATTGAATTTTATTTGTGTATATATACATAAGTTCACAGTTTTACTATGTTTTCTAAGTATCACTATTAAATTACCTACTTAACAATAACTGGACAGGTTCTTAATGCCAAAAGTACATATATTCATACCTTAAAATTAATTTACAAAAAATAAATAAATCCGAAAAAGGACTATAATTTGTCATAATAACAAACAAATGTGATTCTATTTTTCCTACTTTACTTGAATTTCCTGTTTTAATAAAAAATTATTATACCTAGCTTATTCGATTTTTTTTTCAATCGAAAAGGAAACATTTTTGCGAAATTGTTCTTCTACATTCATCGTTCGTAATCGTTGTCTTCGTAGTTGAAAGTCGCTGGTCGTTTTATTTGTCTCGCGAGTGTGTGAGGATTTGTGTTTCAGTGTAAGTGCCTCAGCCTGCTGGGATCCATCCCTAGCAACCAAACAAAACAAGAAAGAGGACACTGTCTTCATCTTCAGAGGAATCTTCAGAGAAACTGATGGACCAACATAAACTTCCGCAGTTGCGTATACACAACCAAGTGCAACTTCTAAAGTGATCACTAATAGTAGTAAGAAAAAGGCTGCACTTTCAGCGGAAAAACGCCATAAGACCAGTTCTGCCACTGCCAAAGCTAGTAATCGGACTGGCAAAAAAATCCAATTTGATGAAAAACTTTTGAAATATTTTTGAGTGTCGACGATAGGTGTTTGTGCCTGGATAAAAATATTAGAAATAATGTTTTTGCGCATTTGGAATATCAACTTTCACTGGCGAAATATTTTCTGCTCCGAAAAGCTAAACAATTGCGAATAAATCATGAAAAGACAAACACTAAAAAGGCTTTCGTGGAGCTTCGAAAGATTGTCTCTGAAATCATATACAGTATTAACCAACAATCAGATAAATTTAACTAAATACGAAGAATTTCAATCCATTGGTGGACATTCATAAATTGGATAATGCCCCCAAAATGCCGAAAAAGAGATTTCAGTGGAATGAACAGCGAGGACTCTTAAACTCTATCAAGTACGCTGGATGTCGCTTACAGTTCTGCGCACTAGAAAAAAATCTTTTGAAGATTTTGTCACCAAGTTTTTAAAAGACAAAGTTAATCACAATGGAAACACATCACCTCTTGCCTATGGAAAAGATTTGACCATATGACAAGAGTATTACAATCCAACGACTGCTGCAATACTCTTATCACTTTATGAGAATTTTTCCTCGCGCCTATAGAGCACTAACCATTCACATGGCCGGTTTAAATAGAGGCAAACCTACAATTAATGCGTCCGCAACAGTCATCCCCCAAAACCAAACATAATCACATGCAATCTAGATTACCCCAACACACAGGTTTGGAGTATTTTCTATAAAAAAAAAACAGATTAATTAATTAATTTTTTACAGCTGTTCAGTTTGTGATAATAGATTCTGCCAGCGGCATCACCCGAAATCACATGAAAGAACCCATAACATAGTAGTTTTGGATGAAATGTTAAAAATTAATAAATTGCTATCCATTTATGTACCTACTTTGCAACTCGACACCAAAATACCCGTACTTGGTAAATTCTTGAACGTTACAACTTACAACACAATTGTGGGTATTCAATCAACCGATGCACGTGCTGGATTCATCAATTATACAAGCTTGTGCTTTTCTAAAAATGTATTTATTTAGGTATATACATATGCATTATATATAATAATAATTTATATTTTTATAAATACAAATATGTATTATTATTATAAGATTGCGAAGATTTTTGTTTTTATTACATACATAATATGAACTCAGTCAAAAAGTACATATATATGAAAGTCTAAAGGTACACATTTAATTTTTGTTTTGGATATTTAAACAAAATGTGTATGATTGCTTGTAGTGCATACATTTGAATATCGAAATCGAATTCAAAAAGTTTAATTAAATAGGCACATTAACTTGATATATACTCGTATATACATACAAATACTCGTACACACATTTTGTTTTAATTTCCAAATGAAAATTTGTTTATGTAAGTCTATAATTATATACTTTTTGAATATTATTTTTTTTTTCGAATGTATTCTTTTAGCAGCTCCAATTTTAGAGCTCTTGTTTCTTGTTTCTGCTTCTGGATTTGCAAATACTCAGCCCTTTTCTTATTTTGCTCGCCTCTTTGTTTTGCTTTATCTTCGCGCTTCCTTTCGAAATACATCGAACGTGTCATCCGTGGTATCTTTCGCTTCATGATGCATACGTTTTTGGCGGAGGCAGTGTCAGTAGCAGATTCAGATGACAGACTGAAACTTTCGCGTTGGACATACAGCTCTGGTGAAAAAAATGAAGTTCTGGCAGTCGATGATGGCGCCGATTGCAGGAGTTCTGGAGCTAGTTCCTCCAGATACTCGTAGTCGCAACTTTCGTCGAAATTTTCCTCGGTCTTTGGAAAGGCAGCGGCTGCTTCTAGATTCTGTTTTAAAAGATAAGTAACTATTATAAAATTGCAAAGTAAACCAAAACAAAGACCCACTTCCATTGCGACGACTCCCATGGTTACAGTATGGGCATTTGAGATTATGGGCTTGTTGCCAAAAATCTCGTCCATTTTTTCTATGAATGGTACCACACATGGAGCTGCGCCTGTTCGCTTATTGTTATCTTCTGCGGCTTTGTAGGCTCGGAGAAGGGTTTGTATTTTCGCTTCCAAATGCGAACTAGTTGTTCGCGAATCCTGATACAAATTATATTTATTTTATGTACCTCAGTTTAAAAAAATAAATTAGACTTACAACAATGCCAGCAGAGAGCATATCCTGCAGTAAATTTTCGTAGGCATATTTTTTTTTCTGGTATTGTAGAACTCATTTTCCCTTGCCGCATAAAAGTCTAAAAGAGCCTCCGTTTCCTCTTTTGTCCAATGTTTGCGTTCACTTCTATTCATTTTCTTTTTATAATATTTTATAAGATTTATGTTATTTGTTCGCTTACCTTAGTCTTTCTTTTGCCATTTTTATTTTATTATTTTTAGGATTTAAAATTTGCAGCTGAATATTACCTTGTAAAAAAACAGTTACAGAAAAAAATAAAAATCAATCGTACCAACAAAACTAACAAAATCAAATTCGAGACTCGAATAAACGTCAACCAGCCATCCACCGTAGCTTCTACTTTGGCTTTTTATCGACCGTAGCGAATTGTATAGAAAATGTTACGCCGGATAAACTTACGGCGGATAAATTTCCCAATAAAACACAGTTATTGTTTCTCATTGAAAGGTCTTTTTATCATTTTCCATTTTAAAAGCAAAGCATTATAGTTATCAATTTCAATTTATTTTACGCTTGATTTAGAATCTTTCATGCTTTATTAGTCTATTACGGTCAAAATATTTATATGTACCTTTTCATATAAAATTAATCAGAAAAAGCAATATTAATGATACCCTTTTTTGGTTTTCTCTTATGGGAAATACATTGAACGTCAAATCGAAAAAAAAATCTATCTCCAATTGAAAGTTCACGCGCTGACTGCCAGTTGCCGTGACTCCAAGCGTCAATAGAAACCTGGATCCCGTAGATAATAAAACGCAGCTAATATCAGTAAACTAAAAAAGACAAATCAACTAAAAAAAACTTATAGTTTCTACTGTTTTTGCCAAACGTAATTTTTTTAAGTTATTTCAATTTTCAAACATATGTTATATTTTTTGACAGACTTTCAATTTTTTTCTCCATCTTCAAAATTTTGCTCTGCGTTTGGCAAGCATTTGTAGAAACTAAAATTTTAGAGGTAAACTTTAGTTTTTTCCCAATCAGCATGCTAGGCCTATAGTTATAATGGGTTTGTGTCAAAATAAAATATTCATATATTCTCTTTGTGGCACATAAGTGTTTTTGCATCAAAAGCTCAAATATACCCATGCTCCCAAACACGTCTTTTTCTCGGTCGGAATCTTCTTCCACAAGCATCGAATCGTTGCGGTTCATGCCAAAAATACATTTTTGCCATCCTTAAAAAATGGAATTTGACATAGAGGGTCATGTCAAATGACTTTTCGAAATAATTTCAATTTATGGTTCTATACAACCTTCGCACGCGTTTAGCTTATGTTGCTGCTATGCAACGCTAATACGTTTACAGAAATTATAAAGAGAACAAGTTTATTTTTAAATCGAACCAAACTTATAGACTGACAGCCAACAGCTGATTCTTATTTGACGTTCCTTTTTGGTTGTCAGCCTCTGCTGTCTTGTTGTTTCTTCTGTTCGATTCAATTCTCTTTTGTTGTCCTCCTATTTTTACTTTACTAGCGTTTCCATCTACACAATAGTAGTGGTAGTAGGTAATTGCACTTTTCTAAACTCTGAACAAACTAGCAAAACATATAGTTCGATTTACGTGGGTACTAATTGACTTAAAAAAAGGTGACACCATTAATCCGCTGCTACAATTAAATATGGCCAAAGTTCGAATTCCTGAACAAAAAGTTATTCTTTGTGGGGAGTATGGCGTCGGCAAAAGTTCCTTATTTCGTCGATTCACCAATAATAGTTTTGTAACTGAGACCGACCGGAAATCTACATTAGGTCTGGATCATATGGACAAAGAATACATTGTCGATGATAAAGCAATCAAAGTGAGTAAAAACTTTGTTGAGTTTTTGATATGAGAAATCTCTTCACTTCCTACAATGTATTTACTATCCAATGGCAGCTTCAACTCTGGGATACTGGAGGAATGGAACGTGTTGCCTCTGTCACATCGAGTTACTATAAATTTGCTGAAGGTGCTATACTGGTATTTGCTTTAGATAATGCATCGTCATTTCATTCACTGTCGCAGCATCTGCTAGACATTGTCACTTATGCAGAGAATGCCAAAATCTTCATTTGCGGCAATAAGTCGGATTTGGAGGGGAGAGAACCACAGGTGAGCGATGCAGAAATGGAAGCTTTCTGCGAACAATGTCACAGTCTTATAAGTGCCACATACAAGACGTCCTGCAAAACGGGTCAAGGTGTCGAGGAAATGTTCCGTGACATATCAAATATCCTTGTTGATGCAAATCGCTCAAAAATGGAGTTGCAAGCCCTGGAACAGCATGGATTTAAAATCGATCATCCCGATGAGCCACCCGAAGGCGATGGAAATTGCATTTGCTAGTTCTAATTTACGCACCCTTATCTTTTGTTGATACACCTTGGAATTGTCTTTAATCTTTGTTTCTCCGATCATGAATTGGAAAATGGTTTATTTATTTTCGTTTTTATATTTATCCGTCCCGTATATCCTCATTTTTTGCTCACCATGACTTACATATAAAATAAAGCAACTGAATAAATTTATTAGTGTTTTTATATTAATTTTTTTTTATTCTCGAAAAGATAACTTAACAAATAAACTATAATATCCGATATGGGTATATTTATATATTCTGTGTAACGGTGGATATCACATAGAATAATAAGGAAAATTAAAGAAAATACAGTTAATCAATCTTTCTGTTATTCGAAACCCACTGGTTTGTGTTTTAATGGTTCATTCATTTATTTCCTAATCGTCCGATCATCCATATATAGGAGCATAAATTAATAATTAATGAAAAAGGGAGGAAGTGAAGGAAGTCTAGTGCTGAGCCCATATAATTGTCTTCAAATCAATGCCTTCCTGCACCATTTCCCAAAGTGGTGACATTTCACGTAATTTTTTAACTTGGGCTATACATTTTTCTGCCGTGTAGTCTATTTCCTCAACTGTTGTAAACCTGCCAATTCCGAATCTGTAAAAGAAATTATTTAAGAATTTATAAGAATTACGTTTGTAATACTCTTCCTAGACTAGGCGACTAAACGAATAAAGATTTTTAAAAACGCACGACTAGATCGAACCTCATTGCTCTTATGTTTTATCACATCGTATGTAAAAGATTCTTAGAAGAAACGGCTAAATATATACTAGTAGTTTTTTACTTAATTTTGTATATACTAAATGTCATTAATTTTTGAAGTAAAACTAGTTATGTGGCGTGGCGTTGGGGGTAAAAAATTGCAAGCCGACCGACGACACAAAACCACACGCTCTCAAAAAAATGCGTACCTATAATATTGTTCCTTACGTAATGTGTAATGTAAAATTGCTGAACCATGAATCAAAGTACGAAGGACGGTGAAGTTTGTACAATTCGGAGATGGGGTCGTTATTGGGGATGTATTTATGCAAGTACGGAGTCGTTATCAAAAAATGTCAACATCGTTGTCCTTTGACCGGTTTCCTTGAAATTGATATATATTGCAGCTGACTTAGAATTACGAAAGAAAATTTTTTTTCAAATTGGGGAAGATTTTTTGAAGTGATAACTTTTTATGGGAGGGTAAACCGCTTCGTTGCGTAACGTGTCACGGCGCCAGTCTATCTGACTCACTTTCTGTCACGTATACGGAGAACTTTTGAAATTAATCAAATTAACGAAGAACTTTTGAAGCTTTTCTCAAGTTAAACAATTTCAATATTAAATAGTTCAACTTAGATTATTTTAAGTTATTACTTGTTTTTTTTTTTCTAATAAAATTGGTATGACAATAAACAAAAATACCCGTAAAAACATCCATTTTTGAAATATTAGATTTTCAAAACATTAGAAAAAAATTGTTTTCCAAAATTATGGTATGCAGTATTATTTATAAATTGCAGAACCTCCTATATAAAAATTTTGTTCGAAATCCGTTGAGCCGTTGATGCGAGTTAAAGTAAATGAAATCAAATAATTAGGTGTTATAATTGATAAACAATTAAATCTTAATGCACATGTGAACTATATTTGTAGAAAGATATCTAAAAAAATTTATTTTTTGAGTAGAATAAGGAATTAAATGTCAACAAAGACATCAATTAATGTATATAATACAATGATTAAGAATCACTTTGAATATTGTTCAACTATTTTGTTTATGTGTAATAATCAGATGATGAATATATTACAAAAACTTCAAAATCGAGCCATGAGAATTGTCTTAATGTGTAATGGATTAACTCTAATAAGAGAAATGTTGATTAAGTTATCTTGGAGTGTGAACCAAAGACTAATGTTTAATGCCATAGTATTTGTGTTTAAAATTAAATTTAATATTTTACCAAATTATTTAAATCAATATGTAATGTATCTTAGAGAAGCACAATGCTGGTGACTTTAGGTTGCCATTGTATAAAAACTTGAAAACAAAAAATATGGTTCTGCATAGAGGATTAGATATTTATAATAATTTACCAAATGAATTGAAAATGGAAAATAACTTAAGAAAATTTAAAAAACTTTTACTTGATTATATCAAGAATAGATTTATTTAAAGGAGATTGTAATTATTATTGTAATGAAACTCTTAAATGGCAACATTTTTGCAAAATAAACGAAATAAATAAAAAAAAATGAGATCTACCATTTTTGCCCCAAAAAATTGTATGGTAGGTGGTACCGTTATTTTTTATTTCGAACTAGAAAAAGATTTAAAAAAGAATCGAGCCAATCACCCAGAGAGCTTAAGTACCGAGTTTGAAGAAAATCGCTTCAGCGTTTTAGCCTATAGGTCGGCCTACAGAGAGACAGACAGACGGAATTGCGGGACCTACTTTTTTTTGCGTTCTCATTACCGAGTTCGATTTTTTTCTAAAATGCTAAGCTTGAACAATATTGCCTATATCGAAAGTAAAAATATTCGGCCTTTATTATTAATTCCGTCGTAATCGACGGAACAAATTTCCGATTGCGATGGAATTCGTGATATACACGATTGAGTGCAAAACAGTTGTTTGATAAAACTTATAATAATTTTATTTTTAATCACTGAGTTTCTCAAAAAAACAAATATTGTAATTTGAATCCCCAACCAAAAAAGCCAATAGTCGCTGCAGCTAGGCTTGTTAATTTTTGTATTAGCTTGTAATTTCAATTGCTTGTTAATAAATATTAATAATAATAATAATAATTTTAGTTTGGATTTTGGAATTTTTGTTTGCTACTTGATTTATTTTTCATTTTATTTTATTTTATGTTGCCTATAAACAGTAAGATATACCTAATATCTTATAAACTAATTTACAACTTCGAACTTTGTAAGATAAAGAAAAAAAGAAGAGAATTAAATTTTTATGAGATACATGGATTTAAATAATAAAATTTAACTCTCAATACAATTAATCTACATTACATATAAAAAAAGAGAAGACAAACAAAAAAACAGTCAACTCTCGTCAATTAAACCTGCGATAATTCGAACCTCTCACTAATTCAAATTTATTACGAGTTATCTATAAGATCTCTTAATATTTCGAAAAAAAATCTATACATATTTAAGCACTTGATGGTAATTCGAACAAAAATGTCATCGCTACGTAACAAAACGACGCATTAATTCGAACTAGATGCGAATAAGATTTCATAGATGTACATTTTGAGACAAGTACAAACTTGTATCATCGTTGCACGAGCATTTGTTTGGTTTAGTTTCAGTTATTCTTTCGATGGTTTTGCAGATTAAAAGTTCTTGTTAGTTATTCTGAATAGAAATAGTTAAACGAAAAAATGGAGGCAGGCGGGAAGAAAAAGTGACATAGTAAAATAATTGAAGATTCTTCTGAGTACCCTGTCAACCAAAATAAATCACAAGAAGAAGATTTATGCTACTCAATCTGCTGGAGTAAGGAAAACATTTATATCATTATTATTAATAAGTGGAACTTTCATATTTTTTCTCTCAAAAATTTAAAATTCTTGATAATTCGAAATATTTTAGAAGTCCCTCGAGTTTCGAATTAACAAGAGTCGACTGTTTTTTTAAAAATATACGTCCCCATTTATTTATTAAAAAGATAAAATATTAAGTTCAAGTTATATTAGACTGGAAATAAACAAGTAACTTTCTCCGAAACATGGGTTCTCCCCTCAGTGTTGTTTGAGGAGCCAAATCTTAGTCCATCGAACAGATACCGAGCACAAATAAGCCATACTTTATTAGTATTAGCCATATGTTATTAGTTTATGATACCGAGGTTGATGTGTTTGAATTACATTAAAAAGTAAAATAAGAGTTCTATAGAGTAAAAATTTATCGAGGAGATGTTAGAGATTTGTTTAGCAAAGTTTGAGATGATGTCATATCTTCTTAGTCCATGTAATGTAACAGGCAACAGAATCGCAATCACAGTAATTTTCGCACTCAAATGTTAACAAAGTTAGAACCAGTGGCATCAGCACGCAACTATTGATACAATCGAGTTTTGTCGATATAATCGAGAATTGTTTTGGTTCAATCGATCGTCGTGCATTGTGTCGTTAGAGAACACTCGATTGAAACAAAATAGGTGCTTCCAATTCCAGATTGTATCGACAAAACTCGATTGTATCAAGTTACGTGCTGGGGCCCAGTATTGTATGCAACAATAAACGTATATTTTGGGGAGTAAAATACTGCGAAGACCATTACATACGAAGAACACCATACACTTTTCGTACCGCTACGTTAATGTGCTTATCCCAAGTTAACGTTCTATTGAATAACATTCCTAAATTTCTAGCTAACTTAACATATTCAAAAAATATACACCCGCGCGCCGTCAATATATATTTGCATAATTGACGAAAAAATAAGTGAAGGTTGCTTGTTAATGTAGAGAGAAAAAAGCATGGGTCCAAGTATTGATCTTTAGGGCAAGATCCAAAACGATACGACCAATGCTTGAAAAATTATTAAAATTGTGTTGTTTTTTTTAGGAAGAACATAATAGCATCAACTTATCGGATTTTTGAAAATTTTAAGTCGAGAACGTGTTTTCAGGTAAGTAAACCTAAAAATTAAGACTGATACAATTTAGATTACTTTATGAATACCAAAAATATGAATGAATTTGGTTTCGTTTTCATCTTCGATAATTCGAATTTTTATCACATTTTTTTTCTGATTTCACTAGTCCTCAAGTGAGGTATTTATGAGCTATCAAGGACCTATTTATGAATATGAACTAATTCTGATGTTAGCTAACGTTCAACTTTGTTTTGCAAAAAAATTTAAAGTTTGCTAACTACTTCCGGATAATGATCTATTATTTCGAAACAAATAATTACCTTATTGAACTATGCGCCAAATCGTCGTCTGTTCCAATCGCCCGAAGGACATACGACGGTTCCAACGAGGCCGATGTACACGCTGATCCACTTGACAATGCAACGTCTTTAAGCGCCATTAGCAATGACTCACCCTCGACATAGGCAAACGATAGATTCAAACATCCTGGATAGGTGTGTTCAGGATCACCATTTCGAATAACATGCGGCAAACCTTCCATAATTTTATCCAATAATCGTTTAGAAAGAAATTCAACCCATTTCTTGTCATAAAGCATTTCTCGGTTGGCAATTTCACATGCAGCTCCCATTCCAACAGCTAAGGGCGCTGGAACAGTTCCACTACGTAAGCCTCGCTCTTGACCTCCACCACTTTGAATAGGTACAAGACGAACGCGAGGTTTTCTACCAATATACAATGCACCGATTCCTTTGGGACCGTAAATCTTGTGCCCAGAAATCGACATTAAGTTGATGTTTTCCTTACGGACATCAATAGGAATTTTGCCAACAGCTTGTGCGGCATCTGTGTGGAATAGTACTTTGTTTGCTTTGCAAATTGAACTTATATCTGAGAGAGGCTGTCGGACACCTACATATGTAATTTTTATTTAGTTAGGTATTATTTCTATCGAAATTCATGTGCTTTGGATATTTTTTTTAAGGAAAATTCATATTTTGATAAATAATTCTTACCAATTTCATTGTGTACCGTCATAATAGACACTAAAGCTGTCTGTGGAGATATTGCTTGTTCAAGGTCTTTTAGGTCTATGATTCCATTTGTTTGTACCGGCAAGTAGGTGACTTTAAAGCCTTCTGCTTCCAAGGCCCGACATGAATCTAACACACATTTGTGTTCGGTTTGTGTTGTGATTACGTGATTTTTTTTCTCTCCATAAAATCTTTATTGATAACGTAATTTAAATAGTTATGTAGATACCAATCAAATTAGAAAGAACAAAAACTTAAACCAACCTAGCAACACCCTTAATGGCAATATTATTCGATTCCGTTGCACCGGATGTAAATATGATTTCCTTGGGATCAGCTCCAATTAGATTGGCAATTTGTTCGCGAGCTATTTCGACAGCTTTTTCTGATTCCCACCCATAGAAATGATTTCGAGAATGTGGATTGCCATACTGATGGGTGAGGTATGGTAGCATAGCATCCAAAACACGGGGATCCTAAAAACCGGAATGATATCGAGTGGAATTTGAACTAGTTTATTCATAAGTATACCATGGGAGTTGTAGCTTGGGCATCTAAATACAAGGGTCTTCTTTCAGGTTGGATAAATGGTTTATCTTCTTTCTCCAATGGTTCTGTATGTTTTTAATTGTGAAATTGTATGAATACTTAGATTTTTTATTGGAATAACCTCAAATTTATGTTACCTTTTGATACATTTGAAGAAAGACGAATGCCATTTAAATTTAACATCGCACGTCGGTTCAAGCATTTCATAGCTTCAGGATGCATAAGCCATTTTGGCAGCATTGTAATTCGTTGCATCATTTTTACGAAGAAAATTTAAAACTATTTGGCTACAAAAATAATTTGGTTTCGTAGTTGGACTTTATGATGGTGCAGCCAAAAACAACTCTAGCTGATAAACGAATGTCAAAACAAAGCGTGGGTGAAAAGTTCTGTTTGGGTGCTAAACTAATGGCCTTTTCGATTGGCCGTCCAGAACTGTTCTGACCCCCACAAAATGACAGTTGTTACTCTGTACAGAACAGAAAACGATTCTGGATTTCATTTCAGAATCGAAAACAGAATCACTAATACACTTACACAATTAAAATGTCAAAATAGTCGGCTTGATTTGTTGTGTAATTTCGTTGTGTTTATTGAATTTAAACTCATTTTCTGGTAAAATAAAATAAAAAGAAGCAAGTTATAATTATTATTGATACAAGAAAATGTGTATCTAAATTGAAATCAAGTGTTTTGGAAATTCTTTTTAGCCGATGTGATTTTCTATTAATTTAATTTTCAGAAATACAGTGATATATATAATTCAGAATCAGTCAAATTGCTTACGGCTGTTTTATTGGGGGAACCTGTTCCGGACGGTCAATCGAAAAGGCCATAAAAAAAGGGGTAGTTACATGTAGCTCATGAATTAAATAAAACAGGATTACGACACTTCCAATTTTTTCTCTATTGATTGACATCATATGTGAAACAAAATCTGCTAATTGTTGTTGTTTTGGATTAATGGATATTGTTTCAATATGACGTCAAGAAAAAATAAGATAAACAGAGAAGTGTCGTAATCTTCTTTTATTTGATTCATGCTTGCAGCTATTATTTTGAATTTAGTCCCCTTTCACACAAGTAAACAATTGCAACACGTGTCTTTAGTTTTCACATGAAAAAACTTAGTTGTTAGAAACCCTTATGTTGTTTTCCATTGGTACAAGAATTTAATTATTTTTTGATACAAATCTGCCAAATACTGATATCTATAATTAAATTATTCCATTGGAAAACAAAAATTACTTGGCTGATGTATTTCAGTAGTATATAGAACTTGTATTATTAAAAAAAAACTTCTTATATAAATAATGCCAGTCCATGGGCAAAAAACAAAAATTTCCAATTTAATGATTAGGAATTCTAGTCTTGTTGGATATAGTTCACACTAGATGTTCTTCACGAAATCTATGTAAGATGAACTGAACTTGGCAAAAATTGCGTATTGACAAAGGTCCTCACTAGTCAACTGATGAGTCCATGTGAGATCGCCGGGACGAAACGTCAATTTTTGTTGGATTAAAGGCCGTTAAAAGCTATTTTGAATCAATAATTCAACAAGTCCAAATATTATAGTGCTAAGTCTTCTACTTGGCTGATGTATTTCAGTAGTATATAGAATTTGTATTATTAAAAAAAAACTTCTTATAAAAATTATTTTTTTTTGATTCTGAATCAAATTCGCTGATCCGTATTTTTCAATAAATCTACCCCTATTTTTACTAACATATAACTCAATCCTTGTATAGTTAGATGCATTCAGTTTGACAGCAACTATAAGTTTCACAGAAACTAATACACGCCAATACCATAGTAAAACAAAATTTTATTCATATCGTGTCCCATTCGCCACGAAAAATATAAAATTCCCCACTAAATTCCGAATTTACCAATGCAAGACCCCATTAGTTTGTTGGGAGAATGTCAAGTGAAAAAGAAGAGTCAACAAAGTCTCCCGCGTAAACGAATTGAAGATTTATTGCTGTTTTGTTTTCACATGTTCGTATATTTTGATGTTTATTCTCAATTCAAATTGTATTATATTGTGTTAATTAATTAATTTAATTTAATCAAATCGATACAAAACTTTGTTGTTACACGAAAACTTATTCAAACATCATCACTCTTATATAGGTAAACATATCTCCAGCAATTAGTTTCAATGTAGGAATCAGGACATAATAATGAAATATATACAGTAATCCCCATCTAATCCAATTATGCCACCTGAAATACATCATTTTTGACGCACTTAACAAGGTAACTTAATTACAAAAATCCTCATAGTTGACTTGCTGTCCCATTAAAAAAATTAACTATTTATCTTGATTTGAATTTGCACAAAAAAAAGTTTTAAAAGTTTTTAAAAAAGCTGATGCTAATTTACAATTGCATTGAACAGGCTTTCTGTAAAAAGAAAATAAAAGCACAAAAGAAAATGACAAATTTCCCATAATCCAAATGTCAATTTTAGTGTTGGTGTTGGTAATTTCTATGTGGGTTCTCTGCTCTGTGGATATTTTTTCGTTAAATTGCATCAACAACAAAAATATCTTTGTTCTCCTTCAAAGTTTTTGTTCAATCAAATTAGAACAATAATTAATTTGAAAGTAATTACCTCTGTTGATCTGTTTAATCTCGATTTGCTACGAAGTTTGTCGAAGATTTTAAAACGTGTATATTAACTTTCTCAATAGTGCGTGCTGCAATGGCAAGAAGATCTTCAGCTAATGGAGGGGACATTATTGGTACAACAGATGATTTAGATGAATTGGATACACCGTCCACAGATGGCATCGAAACAGGTTCCCTGGCCATACAAGAATCAGAGCGTATGAAAGAAAAAGGTAAGTGCGTCTTTTTTTTTACTTTTTCATTACATAACCTTATTGAATGTTTCAGAGCTATGGCAAAGGCCAACAACTCACCGGTTGCTTCCAAATGATGGAACAACAATTCTTCGTTTCGAAATTCCATATGCTCGTATTATGCCACCTAAAAGCGAAAATCCAAACATTAAGCGTTATGTCGTCTATGATCTATCAGTGCGTCAGGATTCAGCTGTGATTGATCCAAATCCAGCTACAATTGAAAGACGTTACACAGACTTCCTAAAGCTATACAGCAACTTAAAAAAAAATAACCCAAATGTTTTCAATTCAGTTTACTTTCCGAAGAAAGTTCTTATAGGTAACTTCTCGCCAGATTTAATTGCCGAACGAAGTGCCGCCTTTGAAGCATTTCTAGATCATGTCGTATCGACCGCTTCCCTCAGAGAATCTCCACATTTTCTGTACTTTCTCCAAGATATTGAATTGAGAAAAGCTTGTCAATTGCTGGACGAGCGTCGCAATGAGTCGGCTATTCCATTGCTTGAAAATTGTTTCCGCTTGTTGAACAAGATATTTATGGATCGTTCGAAGCCTGTCTTGCTAATACTTTGTCGACTTGTGGCCGCTTGTACAACATCGCCTGTACCACACCCATCGGCCGATCGATGGGCTGAGTTAGCTCTTCGACGCTATGAAACTTTATGTGATACAGATCTGCTGCCTCTTTATATTCCGCTATTACAAACTTGTTCCCATTTATGGTGAGTTTTTGTGTTTTTGTAATTCTATAATTTCTTAAATTGTTTGTTAGCTTAGCTTAAATTGTTTTTATTTGATGAATCATTTTCGTATTAATTAAAAAAAATTATAATCATGTTATATCTATACATCCATGGATTGAGTAGTGAATGTATAGACTGCTTGCACAATTCGAGTGCCAATATCAAGGTCCATTTTTTTTTCTTAAATTATTTTATGACGTACTTTATTACTTATGGCTTTGTTCGTGCCAGAACTTGTTGCATGAAAACAGCGAAATATATTTAGATATGATTTTCGAATATTTAAAATTGATAGGTAGCCATCAAAAGTTTTGGGGAGAGTACAATAACTCAGGCGCCATTCTTGAAGAACAGTTAGTTACAAGTATTTTATTTTAATTTTTTTTAAAGCCAATACCTTAATCTATTAGTTTATTTTTAAATCAAGTGAAATCTATACATAGTTTTTGAAAAAAAAAACGGTGGCGGTTTTCATAACACCAGCTCATACAAAAACTAATTCATTCAACTCAAAATTTCTTTCCATTTGCATAATATACATACAAACAAGCGTATTGTGCATAATGATCTATCTTGAAATTTTATTGTAAAAATTCTTCAATGGAACTTAAATGTTTTTTTTAAATAATTTAATTACTATAAGCTGCAATTATTAATTAATGATCAGTATCCAGCTAATATTTCACGCCAAGAAACTTTAATACCACACCATCCTGACCCAAGTAAATTTTCAAACTATCCGCCTAAACAATATAACGCTTATTTTAACAATTTGGCTACAAATGTAACAGCTAAACTAGGGATCGGTTTCCTTGTGTGACAAATGAATTGCACACAAACTGATTCAAATAAACTCAAATCTTTCCGCAATAGCAATAGAAATAGAACTGAAAATTAAAATAAATAAATATATACATACCACCAGATCAAACATTCTCTTCTTTCAATTTAGAAAACATAATGAACATGTTCCAAACCCCTGTATTGGTAATTGGAGACTTTAATTGCTGGAGCACTCTATGGGGATCTCCCAGCAGCAACATCAGAGCAAAAATATTCGAAATTTTTTTTGACAAACTCCAACTTCTAAATTCCGGTTCCCCAACCCATTTTTCCACACACAAATCCCCAACTCGCATAGGCTTAACCATAATCTCAGCCCACCTATACCCAATTGCATTCTGGTCAGTACTCTCAGACCTATATGGAAGAAACCACTTTCCAATAGTCACAACAATAACTCTGGACTCAGATAAACCAAAACGAAAAATCGACCAGAATTCCTAATCGATAAAGCAAATCGGGATCTTTACAACTCAAACGCTTTGAGGTTTTCTTCTGCGACTCGAATTTCTCCCAACATTAATCAGGAAGCGGCTTGAATTCTCAAGACAATAAAGACGGCGCCTAATAATTCAATTCCACAATCCTACAAAAAAAAAAACACTAAACCAAATGTCTCTTGGAGACTTGAGATCTAAGCTTATCGTAAGGCCAACACATACTTTCGTAGAGCTGCAAAATCTGCAAAACAACGATGTTTTGAAACATTCACCAACAGCATAAATCCTTGTTCGACACCCAAAAAACTATGGTCAGACATTAAGACCCTCACCGGCAGTTACACCCTACATCATTCAAACTATTAAGTTACATTTACAAACACTCACTTAATTCTCAGACAGCCAATTTTTTTGCGCAGCTGGGTCGAGCAATCAGACGACATCAACTTCCCCTCAGAGTTTTTATTGTATAGAGAGGAACTAATTCTTAAATTGTTAAATATTGGCATATCCTCTAAAATTATCCATATTCTAAGAGCTCTTTATTCAAAAGATTCTATACCTGTTTGGGATGGAGAAAGCCTCTGAAGATTTCATTTTTTCAATGGGTCTAAAACAAGGATGTGCATTGAGTACTCTTTTATTTACGCTGTTTATCGAAGATTTAGTAGAGCACGTAGGGTGTCCATTGCTGGAGAAAATATTCCTGGTTTATTGTATGCAAATGACATTATCCTTTTATTGAAAACTCACGAACATCTTCAAGTTATGATTGAAAAGTTGGAAAAATACTGCGAGACCTGGAATTTATCAGTAAACTTTAATAAATCAAACATATTGATCTTTAGGAAAGGACATGGAAGATACGCCATTTATGAAAAATGGAAGTACCATGGTCATGAAGTAAAATTGGTTAAAGAATTTAAGTATCTGGGTGTAACTATAACAAGTAAGCTGTGTATGAAAAAACACATTAAAGCAAAGCTGTATGAAGCCAAGACTTCACTTCATTTTGTATTTCTTGGAAAAACTGCATTTCAAACAAATCAATTCACCACTCGTTGAAATAGAGACTTTTTAAAGCTGTTGCAAGATCTATCATGTTTTATTGCGCGCAAGTATAGGGCTACAAAGAATATGAAGATGTTGGACAAATACTTCGATTCTTTATGAAGCGAGTTTTCACTCTCCCTTCCGCAACACTGAATTATTGCTTCATATCGAGCCAGGAGTACCTCCGATGTTCATTGATTCACTGAAGATACATTTCGTCTACATGATTAAAATTCTTCAAAACGGAGAAGTAACGGGTGATTTTTTTGCTACTTGGTTTTTGACGTTTATATTTTTGACAGATCACACATGACAAATTCCACGAACATTTGACATTTCGATTCAGTATTGTTTGCCATTTCATCATAAATAGACTTACGCCTGAACAACGTTTGCAAATTATTGAAATTTATTATCAAAATTCGTGCTCTGTGAAAAATGTGTTTCGCAAGCTACGTCCGTTTTTTTTCCGCTCATTTTTGGCCAAATAGATACGTGAATAAGCAGAATTGCAGTATTTGGAGTGAAGAGCAGCCAGAGGCAATTCAGCAGCTACCAATGCATCCCGAAAAATGCACTGTTTGGTGCGGTTTATGGGCAGGCGGCATCATTGGGCCGTACTTCTTCAAGGACGATGAAGGCCGCAGGGTAACGGTCAATGGAGAAAAGTACCGTTCGAAGATAACAGTTTTTTTTTTTGCCGAAAATGCAAGAATTGAACTCGGTCGACATGTGGTTCCAACAGGACGGTGCCACATGCCACACTGCACGCGAAACCATGCATCAATTGAGAGGCGAATTTGGTGAGCAGTTGATCTCACGTTTTGGCGCAGTCAATTGGCCACCAAGATCATGTGATTTGACCCGTTAGACTATTTTTTGTGGGGCTATGTTAAGTCTATTGTCTATGGGGACAAGCCAAACACGATTGCTGCCTTGGAAGCCAACATTGAACGCGTCATTGGTGAGATTCCGGCCGAAATGTGTGAAAAAGTTTGCCAAAATTGGACCTTCAGAATGGACCACCTGAAGCGTAGCCGCGGGCAACATTTAAGTGAAATTATTTTTAAAAAGTAAATGGCAGAAATTGATTTATCGATCCAAATAAAAATTTCATTCACTTTTTACAAGTTTCTGTGTTTTTTTGAATTTTCAAAAACCAAGCTCTTAAAAAATCACCGTTTATTTCTAATTCACTTGATGGATGTATAGAATTTGATATTGACAATCCAACCGAATTTAAAAGATGTCTTTACGCCATGGTCTCCAAATTGGATGAAAAGTATAGACGGTCGTATACCAACCAGGCAAAAGCATTGCAAATTAGAGTTTAACTTAGGAGAATTAAAGTACTTCAATGACATTCATTCAACCAACATGATATCTTCAATTCTACAAGCTAGAGAAGAGATACTTCCCTTGAACTTCATATCTCACAGACCAGAATTGCCCATCAACTGTGAAATCGGCAATACCCATAATAGAGAAAATATCGCGCACTTTCTAGGAACTTGCCTAATTCTTGAAGAAATTCGTCGAGACATTTTTGGGAAGAACCTTTTTGATGCAGAGGAAGTAAAAATTTTGAACGGGGCAAAAGTTTGGCAAAAGCTCTACAAATTTATTCAAACTGCAATGTCTTACAGAAATATAATTCTTACTGAATGCTTTTAACATGTATCAGTCTTTGTTTAAAATCTTGATATTTATTCTGTTTCTGAGATAAATATATAATTTCAAATGTTTTAAATTTAAACTGACTTAGTTTTGTTATTGTTTAAATTGCATTTATTCTGTCAATCTGACCGACGGTTTTTAAACCAGGTCATAAAAGACTTCTAATCAAAATTATAAACTGAATGTTTATGTTAATAAAGTCTATTCTAAATCTAAAAAAAAGTCTACAAATAAATGTATCTAGAGACCCCACATATACATCTGCTAAACAAATCGAACTGCCGATCAATTTAATTGAATTTGAAAACTGCCTTAATTAGATGAAAAGCAAAACACCAGGTTTCGATTGGATTTCGTACCCATTCTTAAAAACTGTCCATTGTCACTCAAGCTCCTTACTTTACCTCTCTATAATAAGGTTCCTCTTCGCTTATATACTTTTCCTTTAAAACAGTAGATTTTCAGTAGCATTTAGAAGATTACAAAAAAATGATTAAAAATAAAGAAAACTAGGGCTGTAAGAAGTTACAATTTGTTTACGACCATTAAATGCCCTATAGTATATATTTCTGTAATCAAGTAAAACTTTTCGGTTGACGTGTTTTTTATTTAATAATATGTATGTATATGTTTAATTTTAGGTGGCAGAGAGGGCGTGACCAAAAGCTTATAACCGATCGACTCACAGATATGTCAAAGAAAGGAATAAATATAAATAATAGTCCACCACTAATGAAAGCAATTCACTTGATTGATCCACAAACTGAAACAATATAAGCTGAAGAAGCACTGTATATTTATTTTATCTAAGTTTAATTGTATGTGTTTATACATCTATTTTTTTAATCGAACTTCCATGCACTTTTTTTTATTAAATGCTTGCGGGAAAGTAGTTGGTATATGTTAATATTTACATTGTTATTATTTTGTCATGATTTTTTTTTTTTTTTTTGAGTATTTCTTTTTAAATACTTTTAATTTGCTTTTAATAATGCATTTGACTGAGATTATTAATTTAACTCGAATATAATTTTTTATATTTTCTTTATATTCTATTTTGTTACAAATTTATTGCAATTTTTGCAAACAATAGTAATTGACCAGTTTTAAAATTTATTTTTTTTATAAAAAAAAAAAGAATTTTCAATGTTTTATGTAATGCACGCCAGCAATTATAATATAGTATAAGAAAAAATCCGTCAATTTTTAACTGAAACATAAACATTTTACTAGAATGTAAAACATATACTCATATATTATAGGATATTAATAAATGGATAAGATTTGTAAAAAACAAAAATGAGAAAATTCGTTAATTTTGATTTAAAGGGACTGCTTAAGTGAAGTGTAACA
Organism: Philhelius pedissequus; assembly: GCA_910595825.1. Taxonomy (NCBI): domain Eukaryota; kingdom Metazoa; phylum Arthropoda; class Insecta; order Diptera; family Syrphidae; genus Philhelius; species Philhelius pedissequus. Next base: position 312,749,255 of record OU343160.1, on the reverse strand, counting down.
GAAATTAAATTAGTCGGGAAAATAATTTTTGTTTGCCATATCATGATAATTGCATATCAGGCTGCACAGCACGCTGAATTCTCTACTTTGAAGTCGTCTTCGACGAACTATTACAACACAAAATCCGAAAAGTCAAGTCACTGTCGATACTACAGGTTGCAGCAGGCGAACTGATTTTTTTTTAAACTGAATTAGACAAATAGTATAAGAGATATCATCTTTCGTTCTGGTGAATGCATTGGCCTATCCGAGTTTTGAAGTTTCTTTCCACTCTTATCAGCATATCATCGTTTATATTGTCTAAAGCGGCTTTAATATTGTTTTTGAGTTGACCCAGGGTTATTGGATCTTCGATGTGAACTAGAGATTTCAGATAGTCCAACAAAATGAAATAACACGGGGCTAACGCGCTGGTCACTAAAGATTCATCGAAGTGTCATCCTGCTGAAACCAGACATCTCCCACCGACATCCATTAAGTTTTGATAAAAAAAATCTTCAATCATGTCGACATAGCGAACATAATTGACAGTAACTGTGACAATTTTCTTCAAAAAACATGATCCAATGATACCTGTTCTGCACAACGCACACCGAACAGTCACACGTTCTGTACATTACCGATTTCCTTAAAGGTGTCCATCCATACAAGAATCGATTTACAATCAGGAGCGCGACCTGCGGTGGCTGTATTAAATTTATTTCAGAAAGCACGTTGCGTGGCCATGATTGAACGGCCGTTTGAAAAGTACGACTCCAACGGCGAACGCGCGCTCCTCCGTCGTCCTCATCATGATCGTTTCGTTACTAAACCTACAAGAATTAAAACGTTAGATTTGGTTTTCACTTTATTACCTACTTATATACTTTGATTTACTCAATAGGATTATCCAATAACATATCATTTATAAAATTGCCTTTTAGACACTTATGTAGTTATATTATTATACGAGTATGTATACTTTACTTAAAATGAACATTTAAGTGATAGAACTTTTAGTTTGAAGAAAAAAAAATAGCCAAACTATGTAAATTTTACTGTAAAATTAATCCAAAACAAAATACCTATTTATAAGCATTAATTTTTGCTCATAATTCCAAAGAAACTATATAATAACAGTAGAAAAACTGCCACAAGCCCAAAACTGTAAACTTTTTTTAATTTGTAGATCAACAATCGACTCGCCTCCTCGTAATAATAATCAAACAAATTTTAGGAATCATCATCATGATTCAGCATAAATTAAAACAAAATAGTTTTATTTTAATTCTTACAAATTACAAAATACGTAAAATGAATTACCTATTTTTAAACCATTTGTAATGTAAAGAAGAATTTGTATCTTTATTTGCTGTAATAGAAATATGTATGTATATACATATGTACGATTAGAGATACTTATGTATTTACCTAAATATTTGTTTTTGTTGGCAAGAAAGAAATTGTTTCATTGATTTTCAATTGGATTGAGAACAAAAATAGAAAATTATCATCTAAATATTTTCGAAGCTACCTATAGAGATTATTGATGGGATATAGAGAAATATTACTTTTTTATAATTGTTGTGCCTAAATATTTATAATTTCTACTTTCTCAAAGAATGTAATTCGTTTTTTTTTTTAAATCTTCATATTATTTTATTTAGAAGAATTGGAATGGGGTACTAACTTTTTGCTTCAATCTTTTGTCATAATTGTGCTTTTTACTCAGTAATTCACGGTCGTCAGAGATAAATAAATTGGAGAGTAAAGCCTCTATACTTGCTGATCAATGAAGATTGTCAGCACAGTATGATAATGGTGAAGCTGTTTTTCAAAATAATGGCACCTATTTATATCATCACGACGCCAATAAGTTTCACAAAAAAAAAAAAATCAAACATTACTAATCTAAAATAATTGTTTTTGTAATTCTTAGCAAAATTGTATATCCTCCAAAACCCGTCTGCCAGACATCTGAGGGCAGATCGAGATCGTGTGTAAGAGTACCTTTTGTAATTGAAAGTAAGTTTTTAGGGTTTTTCGATGAATTTTGACTAACTTTTAATTGAATTTGAAAAAAAATAGTTTTGCTTCATTTTAAATTATTATTGATCATTTACAAGATTCATAATTTTAGTTTCTTATAAGACAAGCAAAATAAACCATTCAACCGACATAACTTTATAATGTTGACTAGAGTTTGAAAAAAATCTAATAATGGACCCTATCGGGAATTTCGATACCCAGAGAATATTTTACTACCTTGAATTTTTTTCTGTGATCGTAAATCTCCAACGGAATAAATTTGACTTGAAAAAAAATCCTATGAAATGACAGCAAAACTCCCTGAGAAAGTTTATTCCCAATACCAATAAATTCCGAGGTCCACTTCCAATAGAACACATATTTTTTTGTTTTCGGCAATTATCGTTATTTTTTTTTTTATAAAAGAGTGTGTGTACCTATATATGTACACGCGCCAGAAGTTAAACTTTATTTATTTTTTATTTGGCAATCCGGAATCCCTCTTCGATCCGGGATCCCAACTGAACAATATTTTTCATTCTGACAATTCTGAATTTTAAAGCGATTGTACTATATGTGTACAATTATGATCCAAAAAATGACAACAGTCTAATTTGGCATAAATGGGTGAGTGCTTCCGGTTTCGATTCTGATTTCAAGTCCAGAAGCAAAATTCTCTTCTTTTCAGAATTAGAACTGTTATTTATTCCCAAGTAAACGCTTTCAGAAGAGTCCAGAAGGCTTCCGAATTTCCAAATAAAAACGACATTAGACTTGTGGGTTCGGTCCCCAATCTATGCAGCATTCTTTTCTATACCTACAATTATAATTGGACGACGCGCCGCCCATGAGCTAAACTGATATAGTAAATACCTTATTCTCAAATACACTGTGCCATGCCAACACAAAATTCTTTCCCATCTTTCTATTCCTTCTAACTAGTGCCGTGTAATTCAGGTTGCATTTAAAAGACTAGGTCTTACAAGAATATAGTTAAAATTATTATTATTATTATTAAAGTTTGAGTGAGGAAAATCGTTTCGGCGGCTAATAGACGGATACAGACAGTCGGACGGAATTGCGGGGCCCTCTTCTTTCGTGCTCCCGTTTTATCAAAATCTCGAGTTCGAGTTTTTTTTCAATCCCTAACTTGCTCTATATAGTATAGTACAAGTACCTACAAAAATATCGTAAGTAAAATGTTAGAATTAATATGTATTTCTTATTATTGATAGGTTTAATAGATTCATCTAATATACTCTTGTAATGGCCACCCCAATACATTATGTTTCATATATTATAGCTTACATATATGTAAATCAAAGAATCGACTTGTTTAAATTATACAAACCACATTGTTAATGTATCTTCGTTCAGCATTATTGGCTGCTGCTGGTTGTCTTGTCTAATCAGTTATCTTTCTATATTTACAGAGTGTTGTTGATATACTCGATATATTATTTAGTTAGTTAGGTACCTTTAATTGGTACGGTTGAATGATATTAAAAGCATTTTTGTCGAGACGTGTGTGTAGGACACGTCAATCTTTTTATTTAAAGTGCTACAAAATTAAAGCGAATTTAAGTTGATTAAAAACAGCTTGCCCTAAATAATTTCAATATTGAATATTCTGTGCAATTACTATTTGTATAATGATATTTGAGAGCAAAAGTTGTCTGTAGTTTAAATTTGCAACGGTCATATGTATGTTAATGACGTAACCATTGAAAATAAATAGATAATAATTGTTTACATTCGTTTGAATATTGTAAAGTTAAGGTAAACAGCTGCTGGGTGTTAAAAAAGTGTTGATCACAATAACCTGTTCCACACAGTTACTATATTTGTGTGCGGTTTTGATGTTCTAATGGTTTCAGTGTGGGAATGAAATGGGCCTTACGTTTTGGAATGTTCATCAATATAAATAAATAATTCTTCAATTTTGTAACTATATTAGTTGAAGGATATAAAATAAAAAAGGAATATGGGAAATAAGATATCTTGTGGATCAGAAAAGCTAATTTCGACTTGCTGCCAGAAAGACTCATGGTCACCACCAAAGCAACAAACCGAAATTCAAAGCGATCGGTTTTCTATGCAGAAAATCGAACGTAAATTTGTTGGTAAGAACAAGTGTTGTTTTAATGGTTTTTTTTATAAGAGTAGGTAGGTAGTATGTCATATTTCTAACCTTAGGTCTTCTCCAATGAAGGTTATTAGTGATAATATGATAATTAAATAAAAAAAATAATGCGATAATTGCATTAACAATCATTTATTTAATTGTTTTAACCTATATATTATTATGCATTTGACCCTAACAAGTGTCTTGATTTTCATAGAATCAATTCATTTTAATTGACTGATTGGAAGCTGCCTAAAGGAGTTTCAAATTTGTATGCTAAAAAAGATAGATTGTAGTTGTGTTTGGTATCTTTTTGTAGTAAGGAGTGGAACAACTGTCAAACTTCAAGAGTGGGAAAAATTGTGTAGATCTTGGAACAAAGTAAACAAACGCAAATTGGCCATATTTGTATATAAAACGTCAGTGGACCCAAATACAGAAAGGAACGATGGGCTATGGATATAATTGAATGAACACTCAAGGCATGACTAAATAAAATGCACGCCTGGATCGTACGTACTTGCTCTTATGTTCGATCACATTGTATGCAAAAGATTCTTAATAGAAACGGCTAAACACATTTTTAAACTCGTTTTTACTTAATTTTTCTTACATAAAAAATTCTTAAATTTTTTCTAAAAAAAATAGGTATGACAATTTAAAATATTTAATAATTACTATAAACTTAAAATTTCAAAAAATTATCCTAAGCATGTTTTCAAAATATTGAATTATCAATTTTTTTTTTTTTCAAAAATCCAATAAAACTATTTTTCGAAAACTTTGTGAAATGCAGTATTATTTAGAATTCAAAGAACTTCATGTGTAAATTTTTTTTATCGAAATCCATTCAGCGGTTTATGAGAAAGTCGAAAATAAAAAAAATTATCGTTTAGCAGAGGTGCCGTTAATAACAAAATATTAAAAAAAAATGTTGGGTCAAAACGTAGACCATACCTAAAGCAGAACACGCACTTTTTTTTTATCAAAATCGTTACAGCCGTTTTCGAGATAATTAATATGATAGAAAAAATTGTATGGCAAGTACCGTTAGTTCTTATGGGGCTAAAACAACGATTCAAACATCTATTTTAGACAATCACCTAAGTGCCAAAAAATTCGGTTCAGCCATTTAAGGCTTTAGAGCTTTGTACAGACATACAGGCAGGCAGACAGACAGAATTGCGGGACCCACTTTTTTTATGTTCACCATCATCGTCATATCAAGTTTGATTAAAATCTCGAGTTCGATTTTTTTTTGCAAATACAAAACTTGCCCTAGTACCTACATACATATACCGCAAGTAAAAAAGAATACTGAACAAAAATATTCTATAGAATAAAATGAAAAAACGCTCGAAAATTCCAGTGAGCCATTATTAAAATTTTCCACTTTTCGATTACAGTCGACTCTCGTTAATTCAAACCCGCGATAATTCGAACCTCTCACTAATTCTAGAAAATCTCTTAATATTTCGAAAAAAATCTATACATTTTTAGGTACTTGGAAATTCGAACAAAAATATCATTTCTACGTAACAAAACTACGCATTAAACAATCGACAATTCAAAGATATCAGATTTCATAGAGGTACCTACATTTTGAGACAAGTTAAAACTTGTGTAATCGTTTTACGAGCATTTGCTTTGGAATTCTTTTTTTGACACACACTGTTTGCTTAGTTTAGTTTCAGTTATGCCGGTCGTCCACTAAGTGCGCAACAAGCTCAACCAACTTCATTCAACTTTTCATTCAACTCCATCGTTGGATGTCAAAACTTACAACATCTTACACTAGTGCGCGAACTTGGGTTCTTCACGTTGAGCAACGAAGCCAGAAGAAAAATTGAACAAAACGTGTTTGGAGCCTCGTACACATAGTTGACAAACTTAGTGAAATGTTGAATAACCTCGTACACCTAGTTGACAACTCGATCAATGGAGAACTCCGTACACCTAGTTGATCAACGTATTCAATTGTTGGATAGCTTCGTACATATAGTTGACAAACTTACTCAGAAGTTGAATAACCTCGTACACCTCACCAAGACGCACTCGTTGAGGAACGCGTTCATCGCACGCGCTATAGCTGCTCAGATATTGATGACATAATTTTTACTTGTAAACATTTTTTTAAATGTCGGTGTCACACACATCTTTGCTGAAAAATATTGAAATTAAATTTTGTCCAGATTAAGCATAATTTCGGACAAATCAAAAATAAAACAATGACATAAATAAATAAATTTGAATTTTACATTTAGTTGGTGTGAGTGTGTGCGTGCTTCTGGTTTTGATTCTGACTTTAAATCCAGAAGGAAATTTCTCTTCTATCCAGGAGAAGAACTGTCATTTGATACCAATCGAACAGTTTCAGAAGCATTCGGAAGCCTTCCGGACGACCAATCGAAAAGGCCATTAGTGAAATGTTGAATAACCTCGTACACCTAGTTGATCAACTCGTTCAATTGTTGGAGAACTCCGTACACCTAGTTGATCAACGTATTCAATTGTTGAAAAGCTTCGTACATATAGTTGACAAACTTACTCAGAAGTTGAATAACCTCGTACACCTCACCAAGACGCACTCGTTGAGGAACGCGTTCATCGCACGCGCTATAGCTGCTCAGATATTGATGACATAATTTTTACTCGTAAACATTTTTAATGTCGGTGTCACACACATCTTTGCTGAAAAATATTGAAATTAAATTTTGTCCAGATTAAGCATGATTTCCTCTCATAGAAAAAAAATGTGGCTGCCATATTAATGATATTGGAAAATAAACTACAAACAAAAAATGAGCAGTGAACAACACTGCACCAATTTTCAACTTGATGTCAACACAATACTTCAACTCATGTACGCACACACATTTTGTCTTATCCAACGCAACGCACAGCACATAATTTCCCGTCAACAGCAACCAACACCAAACAAAATTAAAAAAGTTGATCAACGAGTTGAACAAATAATGTGCAACACATTATCTTGAAAACCTTGCTCAACGCGTTGAACCACTATTTTCAACGAGCAACACGAGCTCGTACACAGCCGTACACTAGTTGAACAATTCGTTGAGCAACGATCTCCAACCGCATTAAAGTCGTTGGTTGGATGGAATTGAGGACATCGTACATTAGAGTTGAGCGTGTTGAACTCGAAATTTGTGCGTTGAATGCCTAGTCGACGACTGGCAACTCTTTCGTCGGCTTTGCAGATTAAATTTTTTTGTTAGTTATGAGTCCAAGAAATTATAAATGCTAGACGAATTCTGAATAGAAGGAGTTAATGGAAAAAAATGATACAGCAAAATAATTTAAAATTCTTCTGAGTATCCTCTCGACCAAAATAAAGCACAAGGACAAGATTTATGCTAGGTACTTAATCTGCTGAAGTAAGGAAAAAAATACTATAATAGTTAATAAGTCAAACTCTCATATTTTTTCTCTCAAACATTTCAAACCATTTAATATTTCAAATTCTCGATAATTCGTAATATTTTAGGAGTCCCTCGAGTTTCTAATTAACGAGAGTCGACTGTATTTGTGTTTTCCTGACTGCGTTTTTTTCTTTATTGCTGATTGCCTTTAGTTTTCAATACAACTATTTCATTCTAGTTCACAAATAATAAACTTTTCGCTCAACTTCTCATTTCTTTCGAATGTGCCCATCACTAACACAAGCAAATACTCACAAAAATTCCTGTAGTAAAATTCTCAACTTTTTCAACGTATAAGGGAAGTTTTTCTCCTCCACTTTGACAGTCTTTCTAGTAATATCTTAGTCCCCTTTCACACAGGGAAACCAGTTGCTGGAAATTTTTTTGACGTTTTCCTTTAATTGCCTTGTAGCTTTCACACGAAGATATTGATTAGGAAACTGAGTTGCTCGTTTTTTGAATTGCTTTTGATTTGGCATTCGCTTTTTGTAAACAAACAATTTGCTTCGCTGTTGGAAAATTAACTGCAGCTTATTTTTAGAAAAATAAATACAAAATAAAGAAACCAGGTGCGGTTATATAGGTAAATGTTGTCTTTTTTATTGTGGTTGTTAATAATGGTTTGCTAAATTAATATATTAAAAGGTCACGGAAAAATAATGAACCAAGAGAAAATAATTGATTTGTGTGCAGATTTGTGGGAGTGTGTTTCTCTTGCCATCCAAATTTTGGACCCAACACATGATAGTGATGATGGGATGATTATATTGGGCTTATTGGAATATGCACCTCGGAAGCGTTTGAACAATCCCAATGAAGAGGGTAGTTTTGGAATTAATTCCTACGCTTAAGATCGCTAATGAGTCATAAATAAATGGAACAAAACTACTATAAATCAAAACAAAGTTTTATTAAGATTTTCTGTTATATAAATTTAATATTAATTTTATTAATATTAATTATTTTATTATTATTAATATTAATTAATTTATTAATTTAATATTTTTATATCGCTTCCACACATTAATTATTATATAAAATATAAATTCTTTTATTACAATTATTAAATTCTAGTTCTTCATAAAACCAAGATTTTGGTACATGAATATCGTCCACCCCGGCACCGCTTTTTTGTTAATGCTTCCACATTTTTAAAATCTCGCACAAATTGTGTTCTTAAATTTTTTAATTTTAGTTTTATTAACTGTATAGTAATTCGCGGATTGTCTTTTTTAAGTTCTTCCAAAATTGCATTAAGAGTCTGACCTCTTCACCCTATCTATGTGATGCTGCACATTGTATAAATTCTCATGTTCTTCATAGAGGTATATTAATTTTTGAATTAAAGCTCTTGACCAAAAAAATTTCTTATCCATTTTATTAATATTTACTCAATACAAAACACAATTTGAATTGAAATGAAATATGTATATATATTCAAACGTCAAAATCATATAACAATAGTATGCAAAGACCTATAATCAAAAAATAGTAAGCAAACTAATCAATGAGTAAAAAGTCAGAACAGAAAAGGACAGCTCTTTTGCAATTAAAATTGCATTTTTTCTACAAGTTTCTAACTTGCTGTCAAAATAGGTCTGATTTTTTTAATTACTAGCTTACTTATTTTATTTGTCGCAATTGATTGCACAAAAAAGAAGCTTTCGAAAGAAATGCCAATCAACGCTGCCTTTAGATTTTGGTGTTAAGGTAGTAGACGATGTGCCATTCTCCAAATTTGGAGCTGTAAAGCTTGGTTTACTGTTGCTCTTATCGCCATTTCCGAAGAACAACAGAACCCACTTTGCAATGTGTTGTCGAAATTGGTAAACCAATTTTACTAGCCAGAAGTACTGTTATGGGAGCTCCAATTTCAATAGTAAGCCCGCTATGCTTGAAACCAATGGTACCAGTGTTGTCCATATATAAAACTGCAAACACTAATTCAATTAATATTTCGATATTTTTATGTTTGTGTTTATATGTACTTCAATTACGTTTGGGACCATCTAATAGAATGCTGATGAAGTTTATGAAAATAGTAACTCTGTAGAACACTGTCAAAGAAGCTAGTCCTGCTTTGAGGGGATCACTTGCGCGTAAAATGAACTTTCTTATAAGAATAAACAGCGAAATGCTAACAATGGCACTCATAATTTGCGAAATAAACCAGGAACCAACAATTGTTGACAGCGTTGACCACTTAACTTCTTGGGTTCCCCGCGCCGCCAAGCTAAAACCGGTAGTTGAACCAACAATACTGTGGGTCCCAGAAATAGGTAGCTTGAGAAACGTAGCTACTAGTAACCATGCAGCACTGCTAGCCAGAGCGGACATACAACCCAACATTAGTTTAGTTACCGAACCTTCATATAAACAAACTTCAAGAATTCCTTTTGGCATTGTGTCGGAAACCTTATATCCTTTAAATAGCAAATAAATAAAGATTAATCTAAGATAAAAAAAATTGTGTTTTACAAGTTACCAATAAGTACAGCTCCTGAAATTTCACAAATTGTAGCCAATACGCATGCCTGCCGAATGCTCAAAACACCTGAACCAACACTCGTTCAAAATGAATGCAATATAAAGGTAATTATGACCATCCACAAAAGCTCCGGTGAGTAAGGATCCATGGTTGTTTTTCGAAGTTTATTGGTTTTTTATGTTTAATCCGTTTTGTTAGTTTTCTTGCAGCAGAAATAATAAACAACACGATTTAGTTGAGGACGCTGATTGTTTTATCTGGCGTTGAGGACAACATGAATAACCACCAGTTTTATGAAGTATGTTTGAAAACAATTATACTAAGAATTAACTCTGCGCCCGACAAAAGAAACAGACGAGTACTATTAAAAACTATTTTAATTTTCATTGGGAGTGAAAAACAAATTTCGTTCGGAGATATTGCATTATTGGACGTACCCATGAATCAGAGAAAACAACGACACTTCTCATTTTATTGACATCACCAGAGATCAAAATCCATTAATCCACAAACAGCAACAATTTGCAGATTTTTGACCTCTGGTGTCGTCAAAAAAAGAAAAACAAAGAAGAGTCGTAATCTTGTTTTGTTTGATTCATGGGACGTGCGGAACTAGCGTCGGGCGTATTCAGCCTGATGAAGATGTTGTGGGTTTCGCTGAAATTATATATGTCACCTTTGCAAGGAGTGGTATGTCCTAAGATTGGTTCTTCTGGTTGAATATGATTGCTGTGATGGTGAGGACTGTGCTGTTGAATAATTGATATTCGTATTCTCATATGGTACTGTATTGGCACAGGACGGTAAAATATCGCCCAAAAGTTATTACAGGCGGTATAACTGGTGGATAAATTGATCCATCCTCATAATGCAGGTTTCCACCGTTCGGAGCTATGTATATGCTGTCCGGTTGTGTGCCGGTGGTGGTGGTGGTCGTCGTATTGGCATAGAGATTGTGTGTTGGGAGCAAGGGAACTGCTGGTGCTCTAATCGCCACCATCGACGGCGACAGTTGGACGCATAAACAACTGGCAGGATGAAATGACTGATACCTGTGGTGCTGCCTGCTGCTGATTCTGCTCGCTAATACAGGAACTTTATTATAAACCAAATGTGATGATGAAGCCACAAGCTGAGAGCTTAGTTTGTCCGTGCATTTTTGTTGTCGATTTTCCATGTCTAGACGCATAATTGTATGTATAAAATGTGTACCAACTCGTGATGGATTGAATTAAATGCGGCCAATGGCATTGCCACAATCATCACAGGAACAGCCGCCGGGAAACCTTGCCTACAAGAATTAAAACTTAAAATTTTCTTTCACAATGAATTTATTTAAGTAGCTCACTTGGTTTGGTTTAATGTTGTAATAATATTACTGTAAGAAACAATTTCTCTTTAAAAAAATATATGTTTGACTGATAGATCTGTCTCCGAAGACAGACGTCAAAATGAAAATCTAAGAAAATTTCAAAGCAAAACGTCAAAAAAATCTCTTCAAATCGTTGACCGGGGAGATTTTTTTCATTCCCCTTACTTCTTGCCCTTCTCACCCACAAGCTCCCAGTTGCCGGCAACTCAGTTGCCTTGTGTGAAAGGGGTCTTAGAGTTAACAAACACCATTTTGAGCAAATTTGTACATTCACAAATAACAAACAGATCTTGTACATTAACCAAAAAGTATTAAATCTGTTTGTTAACTAGACATTTTCACCAAGTTTCCCAAGCTTGTGTTTTTTTCCTATGGGTTTTGACAGCAAAATGTGAAAATGTGTACAATAACCAAACACACCTGTTGCGCGATAATTATATCTAATACACAATTTTACTAAGGAAAATTACTTAACAATAAATTATTTCAAAAATTTTCTAATATATTTTCAATAAAAAAAACACATTATCTGAACTGTTTTTAGTAAGGGGGCGTGGCGTGATAGTTGTGTGCTCGCCTGTCAACCTCGTGGTCGCAGGTTCGTTTTCTGCCGTTGTCTATGTCTTCTTATATTTCAATAAAAACCAATTCTAAAAATTGTCATAAAATGAGTTGCTCAGGCATAACACTAACAACATGTGATTGAGTAAACTAGTTATCCATAAAATATGACAACGAAATAAATAAAATAATGCGAATTATAAGAGACATAAATAAATAAGACCCGGTAATGTTCTCCCCATTAGTTCAGCCGCCATCCCTGGAGATAAATCTGAGACAACAACCGCCACACATCTTTCCTATCCTTCTTTCTCTTCTTTCACCGGATGGCCGCGCTGTGTTAAGATCATATAAAGCGTATTCATAATCCCTGGAGCGCGTGCAAAATTATAAAAAAAAATGCCGCTTTAAATCTGATTGCGCTGATATTTTGTCTTAAATGTAGTTTATTATTTTATGATTAACATAAAATTTCAAAAAGCCGCAAAGGTATATGGCGCTCATCATATTAGATGAAATGGTAAGGCTTGGCAAATTCAAATCAAAAGCAAGCAGCAATCCCACTTTGGTAGTAAAACAACTTACACGAGACGGTACCGGTGATATGATAAATAGAATTGATATCATAGAAAGGGGCTAGTTATGTAATGGTACCTATCCGATAGAATCGTTTATTTTTTGTTTGCCTTTTCAAACTCCTCGAATATGGTAAGCTGTAAAAAAATGGAACCAATCGGTTTCGACGGATTAGCTCAGTTTCAACTAACGCCTCAAACATGTGATTGCCTTAATGCTAAACCGTGTCGTTAAAATTCATTTAGTCGCCTGATATCGGTGGGTTAAAATTTTAAATCAAGGCTAAATCACGGTTTAAATATTCGTACAATTGGCTGAATTTTTTTTATACAAATCGATATCAATTTTCCAGAAGGCAATTCCGTAATTTCTAATACGATAATCGTCAAAACGATTTTATTCAACTTGATTGCTGTATTGGGTACTATATACCAGCATTGCCAATATTTCTCGATCGTCGGACGTCCACAAATCAAGATATCTTCCGGAGAAGGTGTATATTCAAATATTTTGTCGCAAAACTCTCTTGTGTGAGAAAACGCGAGTACATGAATACTTCACTTTGACATAAGCACATTATAACTATAATAGGTAGAAATTTTCTATTTAATAAGGAATTTCATAGAGCTATGTAAGTACTTATGCACTGCATAACTGTGCACGCGTTTATTTTATTCTTATAAATAAGACTGGAAATTATTTCGAAAATTAATTTTTTGAGTTTTTGAAAAACAAAATCTTTTCTTTTTGAAAATTCAATATTTCGAATACGAGTGGACGATGTTTTTGAAATATTGTTTTTAAATTAATATTGTTAAATACATAAAATTACCATACTAACATTTTTTTAGGAAAAAATCAAAGAAATTTTGTAGTTAAAAAATTAAGTAAAAAACGACTTTAAAAATATGTGTACGTATTTAGATTTTTCTACTAAGAATTTTGTACTAACGATGTGATCAAACATAAGAGCAAGTACGTCCGATCTAGTCGTGTATTTAATTTACTAATCAATGAGTGTAGAAACTTTTTACATTAAGCAAAACTGTTCATTCCATTGATTGTAAGAGCAAATTCCCAGTATAATTGAGAAACTAAATATGTATAACATTTTTTGAATCTGCTAAGTGCTTACTATTGTTCGACTGTCCTAAAATATCAGAATAGATAGAAACACATTAATCTTGACGATAAGTCGATAACGATAAATAGAATTCATAGGATATATCAACTAAGCTTTTTAAACAGTATCGTTTTGCAAATGCAACTGAAATTAAAATTGTTTAGTTTTTTTCTGATAATATGCAATGTTAATTATGTACATAATTAACAGCACTTTAACTACATGACCTTATAGGCAAATGGTTCTCATATACACAAAGATAAATTCTTTATTTCTGTAAAATTAATATTTATTCGCTTTTGGTAAAATGGTAATAAAATTGACATTGGCTAAGATATCAAACATTGTCCGTATTTTTGTATGTTTAAAATTGGTTTCACCTTTATAAAATAAAACACTTATTCCGGCTTAATAGAGGGCATATTTACTATGTATTTACAAAATTACAATTGCTTTTTTGTTGATTTATTATTCGCAAAACAAACATTCAGGGTGCATCTGGCTATTTCGCTTAATTTATTTATTATCTACCTAATGTTCAAAAACGTGACATAGGTGAAACTTCATCCTATTTGATTGTGTGTTGACATTGAACACAAAAATGAAATGCTTAAAGCATTTTGAACTTTTCGTAAAAAAAATATTTTAAATCTATTTAAATATGCAAATGAGATGTTGGTATCTTTTTGAAATTCAATAAAATAAATTGTTTGAAGAGGACATGTAAAATGTATATAACGCATTTAATGGAACGTGCTTTGAGGTTGTTCTGTTCATCGGATAAGTTGAGAAAAATTGTTAAGTTAATTATTATACGTTGGGATATTTTGAACTTAAAAAAAATCATCATATATTTCCATAGACCATAATGGAAAGTGAATTTATGTATGTAAATCAAGCCTACGAAGATACAGCACTAAAATATCTGAAAGCCGCAATTTGGCATACAGTCACGGAAATTTGTCAATGATATTTATACAACCTGTACTCATAAGAAATTTTATGTGACAAGATGAACAAGTTCAGTGTAAAAACAACCATTTGGTCTTTAAGCCTGATACTTTGCTTATGCGAAACGAAAAATCCCATACAAAAATGACACGATGAAATCATGAACGCTCTACTTTTCGTTTTCCAGTACGCTGCTGAACGACGAAATGTGTAATTTTAGTGGATACGAGTAGCTGTACTAGATTTCTTAGTACAAATCACCACTCTTTTCGTCCTCAATTAAATTGACCTGCACATTAATTGCTTGCGAAATTTTGACATTTCATTATTTTTTATTAAAAAAGTCAAACTTGTTTTGTTGACTTTTCTTTGGATTTGGGTTTTCTCTAGTGTCTGGTTTTTCTGTGCATTTTCTATATTAAATTAGTCAAAAAAATTCAATTCTAATTTTTGTATTAAAACCGATTTCAAAATCGACTAGACTAAACTAAATCTGCAAAATGAAAATGGGAAGGTGGAAAGAAGCATACCCTTCACATATCTTATCGGCGAACAAGATATAGCGGATCTTTATTTGGAGTGCTTATTATAACCAACTTTCGACTTTTTCCATACCTAGTGCTAGTGCTTAGATTAAAAATAACCTATGTATGTTCTTTAAAAATTAATTTATTTTAAGTGACTACTAAATAAAAATATTATAAACAAGATTCAGTAGTTTGTTCTGCAATGAACTGTCCATGCCACGATTTTTAAAATCCATTTGTTACTGCGACTTTTAAATTATATGCTACCTTTGACACCATATAAATATCAAAACACTCACCATTCCAAGCTACATACTTTCAACACATAAATTAACTCAATGGCCACAAAGAAAAAATCAAATCGACCGCCGGTTACTGTCAGTACGAATATGAATTTCCGACCTGGCGGACTAGATGTATCCAGGTCAGAAGCCTTATAGAAGATTATATATTTCAAAGGGACATTGAATAGCTTTTGGAATATATCTTTGTCCAATAAAGGTGAGCGATATCTTTTCAGAATCAGCACTTCATACTTTCAAAGGAAGCATTAACAAAACCAAAAGTAGTTTTGTCACCAAATTACTTTTAGATGTAATTTTTTTGAAATAATTCTTGAACTTGAAAATGGTATCCGGAATTAGTAAGAAACCATAAATTAGAACTCAAAACCGTTTACACCCTCCCAATGAAGCATTGATTTTCTTAAAATTGATAGAAATTTCATTAAATCGGCAGGTAAACCAGTTTCTAAATCCAAAAGTAATTCCTTAATTTGGACCATTTAAACGGTTCAGATTTTTATTTTAAATCCTCTATGTGTAATCAGAACCATTTTTATATCCAAGAATTATTTCAAAAGAATTACTTCTAAAAGTAATTTGGTGACCAAAAAAATTCCATTTAAAAGTAATTTGGTTACAAAACTCCTTTTTTTTTACAACTTGTCAATTTTGACAGCTTACAGAACTCTCCGTAAATATTTTTCCGCTGTGGTTTTCGTTAGCATTTCTCTCTCCTAGTGGAGACCACTGAAAATTTTCATTTCGCATCAGCCGCGTACTAGGCTTTAGTCTCGAATTTTGCAGACAGAAGAATGAAATTGTGTAATATAAGTTCGAGTATAGATCAAAAATATTTCTTTTGTTGTGATTTAATGTGGTATTCAATTGGTAAATCCAGATTTTAATCTTTATTTTGATTTTTTCAAGTCCAATGAAATATTATTTCAAATTTATTTGTTTGCTTTGCATTTATGCAATGTCGTCTAAGTGAAATTGCAATCAGATCGGAGTAGCTCTCGAAATTTGTTTATGTTCGCTCAAGTTTGAATAATGAAACGTTTGAAATAAATTAAATTAATTTGAATGATTAGATATACTTATAACATCATGTTTTTATTGGAAAAAAATTATACTTTCGTTTTAGTTTAGGTGAACATTAAAATTTGGTATTAGTATAAATCTTTTTATGGAAAAACTTATCCGTACTGAATATCTTTCTCGAGACGGATTCAAAACGAATTTGTACACACCCTACAATATTTGTTTTGAAGTTTCTCAATTGTTGTGTTGTCATTGAAGTTTTTGAAGTAAAACTTCTTTGCGTTGGGGGTAAACATTTGCAAGGCGAAGACACGACACGATACCACACGGCAAGCTATCAAAAAAAAAAAATGTGTACCAACAATATTGATCTTTCTTTCTATGACATTCTCAGTTTTATTAATGTTTGTAATGTTTAAAGCGCCTTTCATATGAGCTGCGAACTGCAATTGAGAATACACGTTTTAAGCAATTTCAATGGGTAATATCAACTTATTTTTATTTTAACTTTTCAAAGAAGTTAATTAGTGATATTATTTACAAAATTTAAAAAGAAATAACTGCAGACAAATTGATAAAATATCAAAAAATTACATTTTAATATTTCCCACGCGACCAACAACAGGCTTCTGTCATATGTAAATTCGCAATCCACAAAAACAGGATGCATCCCACAAATCGGCGAATAAATGATTCGCTCGAATTTAACCTCAAATTTTAGGCTTCACATTATTTGGTGGTTGTTCTTCTCAATCTTTGGGCTATATTTATATATGACATATGAGTAGTAGACTGTGTAATATAATGTAAAATTGCTGAACCATGAATTAAAGTTCGAACGACGGTGACGTTTCTACAATTGGAAGATGAGGTCGTTATGGGGGATGTAATTATGCAAGCACATGGCCGATATCAAAAAATGTCAATTTCGTTGTTCTTTGACCGGTTTCCATGAAATTGAATTACATATGTATGTTGTAGCTGACTTAGAATTACGAAAGACAAAATAATAAGTACACACTCTTTTTTTATTTTGTGGCAGTGTGCAGAAAAATAAATGTTATTAAAATTAAAAAATAAAATAAAAACTTCTTTGAAAAAAATATTGAAAAGGTACAATTGCATTTACAATGTTCCACAAAGCGAAACAATAAAGCAAAAGCGAAATTATGATGAATTAAAGATTTTGTTTTTTTTACAAACACACATACCACACAGTCATAAAAAGAGACTCTATACGACTCGAACGGATAGTTCGTTATGTAGTTAATCCTATTTTTGAAACGAAATCGACGTTATACTACGTTTTCACCTACCACTTAATCCAGATTTAAGTGGATTAATCATAAATCCTCTTTGAAATCTTCTAAATCTTGAAGATTTCCGATACAAATTTTAATCTTCTTAAATGAAGATTAGAAATTAATCTCTTCGAAGTAGAAGATTCTCAAAAGAAACAAACCTTATTGCATAGAACGCGCCTATTCGAATGTCATATTTTCTCCATTGACATTCAGCAAAAAAAAACTGTCCAACATTATTTAATTTATTTATGTCTGGTATAATTTGTCGTTGCCTTCAAATTCTGCTTTGTTTATAAATAAGTATAAAAATAAAAAATGCAATAAAGCTACAAAGACCAAAGCGGTCGGTGCTCGAATTTGTAATGGAAAATGTTTTAGCTATCCTACAGTAATATTTTGAAGTTGGTCTTTCCCAAATATATTAAAACGAAAACCGTGCAAATGCGATTACAGTATTTATGTAAATATATCTATTTGCTGCAAGATGTTGGGATAACAATATTTTAAAGTTATTACTCATTTTTATTCATTGAAATTCAATTTGTTTACTGCACCGAAATTATTATTATTCTTCCCAATTATTTTGTTTTTGTCTTGTTGTGTTGACTTTTGAATGACAATTCATAGTGAAAATGTCAAACTAATCTTTTTTTCACTGGTGAAAACACTTTAAGATTCATTTTTAATCTTCTCAATTTAAACCGGATTATCTTTAGGTGAAAACGTAGCATTAGTTCACAAGTTGTTAGCCATGACATACCTTCATTGAACCTTGAACGACCTAAGAACTACTGGAGCATACTTTTTTTCGTTTTAAAATTATTAGATACGTGTATAACGTTTTTTTGTAAAAAAAATATATTTTTTAGTTATTTTTTTTTATTGCAAATTTAAATGTAATTTTACAAAAGCAGTTAAGGCCTTTCAATTTAATGAATCGTCAATCGATTATTAGACAATTTTAAATCTAGAATTATTCTTAAAATACATTTTCAAAATTTACATAATCTAATAATTTATTCTATCTGAGTTCATAGTTAATATATTTGTGTAATATACATACACACATAAAAAAACGAATTCATCAAAATTACACATTCTCCAGGCATCATATTAATATCTATATTGACAAGCACTTTACAGCAAAGCACACCTCTCAATGACTTAATAAATTGCATTATGATCGTTCTGTTACACTTATTTACATTATACAATCTTTTGAGAGTTTAATGTATCTTTGTTTATGGGATTTGAGTAACATAAAAATAGTAATAAACAAAATCTCAGAAACGCTCTTAAGTAAAGACAAATAAATGCCCCTTATTAACTATTTTCCGGCGGAATTTTGATATATATTTTTATGGAAACTACATACCTATAGTAGACATTAGCTATAAAATTAATAAGGCACATTTTATTTTTTCTTTTCATCCAAAAACTAAAAAAATATAATAAATTTTACAACTAAAGATTTAATGTAAACTTCTTCATAGATTTTACTGTATATGTACCTATAGGTAAGATAAATATAACTAAAATTCTATTTCATTTCATCACTATATTCAGTCTTCCCACAAATTACACCCACTATAAAATGTCAGGTACTAATCTTTGTTGTTTTATTTAGCTTACCTCCATTTCTGGCAATCTTAGATTCATTGTGGGAAGAGAGTTGTTGCGTTCAACAAATATTAATGTATGTATTTTTGGATAAATCATAAATTGACATTAATCAATCACATGAGATGAGAGAAATAATAATTGTCATTAAAATCAGTAAACGATGCAAAGCTTTCGAACATTATATGCATTCAAATCAGTTGTTTGTTATTGTTAAACTAATTAAAAATTCAAATGATCTAATTTTTATGTTATGAAGTAATCAATCCGATCTTGAACTTTCATTTCGTTCTCTATATTCTGGTATGCAGTTCGTTAAAATGTATAGTTTACTTGTTACTTACGATAAAGAATTAAAATGTTTAAAACATTCTACATAATGGACAGAGTATGCAGAAATTGTATAATAATGAAGGCCAAAAATGATTGTAATTCGTGTAAGCAACCTGAGCCTAGAAGGTGCACGAGTCTATGGTCTTGCCAGTACTATCGTACCTTCAATTGGGGCTTAGGTACCTACTGATCTTTTAGCCGTGTTTTGGGAGAAAAGTGCTCTGCGGAAAATGGTTGACACATTGTGTGTGTAAGGGAGATTTCGGAGCAGAGTTGCATGCATTAGCCTAAGTCATTTTTATCTTTAGCTTGGCCTTAATTCATAAGATTAGATTCTTAGATTAAATTCAATTCGATTTATAATTAGATTTAAGTATACAATTTCCAAAATTATTTTACAACAATCGTTAAAGCTTGGCTTTGCCGTCTGCCCGATTGACATCATTTTGTATTAACATCTTTAAATAATAGTTAGTTTAAAAGCAAAAAAATACAAGATATTTGGTTTTAAAGTTTACAAATTTTGTTTACAATTTTAAAAGATTTCATTTATAATTTGAATACGATACGCCATCGCAGTTTGATAATACCTGAAAAGTTCATTAATATTAGCTTCGCAGTTGAGTAATGCCAGTACTTCTTCTTCCGATTTATAGCTGCTCTGCAAAAAATGTCTCCTTATTTCACATGAGACAGGATATTTTCCAATGAAATATATGATATCTTCACGCTTTCTAAGATTACATTGGTTGCAGTGAACTGGAAGATCCTCTCGGTGTGGTATAAAGTGCAGATTTATCAGCTCGCCTCTCATTTTGAATTAAGCTGAAATGAGCACATGTTTGTTTTCAGTGCGAAAGTAGTTAAGTTCACACAAGTTATGGTTAAGACGGCTGTAGATGGATCTGTGTACTGAAGATGAAGCCTCGTTCATACAGTCCGTTCTGTACTGTTCGTCCACCTTCGCAAGAGAATATCTTTATGGCAAACTATGTTTTCTTCCGGCAGACTGAAGTGCATTCCGCAGTAACTCCCAAGTTCTTCCAGCTTTTGATACCAAACATTCTTCTTTCTTATTGCATCCAATGCTAAAATTTTGGGAAGCCTGTTATCTGGCATGTTAAGCACCTTTGAAATGTACTTGATGTGATACCTTAGCGTTTTAGTAAAGAGGGGAGAAAGGCCTGTCTCAAGTACTGTTTCGTACTTTTCGCATCCCCAAACCTGCGCTCCACATAGCATTACTGACTCGACAACAAATACCTCATACTTAACGTTGTGTGCTATTAATTTATTCGAAAAACAATTCTTCCATGTTGCGTTAATAGAGTTTTTCGCTGTAACAAGCTTGTTTTTGAGGTGAGTTTCCATGCTTAGATTATTAGCAATAGTAGGACTTAACAACTTCGATGGGTTCCCTGTTGATGTACCATTTCTCGCTCCTCATTACCTTTGATTTACTCAGGTTCACACTTAAATTCCATAATCGGCAGTGCTCTCCGAGTCGATTTATTATCGGTTGCAAGGTTTGAGGTGTACCGGCAAAAAGGACTACATCATCGGCAAACAATAAGGCTTTGATGACAATTCTAGAAATTATAATTCCACCCGGCAGAAAATCTATTAATTTAATTTAATTTAATTTAATTTAATTTAACTATATGCCTGTAAGACCTAAGGTCTTTTAAATGCAACCTAAATTGCACGGCACTAGTTTGGCACAGTGGATTTGAGAACCATGTATTGACTGTCTCATTTTAACCCATGAACGGCATGCAATTAAAATTGGAGGTATAGAAAAGAATGCGCTTAGAGCGCGTGGGGATCGAACCCACACGTCTAAGTTAGCAATAAAGCACTTTGTCCACTGCGCCATTGCCACCCATATATCGTTTAAAAATAAGGCAAATAAACTGGGGCTTAGACTACACTATTTCCTTACTCCCATTTCTGTTCTCAAACAATTCTGAGATCCCGGAACCCTCCCAAACTGCTGTTATGTTGCCGCCATATATATTTTCCAGCACTTTCCCGAACTTTGCTGCCATTTTAAGGTTGTAGAGTTTGTAAAATAAAGCTGTGCGGTCCACTGTGTCAAAAATCGATAAAAAAGACATAAAGCTTCTTATTTTAATTCATAAGCTAGTTGTGGAATTATGAATTTAAAAAAAAAAGCTAGTTGGTAAAATGTGAATTGAAAAAAAAATCTATTCAAAAGCACGAGTTTTTTTTTGTGTAAATTCCGAAAGACATTGTAAAATGTAATTTTTTCAGATTTTGAACAGATTCTAACAAAATATGTAAAACTGTTTTTGGGAATGTATTAAGTTTTGTTAGCTTATGAAGTCTGCGTTTATTTTCTTTAAAGAATTAATTTTTTTTTTTAATATTTTCAAAAAAATGTTTGTACATATTGTATGAATATTTCTTTTTTAACTTTGAAGTATTAAACATTTACATTTTTAAATAGGGGCGCTTGTTAACTATTGAACAATTTATTTGCGACAGATTAATGCATGTAAGTAAAAATAATTTACTAAAGTTTGGCTTTTCAGGGGTTTGATAAAAGCTCACATTAGAGACCCGTAACATTGGTCAACAATATTAAATATTTTTTGTTTTTTACCGAAACCCGACTTTGTCAGCACAATTCTAAATATTCCCCGGAAAATTACTCGCGGGAGATGTGTTCTCCCGAAAGTAGAATTTTCTAATTATGAATTCCCAGGTAGACTATTTATGGCTTCGATAACGGGAAAGACAAATCTAACTGTTGGAATCACTTTAGAGGAAAAAAAGAATGAACAATTAAGTAGATAAAATATATGTTAAAATGTTCAGCATGGCATTAAGAATTTTGAATAAAGAACAGCTTAAAGTAAAACGATATCGCAAGCCAAGAGCTTTAAGAAGATCGCTAAGGGTTGCATCAAGTCCACTAGCGATGCCACAATGGTTGTATGTACGCCCCTAACAAATTTATGGGTTTTATTTTTAATTTGTTATGAAACATGTTTATTAAGGCCCATTTGCTAATATGAATCATAAATATTTATGTTCAACTTAAAACGCTTATGGGCTACTTTTTCCTCTGCATCAACTGTCACATAAGGGCTTAAGTAGAATTTAAATGCTTAAGTTGTGTATCAGCAAAAGGGCCTAAATCATTTGGTTTTTAATTTTCAAAACTACTTAAGAGTTAACAAAGTTACGTTTAAATAATTGTTCGATGTTCTCGCAAGATCAGATCAGCTGGAAAGTCCTTGGAATTCCACCAATTATAAAATTGAATGTGTGTTAGCGTTTCTTTGCTGAAGGAGGTTACAAAACAAGGGTTGGGGCAGACTGCAATGTTGGTTTATATCAAACTTGTTTTAGCAAAGTGCTTTCTAAAGTTCTGGACTATTTTAAGGTGCAGCTATGACTATAATATGTACAAATGTGTAAAACAGGCGAAGAAAACAGAAAAGTTGCTTGGGCGTTTTACACGAAAGAAAACTTTCCTTTTTGCAGCTGGCACTTGTTCGTGGTTTTTGACCGTTCCTTTGTTACTTTTTTTTGACATAAAGAATGTCTACATTTTGTCGTTTGTTTAGAATAAGGGAAAGTGAAAGGGAAAAGTATTATTAAAGTAGGGAATCGGGAAACATTTCTCTGGGAACTATCATTTAAAATTGGGCTGTATTTATTTAAGGCCACGCCTCCAAAAGAAATATTTGTTTCGTACATTATTGCAGTAGGTATATTTACTGAAATTTATATTTCTTCAGCATAAAGAACAAAAAATTAAAAAAATATTGAAAATATTGAACTACTGCGCCATCGCTATCGACAATTTAGGACTGTTTTAGAGTTTATAGAGACCGAGTCCAGAGATCTTTTAGCAGCTTGGCTATCTGAAAAAATGCGAATATCATAATTCGATATCAGGTGCTCTTATAAGCCAAGATATAACTGGCTTTATCGCTAAATTTCAACCTGAGACACGCTATAAAGGCCAAGTAGGCGAACGTAGAAACTTAAATTAAGTTTATCTATATACGTCTCCCTCAGCCCCTCCTACGGTTTTTGATCCAGCTGTGTTAAAATCATCCTCCAATAAAGTCACTTCATCCAATGTAGATTTGGAAAAAATGGCAACTTGGAATTTTCTATCGAACTGCAACTGTGAAATTGATTTTCCCAATTTTTTAACTAGGAGAAGGCAAAAAAATCGAACTCCAGATTTTAATCAAACCTGAAATTACGGTGATAGAAAACACCAACAATGTGGGTCCCCCAATTCCGTCTGTCTCTCTGTCTGTCTTTCTGTACAACGCTCTAAGGTTATCGACTAAAATGTAGAATGTGCCAGTACACTGACTTTTTTTTATCAAAATCGTTACAGCTGTTTTCGACATAATAAGGATTTACTATTTTTGCTCCAAAAATAGTAAATAAATAAATAGTATGGCAGATACCGTTAGTTTTGGAGCAAAAAAAATATTAGAAACAAAAATCGGGCCAATCACCTTAGAATTTGAAATACCAAGTTTGAAAAATATCGCTATCTACATAGGATGTAGTTCGACCCATTGCGGGACCCACGTTTTTCGTGTGCTCTATCATCGTAATGTCAAGTTTGGTTTAAATCTCAAATTCGATTTTTTTCAACTGCAAAACTTGGTCTATATTAGTACCTACATATATCGCAAGTAAAAATAAACAATTAATGACCATCACTTCTTAAACATAATCTATTTCAGGCCCTTGTTATTCATTCATGTCTCGTCATACATATATTGTCTACCTATACCCTGTTCTCCTTGTACGCATTTGTTTATTACGAAACCTTAAATTAATATCCAAGTAATTTACTCATGACATCATTATTCGTGAATTGAGATTTTTCAGCTTAAAACTGTGTATTTTCCAAAAATATTTTGAATCATAAAGGGGCCATCTTCTTCCGTTTCTTGTTGCATTCATTCCACGTGAATCACTCCCGGGGATGTCAATTGAAATGTTGTAGTTTGCAGTGCATCACTTTTAACTGATTAGTGATTGAGTGAGCGACAGCCGGATCGATTAAACTGCTTGAAAACATATCTAATGTATATTCCGGTGCAGGATTAAGGGGACTCTTGGCGCACGGCCTTTGAGAGATATAATAATTTTAATTTATTCACTTTTGTCATTTTTTTGTTGATAATTTGTCACAAATTTTATATGCTTAAGTTATTGTATTCTCTTATCTTTTCCTGAAAAATGAATAGAAATCGCAGCACTGCGAATCCACGGCCCGAATCGCGTAAGACAAAAGCGATCACTCCGTTAACTGACTATGGTTTTGATGATTCTCCTCTCTATCTTTCCTTGTAGAAATGATGGAAACAGCTATCGTCAAAACGACTATCAAAAAATTGAGATTCAACTATCGCCTTATGCGATTTAAGCACAGTTTTGTGAATTCCATAATTGGCATGGTTGATTTATAAAACGGAATTATAAATGCGGATGTTGTTTTAAATCTAAAAATGTTGCTTTTATTATATTTTGATGTTATTAATGTTCGGGCCCCACACACATAATTCCCTAAGCAGCTAACTAATAAATTCGACACTGTCTGGCGTTCAACTACGGAAATTATTTGACGCCTGCTCTGCAGACCCAATCAATAGTGATCTCATACTTTACAAACAACCACGCGCCAATGAATGAATCCGTGTATCTGTACTCGTATACCCACTTGAAAATAATGCAATGGGTTACCCTTGAAATTGGCAATAATGACACTTTCTCGATTGCACGTTTAAACTATTCAAGGGTTGTTGCCATTGGTTGATGATTATTAGTTAATGTAATAGTGCGGGAAGATCATTTTTAATTTTCTATTTATTACTTACAATTTCAAGTGATTTCAGTGCATACGAGTAAAAGCATCTGAGTGATGAAGTTTTGAATATTACTATCTACATAATATAGGTACGGTGTGGTTCCGCAACTGGAGAATAATAATAATAATTTAATGAATAAATTTTCTACTCAGTTCGGTTCGATCAGATAAACAATATTTTAGTCAGTCAGTCTTTGCTGGTCGGCGGTATTGTGTGCCAAAGAGCCATCAATGGTCCCCGAGTTTGGGTTTTAATTTTTGCCAATTTTATTTTTATTCGATTTGAAGTGATATAAATATATAGAGACCTACATTTGACTACCTAAATAATTTTGTGTTATATTTTGTGGTATTTTTTAAATCTATTATTGTTGATACCTTTTGTGGTAATTATAGTTAAAAGAATTAACAATGGGAACTTATTGGTTTAATGATTACATACCATCATGGGTAACTCGATGGCGCCCTGCACCAAAACCCGCCCTTATAAACCGATGGCCAACTCCTAATTGTAAATATAATTTTTGTTTTATTCACCTATATTTTATAATATTTTGGAGAATGATTGATTGTCTACTGCATTTAAAAACATTTTCATATTTATTCTTAATATGGTCTGCTGAGCGGCCGGCAAGTGGGCGATATTTCCGTAAATGACATAACAAAATTGAGGAAACGCATAACAATATAACTTAATCTTCTTTATCAAGGTGAATGGTTACATTTTTGGCAATAGTGTCTGTCAGGTAGATTTACATACGTAAACTCGTTTTTAACATTGTTTACATTTATAATTTGGGTGTGACGTATGGCGTATACGCAACATAATTATACAGTGGAATTAAAAGTATATTCTTACTCATCGTTCAATTATTTTATGTATCTGTGTCTTTTTTTTCTGTTAGATATGTCGCTGAATATGTTGGGATCTTAATTTATAATGGAGTTACGGGTATAAATTAAAAAAAAAGATTATTATTTTTGTTGATTGATTTTGAAGCAGGTATACATTATTTCACAATGTGACCTTTTGTTATTTCGGTTTTTTCTTCGGAAAAGAATTTATACCTGTTTTTTTTTATTAATCCAAAAATATTCCTTGGGAGACTTAGGGCCTGTTTCATATTTTTTGTAAGTGTTAATTTCATTGACTTTAGTGTCGATTTCAATTTATATATGTATTATGTATTTTTTCGTATTTAAAAATAATTTTTTAATTGAATAAAAATAGAAACCTATAGAAATGTATGTTCGTAGCTTACTTACATATTTTTTTTAAATACGAATAATTTGTTTGTGTATAGGAGTAGAAAGTTGAAAAGGGCTAAAAAGTGTATTTTTTCTTAAAAAATGCTCTTGCTTTTGTGTAAATTATGAATTTTCCATTTATAAAACTGTTATAAAAAAAACAACAACAACCAATAAAAAAAACTTCATTTGCGGCGGTAAAATATTCTATGAAGCTGACAGTGACATATGTCAAACCAACACTTTTTCTGTCAAAAAACCAACTTAATAATAATAGTAAAAATAAATAAAAAACCACATGTAAATAATTTTTACTTGCGATATATTTAGGTACTATAGGGCAAGTTTTGCATTTGAAAAAAAAAACGAACTTGAGATTTTATTCAAAGTTGACATTACGATGATAGAGCACACCAAAAAAGTGGGTCCCGCAATTCCGTCTGTCTGTCCAAACTTAGGCGTTTTAGGTGATTGTCCCAAATAGATTTTTGAATCGTTGTTTTAGGCCCAAAAATAACGTTACTTGCCATACAAATTTTTCTACCATCTTAATAATTAAATTAAATGCATGGCTTTGTCATCTGCCTGATTGACAATGAATTTAAATAATTATCTTTTTTATATTAAATAAGTTACAGTATTCAATTGAAAAACATTCATTTATAATTCGGTTTCTATAATTAATTGCCGTTTTACAATATTTGTATAATTTAGATACGTTCATTTCATTAAGAAGATTTAAGGTTTCATCATCTGTAAAAAATTCACTACCCCAAAAGTATCTTCTTGTTTCCCTTAGTATCGGGCACCTTCCAACAAAATGTTATATATCTTCACGCTCCGCAATATTGTACATGTTGCAAAGTATTTGTAGTTCTTCGTGATGCGGTATAAAATTCAAATTAAGAAGTCCACCTCTTAGTCGGAACATGCTTAAGATTTGATCAATGGTGTAATCATCTCGGAAATAGTTACGTTCATTAATATTATAGTTCAATTTACTGTAGATCATTCGGTGTAATGAATTTGATGTCTCTTCCTTTTACCTGTCTCTATAGATTTCATCTAGATGAATAATCATCGTATATAACGTAGGCTTCCCAGAACTCCATTCACTAGAATTTATTTCCACACCTGCATCTTGTGAAAGTTCAATCCAGTTTTTAAACCATCCTGACTTGGAGTGTATAGCATAAAAGGCCGCTTTTTTTCTTAAAACCGATTATTTGGCATCTTAAGAACTTTGTTTATGTAGTCGACTTGTAGTTTTAATGTTTTGATAAATAGTGGAGAGAGAAAGGTAGGACGAGACAGAAAAAATGCTGCCAACTATTTTTCATAAAATATAGTTAAACGAAATTCAACTGATCTGCAGATCAGATTTCACTGTGAAACCGGACGAATTATACGAATTAATTATAATTATAATTATAATTAAGGCTCAGTTGATCCTTAACTTAAACTCGCACTGTTTAACTAGGGGTAAAAAATTAAAATTAACACATACTAGTAAATTTCAATAAAATAAAAAAAAAATATAAATAAAATTTAGTTGAGAACCGTAGACCAGCATTGCCTTATATGAGGAATCTGCTGACAAATCCAAAACGTCCATGCATTTGGGAGAATTCTTTATTATTGAACAGAATGGGTGCGAAAAGGAAACGAGGCGTGAATGTGACAGGATCTCGTCGTTATTTTTAAATTACTCTCAAACTTTGACGTGAATACATATAATAAAGCATTTCATGTCGTCACGTTACTTTAAATTAATAGGTTAAGTAATTGAAAATCAGTTACCTCCAATAGTATTTCCTTAAATATCGTCGTGAAAAGTTTCATGTTTCATCCCATCGAATTGAGGACAGCGTTGCCGAAGTGGCACGATTGTTCTCTTTTGACACCAATATGTTTTTTTTTTTTTTTTTTTTAAATTCATTTTTATTTCATTTTAACTTATAGCTATCATAAAGCTAGACAAAAATGTTTAAAACTAGCCTAATTATCAATAACTTACAACTAATTTACTGGCCCTTTAGGGGCGCTCTAAATTAAACAATAACTCTTAGAACTAATGTCTTTCGACCTAAAAACTACTTTAATTAAATCTATTTTTTTTAATTTATTTTATATTTCAAGAAACTTTTACACACAAAAACTTGGTATCTTATCATTTTTTTTTTTTTTTTGTTTATTTTTTATATGCATGCAGACACACACCAACATGCAACCCACCCATACATGTACATACGCACATACATATACGTACGCACATACATGTGCAGACACGCAGATACATGCACGTATGCCCCCGCATACATACATATTTTTAATTTTTTTTTTTGGTGCCACCCTGACTGTTCCCTATACCTAATGCCCTAAATCTATGTAAGTCGGCCAAGATATATCATTTTCATCGACTTTAAATATCACGATGCCTTTCAGAGAGCCACCAGAACTGGTTCTCTTGTTTCGCCCTATCCCTCCGGTCCCGATCGGACACAGTCCTACTGAACCGAAGGCGCTCTTCTCCACCTTGAGCGATGACGTCTCGACCATATATGTTCATTGCATAATGGCACGAAAAATGGTCAATATTTACCATAATCAACTTTTAACTTAGATATAGGCTAGTGAAGAAATTACCAAAAACCTTTTTTCCAAGCATTTTATTTATTTATAGAGGAAACATTTTTTATTTTTTGTTGTTGGTGTTTGTTGTATTAAAAAGACTTAAGCCTCGTTTTTTTAAAAAGCTTGTTATTTTTTTTTTGACACAGAAATAGCACCTTTTTTTAATGTGGTACGATAATTTTGTTCTTAACGGCAACGCTGATTGGGGAATGGTTTCATAATTACAAAATGCTTACAATAAATCATATCACTGCTTAGCTTAAAACCAAAAAAAAGCAATGCAAAATGTGTATATTTATTAATTTAATTATTTTTTTTTTCGTATGAAAATGTCCACAGTGTTGATTTACAATAGTTGCCAATGTTTAATTTCTTAAGTGTATTTTAAGCTTTGATTTGTGTAAACACATTTGATTTCAAAAATAAAATCCACCACTCTCTGAAAATATTATTGTTCGGTCAAATTGATTTGTTCGCGCTCAATAAAAATTTCCCTAACAAATACATTTTTTTTCTTCTTTGTATTTTGAATTCCAAAAACATGATCTAATACAATGCTGATAATTTTCAACATTAAAAAAATTACTGTGGGTTGATTTTGAAATGAGGCTATTTTTCGTTTGATGGGCTTTTCAATAATTGTCAAAGAATGAAACTAAAATTTTTAATCTCCAAATGGGAAAAATGCCAAAAAGAAATATATGCTAAGTAGTAAAGGAAATATACAATTAATTTTGTTAGGTTATATGTAGTAAGTATTTGATCATTTATTTCAATATTTTTGTTTGTGAAAGGAGAATTTCAATAGTTTAACACATCACTATGGTGTCGTTTAATATTTTTGTATTTTATCGAAGGTTAGAACTATTACTAGCTTATAAGATTTATCTTACAGTGTTATCTTTTATACGAAATGAGCTAAACTTAACTTAACTAAACTAAACTTTCTAGATATTACTATTTAAGCCCGATGCTTCTTATAGGGTGATATTTTGTCATTAAAAAAATTAGGAAATGATTAACTTGAACATGGTTCAGCTACCGAAAGTTGGCAAAACTTGCTCGTTCAGGTAAACGCTACAATGGTGAGGTGAAGATGAATTCGTGAAATTCACAACTTACGGATTATGATTACTTTTTCTACAATTGTTTTTATTTTAATGCTGTGCTTACAGGAGTGACAAATTTTCACAATTTCTGATAAAATACTGGCAAAATAATTGATACACTCAATGATTTTTTAGGGCTCCATGAAACTACGCCCAAAAGTTTTTTTTTAAAACAGCCCAACAAATTGTGTCGTAATAATTTTGAAAAAAAAAACGCCCAACATATTTTAGGAAAATTCGCCAAAATGTATGGAAATTACATCGTTATTAATGAAAAGGTACAAAAAAGTGAAAATGGAAATTACGCCGAAAAATATAAACTTTTAGGCTTAATTTCCTAATTTTGTTTAGAAATAAGACCATAAAAACAGCTATGTCTGGCGCAAATTACAAACGGTTTTGGAAATTAGGCCCAAGAGATAAAAAGTTTACTCAAAGATCTTTTAGTCACTGCGCTGACGTAATTCTGTAAAATACGGCGTAATTTCATAATGGCAAAGATTTCTCTTTTGCTTGTAAAATAAAGCCGAATTCAGACAGAAGATAAATGGTACAGAAAAAACCCCAAAGTCGACCCTACCCCAAATCCTAAATTAGGCCAAGCAGGGGGCAGCATACCCCTCTTACACGTCGTTTTTTTGACCTGGTGTTGATTGCAAGAGCGGGAATTAATAAGCTGGCGGTAAGAAACGGAATTTTATGAAACGGGATAATAAAATTCTTAATTCTAAGCATTTATTTCTTAACGTTGTGTTTTAAGTGATTAACATAGGTTACCGTTAAGGCAACTCAAAAGTAATTACATGACTAAAACTTTATTAAATAAAATAAAATAAAAAAAAATGTATACTATGTAATAATGTAATTTCGATTTGAAATAAATAACGGAGAATTTTGTTGCGTTTTTTCCTTTTCGATTTGGAAAAACCATCAGAAACTACTTAGTTTTCTGGCGTTTTTTTCTTTTCGATTTAAAAAAAAAGCCAAAAAATTTATTTCTGGCGTTTTTTCCAATTTATTTCTTTTGGCCTTTTATCTTAATTCTTAAAGAAAAAAAGTCCCAACAAAATTATGAAAAAAACTCAAAATTTCAGGGAAAGCCCCCAAAAAATGTTGGCCTTTTTCCTAGTAAAAAAAAAACAAATTATTGTATGGCGTTTTTTACGCGTTTTTTTTTCATTTTATTTTTTTGCGTAATTTCAAGAAGCCGTTTATTGGCAGGGGCATTCTAAACTTTTATTAAAAAAAAATATTTTATTTGAAAAAAAAACAATATTTTTTTGAATTAGTTTCATTATTTTCTATAAAATGATTGTACATAAATATATATGTTGCATATCAGAAAAAGGGGGTAAATACAGCATAATTATGCTTGTGTTTGTTTAATGTTAATTTCTCATGTTTTTTGTCACAGGACATTGCAAAAAAGCAAGTCGAAAATCAAAATTTTCTGAGTGACACATGTACGAAATAACGGTGCCAACTTCTGATTTATTTATATAAACCAACATAGATTTATTTCTTTTCATTTCAAATTTTTTTGTCATGTTCTGGAGATTAAGCTCCTGATGTTATCATTTATAGTTTGTGATTATAATACATATAGTAAACTAAAATACATAGTACCCAATAACCTTAATTTAAAATTTAAAATTGTAAACTGCTTCATTTGGTCAAATAACTGCAGACAACCACGTAGTTAATATTAACAAAAAAAAATAAAAAATTAATAAAATTTAATTTTGTTTTTATTATTTTAGCATTTTCATTCATCAACAAAAGATGTAGACTAAAACAACACACAAAAAAAAATACTCGTAATAATTTGTAAAAATTGTAAAAAGTGACAATTTTCGAGAAGTAAATGAGCATGCTTAATATATACATACATATGAACTTATATCCGATTCGTTCATAGTTAATTCTAAAAAGGCTCTAATTTTGGTGCTCGTAGACAGTTAAAATTTCTTTGAGTATCTATTTATGATTATGAAGATATTTGTATGAACAATTTAAAAGAATCCGCGAAAGAATTAAGGAGAATATATGTAGCCTTAAATGTATTTGCACAAAAACAGAGAAGCGAAAGAAGTAATAAAATGTTAGGAAAGTGCTTAAGTGTAAAAAAAGTACGTATACGCCAGAGTGGATCCTGCCATCTAAATAAAATAAATAGAAGGTGTTTTTTTTTATAACACAATTCTATATACTACTGAAATTACTCACCCAAGTAGAAGACTTAGCATTATATTTAATTGGACTTGTTGAAGTATTGATTCAAAATAGCTTTTAACGGCCCTTAGTCTAGTTATCATTAGGTAGGTTTAAGCCCTATGCAGGTCTTATGTGATTTTAGTATAATGTATTGTCGAAAGGATGATTGAAGGAATAGTTAGGAACCTTTCTAACTTTCAAGCTAGATTATGGATTAGACATAAATTAGGACGGTATGGTATTATTTTATATTTTATTATACCTTCGTACATAGATGGAACCTAGGTAAATATACATATACCAGAAGACCCGTCCTGTGCGTAAATTTCGCACATTCAATAAGGTTTTGCAATTAAATTTTCAAATACAATATTTGAACAGAATAAATAAATTATTTTTTGATATGAACATATTACTTTTACAAAGTCTGTAATTGCCAACACGATAATTTTAAGTTATTTTTAAAAATAAACATAAAAAGATATTTTCATAAAAACTTGTCCGCCTTTTTTCGAAATATTGATGTTAAAAAAAATGTATTCTTTTCAAAAAAAATTATATCCGAAAATTGTACTACGCATTATTATTTGCAATTCAAAGGACCTCCCATATTATAATTTTGGTTGAAATCCGTTGGACTGTTAATGAGAAAGTCGAAAATAAAAAAAAATGTTTCTATGGCGAGTACCGTTAATGAAAAAAATGTTAACAAATTTTTGTCTCAAAATATATAGGCTATACCTATAACTAGTGTATTGATTTGCTTCTTATCAAAATCTTTAGAGCTGTTTTCGAGATAATTAAGATTTACAATTTTTGATAAAAAAATTGTATGGTTTATTGAGACAATTTGAGACAATCATCTTAACCATTTAATACCCAAGAAGAAAAACGATTCAGCCGCTTGAGCTGTGTATATCGTTATTAATAATTTCGGAGCCCAATTTCTTGCCATGAGAATAATTTATCTGAGTATGGTAATATTACGAAATCATACTGATTTAATATAAATTCGTAGATTATGTTATTTTAACATTAGAAATGTTTGAACTAAGTCATACAATATTACTTAATGTGCTATACAATGAAAGAATGTGTTTACAAAGAATTTTTAAGAATGTTAAAACCCTTACAGCAATGTAGAATGGAACGTAGAGAGAATTACACCTTATTCGTATTTTTCTATTCTTTTAGTTCGAAAGGCTGCCACTTCTAAGTATCTGGGTTTTAATAATATCGAAATCCTAACAACCACTTCAAATCGATTTGAGATAGATTTTTTTTGAGTTGTAAGGATAACTTGCAAAAAAATAGTGTGCGTGTAGAGTAAATGAAATCTTTCTAAAAACGCAAGATTCAGTTTGACAGCATAAAATCGATTTTATTTAGAAATAATTCGATTGTGTTCAGAAAAAAAAATCGAGTGTTTGGTGGTTAAGAATTCGAAATAAGTGTGTTCCTGTATGTTAATGCGAAACGCAGATTATGTAGCAGATAGTTCACCTAATGACCAGAGAGTGGAGCTACTGCTTTACCACCACCATCTGTCAAAGAACTTTCTAGAATATTATCTGCCGCTATTTCACTTACTGTTAAAAAAAATTCTAGCATACTACACGACACGAGGTAATAACTAATATGGTTTTCCATTCGTAAATGAAGAATTTGATGCGGAATTTGATTTTTTTTCGTGGCGAATGAATGGAATGTTTTTTGGATTACATTTTTTTTTTTGTTAAGGTGTTGGCTTATATTCGCGTCTGTGAAACTGGTAGTTGTCAAAATAAATGCTTTCAATTGCACTTGCATTTAGGAGTGTTAGTTAAAGAGGGGAAGATTCGTCAAAAAATACGGATCAGCGAATTTGATTCAGAATCAAAAAAATATTAATTTTTATTTCCCAATGGAAGGATTTAATTGTCAAAATCAATGTTTTGATAAATTCGTATCAAAAATAAATTTGATTCTTTTACCAATGGAAAACCACATAAGCGAGCTTATGAAATAATTTATCATAAGACAGACACGATACACGAGACACAAAGTAAGTTTAAACATACTTTATTTATAAATTTGTGAATAAACCGATTTACCTTTCAATAAAGGTTTTGTAATTTGCTCAACGAAAATCACTAACAAGCATTTTCTTTTATACTGGCGGTTTGAATCAAGAAACTCTTTGTATAGAGTAGGGGAAAAAATCTCAAAGACCGCCAAAGTTTCACAAGACTACGGGAACGAATTGAACAAAAATTCTTGCCAATTTTTAAACGTCTAATTAAAAGTATCAAAGGGAAAGTCTATGTTTTATATACTTCCACTAAATTGTCTTTACGGTTTTACACGTTCCTTGGTCCTATTTACAGTTGAGGTATGATGATTTTTTGCATGACGAAAACATCGATTCAACTAAATCTAAATTTGGCTCCCTAGTTAACTCAGGATGAAACTTACTGAACCAATATCTTAAGTTAAACCATGCTCTGAAACTTAGGGATGATCCGGAATCAAATTTTTTGAACGAGAGTGGACGAAATATTTTATTGTAAACAATGTAAACAATGTAAACAACGTAAACAAATGTCTTACATTTCAACCATAAACAAAATTTTGCTCTCTTTTAAAATAAAATGCTTACGTTAAATTCCGAAAACGAAAATTATTGATCTTGTTTAGAAGTCTATTTACATACCTACTTCTCATTGATATAATTTAATTTATGGCAAAGGCTTCCATCTTTAATATTAAAATTCTTGTTCGAAATAACCCATCAATTTCAATTGTAACAACATTACCATTATGAGATCACCACAACTCATCATTTCCAATAGTGTACGTATTAATTTAATATTTCTACGATGATGCATTTATAGATCACATTTTTTGTTTGCTGTATTTTACATTTTGAATAAATCGATAGTTATAGCATTTCTGTTTATGCAAATGCAAGCTGTTGATTTATATAAATCACAGCATTTTGTGATTGTTATTGAATCATTTAAAAATCTATTAATAATAATTTATCGGAATCTCTTTATAGATACACCGGGGCAAGATGTCTTGGGGGTGTTAAATGTGGACCTGTGCTTCGATGAAAATTCCAATGATCATCATACTAATCGATTTGTGTCATCCCATGAATATTTAATTGTTCGTCGAGGAGAACCATTCCGACTGAAGATATCACTTAATCGGCCTTATCAACCGAGCAAGGATGCCATCAGTTTTATATTTACGGTTTTCGATGATAAGAAACCTAGTCCAGGACATGGAACCCTAATTGGTATTACACCTTCGAAGAATATTAATCATCTTGGTGATATTTACGAATGGGGTGTTATAATTGATAATGTCAATGGAAATATTATGACAGTGCTGATTAAGCCTGCCGTTACGTGTCCGGTGACACAATGGAAGTTAGACATCGATACAAAACTTCTGGAAGGTTCATCACGATCGCATTCCATACAGACTCCAATTTATGTTCTGTTCAATCCGTGGTGCCGAGATGACCAAGTTTTCTTGGACAATCGAGATGAACGAAAGGAATACCTTCTGAATGACACAACACTTATTTGGAGAGGATCCTACAATAGAATGCGACCTTCAGTTTGGAAGATTGGACAATTCGAACGCTATGTTTTGGAATGTTCAATTAAACTGATTGCAACAGTGGGGAAAGTTCCGGCGGCATATCGCGGAGATCCCGTCCGGGTATCTAGAGCCCTTTCAGCTGCTGTCAATTCGGTTGATGATGATGGAGTTATGTTGGGTAATTGGACGGAAGATTTCTCAGGTGGCATTGCACCAACAAAGTGGATGGGTTCCGTGGAAATACTTCAAGAATTCTACAGAACCCAAAA
Source organism: Philhelius pedissequus (assembly GCA_910595825.1). Taxonomy (NCBI): domain Eukaryota; kingdom Metazoa; phylum Arthropoda; class Insecta; order Diptera; family Syrphidae; genus Philhelius; species Philhelius pedissequus. Next base: position 312,712,557 of record OU343160.1, on the reverse strand, counting down.
ACCAGTGAAATTTGCACAATGTTGGAATTTCTCAGGAGTTCTTACTACAATTGCCCGGTCTTTGGGTATACCTTCACGAATAGTCACGAATTACTCATCCGCTCATGATACTCAAGGCTCTTTGACAGTGGATATTTTCATCGATGAAAATAATAGAAAAATGGAAGAGGAAACATCCGACTCCATTTGGAACTATCATGTATGGAACGAAGTCTGGATGGAACGTCAAGATTTGGGTGTGGGGGCAAATGGATCCTACGGAGGCTGGCAAGCTGTTGATGCTACTCCTCAGGAATCATCAGATGAAATGTATCGATGTGGACCAGCTTCAGTAGCAGCTGTTAAACAAGGAGAAATTCTTCGACCATACGATTGTGGATTTCTGTATTCGGAGGTTAATGCTGATAAAGTCTATTGGCGTTATAATGGACCTTTTCAACCAATCAAGTTAATTCGGAAAGACGCCCTTGCAATTGGCCATTTCATAAGTACTAAAGCTGTAGGAAAATGGACGCGAGAAGATATCACAAATACATACAAATTCGAAGAGAAAACCGATGAAGAACGCAATACTATGGTGAAAGCGTTGAAACAGTCTCGACATGCATTTAGTCGATACTATCTCAATGATAACTTCTATGATGTTGAATTCGACCTACAGCTTAAGGATGATATAAAAATAGGGGAGAACTTCACAGTTGTCGTTAAGATTACTAACAAATCGAAGGAAAAGGAACATGTTGCAGTGGGATTTCTTAATGCTGAAACAGTACTTTACACTGGTCTTAGAAATGTTGATATTAAATCAATTCGTTTCGAAGTGGAACTCAAACCTGATACATCAGAATATGTTAGAATGGAAGTAAATTTTGATGAATACTATTCAAAACTTCTACCAGAAGTAAGAGTTTTCTTGATTTCCAAAATTCAGAATTCATGTCTTAAAATTATTATTTTTTTTTAATTCTTAGGCCGCTTTTAATATATCCTGTTCGGGTAAGGTTAAAGGAACCGAATGGGAATACTTTGCCCAAGATGATTTTCGAGTGCGCAAGCCGGATATTAAGTTCACATTTCAGGGTAAAGTCATATCCAAAGAAGCTGTGGATGTTATTGTTCGACTCACAAATCCTCTGCCTATTCCACTGAAAAAGGGTATGTTCTATATTGAAGGGCCAGGAATTGATAAGTCTTTGAGGTTTAAGGTAAATTTGAAGAAAAAAAAATCAAGCAGAATAATTGGAGGAATTTTATGTGATTTATTTTAGATTGCTGAAATACCTGTTGGAGGAACAGCTGCATCAACATTTAAATTTATTCCACCTTATTCGGGTAGAGGAACTCTCATAGCCAAATTTAATTCAAAGGAGTTGGATGATGTGGATGGTTATTTACATTTTGAAATTGAACCAAGGCCAGAAGATATATTAATGAATAACAATGGAACGAGGACGGAAGAAATCGTCCGAAGAACAGATGTGATTCCTTGAAAAAATTGAATATTTTTTTTAATTGAAAAATCAAAATGAAATTAATATGTATCTACTGATAATAATAGTTCTTAAGTAATTAATAACTGTTGATATTGTTTTTATATTAACTTATAAAAGAAGATACTAATTTTAAGTATTATTGAATGCATAAGTTATGTAGTTACTTATAGTAAGTGTAGGTCAGTTGTAAAATATTTGAACAGTGCCTTAGACTTGGATTAAGATTCTAACCCTCTGATATCGGCAGACTTACTGAAGTTTAACTGTGGTGTTCGGTACAGGTATATGTTATGAAACGACCACGTGGTTTTACCATGGTTAAACTGACGAAATATGTGAATTAAAATCTTAAACTAAAGGGCAGCCAGGGCTTAAATATTTGTACAACCGGCTTTAATAGTTTGTTACAAATCTACAATAAATCCTTGCCAAAATTTTGAAAATAACAAGTATAATTTTTTTTAGAATTACAAAATAAATGTAAATATGTATACATGTTGTTTTAATTATAAAGTTCTACGTATGTCGTTTTTATTTGGCAATCCAGAAGCCTTCCGGACTCTTCTGAAAGCGTTCACTTGGGCAAAAATGACAGTTCTAATTCTAAAAAGAAGAGAATTTTGCTTCTGTATTTGAAATCAGAATCAGAACCAGAAGCACTCACACATTCATATATTTGAACGTCAAACTCGACTTTTGCCATTTTTTTTGTATCATAATTGTGCAACAAACATTTTTTTTGAATTTGAATATTCTCACGTACACAATTATTTTCACACATACAATCTCATTAAAATTCAGAATCGTCAGAATCACACAAAAGTGTTCAGTTGGGATCCCGGATCGTAGAAGAATTCCGGACTGCCAAATAAAAACGCCATTAATATTTTATAAAACAAACTTAGGCAAAATTAATGGCGCAAAATCTTAGTCGATTTATTAATATGTTAAATCATTTTTAGCATGATACTAGGCTAAAAAGAGGAATTTGTTAATTATATAAATAATAATAAACCAGTTTAGTTTCGTACTATTTTATTAACATTTTACTAAAGTTAAAATCACAAAATGGCTACATAATTTTTTGAGTATCGTACTAAATCCATATACCACTTTGACATTTACAAACGTCAACAATTTATGTTCGCTTACTTTTTTGCACTATTTTAGGCGTGTTTAGTTGTAGTTTATTAAGAAAATAGGTGTACTATGGTGCTGTTAAAAAGTGTTTAAGATTAGGAAAATATTAGTAAAGTTCTTTAGCATTAGCATACTGTTAAGTAGTATCATGCTAAGCCCTTTAACATCAGACTGTTTAAAATTTTGCGCCAATATTTTTGACGGTACCCACTACTCATGCAATATTCTGCCCTATCGAGGTAACAGTGTCGGAGCGGAACATTTTCCGCTTTGTCGGAGAAATATCCGCACAGCTGTTCGGAAGATTACTTCGGAGTAAATATTCTCCGTTAGAGCCGTTTTCGATGTAATTAAGATGGCAGAAAAAATTGTATAGCAGGTACCGATAGTTTTGGGCCTAAAAAAACGATTCAAAAATCTATTTTAGCGATTGAGGTTTAAATACCAAGTTTGAAAAAAATCGGTTCAGCCGTTTAGGCTGTAGCTCGTTTTACAAACAGACAGGCAGATGTTCTTTATCATCGTATTGTCAAGTTTGATTAAAATCTCAATTTCGATTTTTTCCCAAATGCAAAACTTGCCCTATAGTACCTCTATTGCAAGTAAAAAGTGTGTGTATACTTATGTACACTCGCTAGAAGTAAAAAACAATATTTTTCTTTCAAAATTCTCTGTGTATTATTATATGTATTTCAATTTTATAAAAACATGTTAAAAAACAACGAAGTTGGCATATTTTGAATCTGGCCCCGTACCTGCATAAATACATACTCCATAATGGCCAAATCTTTCAATTGCAAAAACGTCACGTGGCGTCTGCCAAACTTTGATCCGTGGATCAGGAATTTTAGTTCCCCGAATTAATAGAGGTTTAACTGTGGTTCTGAAATGGGCCCAGGGCCCAATTCCACAACCGTGAATGCTTTTCCGTGCAAAAAATGCATTCTTCCTCAAAATATGCGTGAATAAATTTGCTTATCTGTATACACGTTATCGTCAAAAACAAAATCGCACTCTTGCGGAAACGGAAGTATGTACATATGTGAACCCACATTTCTGTGTACACAGAGAAAACTTACGCTTGCGGAACTTGGCAGCAGTACTTCGAGTTCCATAATTATTATGACTAATACAGGGTGTCCGCCGGGAAGGTATACTACTTTGTTTTGCCGTCATTTTGGTAAACATTAGTCTTGACAGTTCTTATTTGGCAGTCGTGAAGTAGACACGTGTCAAATTATTTATGGAAAAATATTCGATAAACCAACGTGTTTTAATCGTTAAAACATTTTATCCATATCAATCATCGATTACTGTGACGATGAGAAAGTTACGTGAATTTTTTGGGAGAAACAACATGCCAACAAAACGCACTATTTATCGTGCAGTAAATGATTTAGAATAAAGAGGATCTGTAGATGATAGGCCCAAGCATGGACCACAACGTACTTCAAGATCGGCTGAAAACATTACTGCTGCTCAAGGAAGTGTTTAAAACAATCCATCAACCTCAATCCGACGCCGTGCTTAGGAGATTGGTCTTCAAAGAACAACTTTGGCCACAATTTTGCACAAGGATTTGCATTTTTTTCCATTTAAGATTCAGTTGACACAAGAGCTTCTTCCACAAGACCATTTACGCTACATATGCCAATAGGATGTTACAGATAGCCCATGACAACCCCGATTTTCATGAAAAAAATCATAATGAGTGACGAGGCACATTTTAATTTGAATAGATTTGTGAATAAACATAATAGTCGGTTCTAGGCAATGGAAAACCCTCAAATTATTCATCAGTCACCTTTGCATCCATTAAAAGTTACAGTCTGGAGTGCAATTTGGTCAGGTGGAATCATTGGACCTTACTTTTTGAAAATGAAAACGGCGTAACGGTAACTGTGAATGCGGAGCGATATCGTGATATTATTGAAAACTTTTTAATGCCACAACTGCATGCTTTGGGGTTGATTAACATGTGGTATAAACAAGACGTTGCCACATCGCATACAGCCAGGAATTACTGCGAGATCTCTTTCCACAACAAGTTATTTCAAGAAATGGTAATGTTGATTGGCGTCTGATTTGACTGCTCCGGGCCTATTTTTGTGGGAATATTTGATAAGCAAGGTTTATGCAAACAAACCGGAAACGCTTGAGCAACTCAAACAAAATATTCGTGATGAAGTTAATGAAAAACCGACTAAAATGTGTGCGAATGTAATGAAAATTGTGCTCAAAAGGGCTCGCATTTGTGAGACTAACAGAGGTGGACATTTACCTGATATTGTATTCCATACATAATTGCCGACATTAAAACATTTATCAATATAAGATCCATTCTCTTTCATTTAATCAAAAATTATAAACAAACAAAGTAGTATACCTTCCCGGTGGACACCTTGTATTTAACAATCATTAGATGTAAATATATTACTCATACTTCATACAGATGAACGGAAGTGAATGTATTAATGCAGATTATAGGAACAGTCTTAATAGCAGAAAGAAGAAATTATGGTATTCTTCACTGTTGTAAATTTACATTTTTTCATCTAATAAATAGGAAAAGACTCAGTTGCTGTCCTAGGAACCATTTCATGGTTGAGTCTGACCCTGAATACAATTATTAAAAAAAAAAGATTTCTTTCGTCGGAAAAAATACTTTTAACTTATTTTTGTGTTTTATTGAAATTCATAAAAATAATAATAACGACTGATATAATCTTAATTGAATGATTTTGCTAATGGAAAAATCTTTTGCATCTCATAAAATTTCAACAATAAAAGAAAATATTTCAATCGGAAAAATTAAGGAAAAAAACTTTACATTTACAGACGATACTTAAGATTATATTTGCAGTGACCTTGTGTACATTATGCAATTCAATTAAATTGGGCCATCTATTTTGTAAGTCAGTTTAATTAATATTTGTTTTTATAGAATCATGAGCATCAAACGAATATTTTTTCTTCTTATCACATCGCAAAGAAAATTTGCTCATCTATTTAAATCAAAAAAAGTTTTCAGTGACCCAGATTTTTTTTTCATTCAAAAGTTACAAATTTTCTCATTGTCAAAGTCTTGCAATTTGATATAAGTGACCTTCACTGAGAATTCATTTTTTTCTCATTATTCGACAACCGATTTTTGTAACCACGCGCAGGATAATACATTAACCCAAAGTTTCACAGTGGGAGTTTAAACTTAAGATCAGCTAAACCTTGAATGAATGAATGAATGAATGGGGGTTTTGTGCACTGCGACCTAAAGATCTATTGTGCCCCCCTTGCCTAGAGCTGTGTGAGGTTTCTCATTTACAGAACTCTCTCCAGATTAATGTCTCTTAAGAATTTTAGTGTTTGGAGTGTATTTATAAAGGATAGCTTGCTTTCCTCTACCTGGTAATGACATGGGTGTTTTTTCCTGTGGTGCATTAGTGCACCGCATCTACCTAGGACGTGATCTGTAGTTTCGTCCTCTTCCTGGCAGAATCTACACGTTTCACTATCTACTAGGCTAAGAATACTAAGATGTCTTCTGAGTTTACAGTGATCGGTGCAGAAGCCCGTTATTACTCTAAGTTTATTTCTAGCTAAGCTGATGCAGCCCAAGAACCTTTTTTGGTTTTATTCACCAATTAACAGTTTTGCCTGCCTTAACTTGGGGAGTTCCTTCCAATTTTTTAATCTTCGGGTTCATTCTTCTATTTTGATTTTATTTCAGTTTCAGCTGAACCTTAAACTGAGTTTAAATTTGTATAGTTCAACTCGTCCGGTTTCACATGGGAAATTTGTTTTTTTTTCTTCGTGAATGGTATACGAATTTCAGATTGATTGATTTTTTTTATCATGGTATTGTTGTATATTCGTGTCTATGGAACCATAAACGGTATCGGATGGCAAATGACTCGATATTTTTTTCTTCATTCAAGTTTTTTTTTGCTTTTGTAGCACAAAGCGATTTCAATGTTTAAAAAACGAATGCCGAAATTAATTTGGAGGATTACACAATTGCTATTATTTTTTTTTTTATTTATGTATGTTTTAACAACTTTATTTTACTATTCACATAATTACTGAAAACAAAATATTGTTAAAATGACGGCTGTCAATTGTTTCGGTGGCGGTGTAATGGTGTTAGTAAAAGAGGGGTAAATCTGCCGAAAAATCCAGATCTGCAAAAATTATTTCCGATTTTAAAAAAATTGATTTGTTTGCCCATTGGAAGGCTTTAATTGTCAAAATCTGTGTTTTGACAGGTCTGAATGGAAACAAATCAATTTTTGTTACCAAAACCCCAACAGTGAAATATGATCTTCAGATCTGTTGAACTTCGTTTATGCAGATTTTATGAAAAATAATTGGCCTTGTCGTCTCTTTCTCTCTCTGATACAAAAAAAAAACACGCGATATGCTATTGACAAGCGAGGGAAGATTTATTTTGTTTTAAAGTACCGTTATTATTCTGATTTTGGTTAGCAATAGCGAAACGAGAATAATTAATAAAATAATATTCAAAGTCACTTTCACAACTCGATGACATTTTAATACACAATTTTTTTTTTTAGTAATATTTTCTGAAAAAACTGAAACTGAAGTTTAAACGGCAAAATAATCTCGGTTAACTTAAATTACAAGCTGAACTCAGTGAAACCTGTGAAACCAAAGAAATTGTTTATCCGAAGCTTAAACCTAAAGTGCAGCTTAAACTCGCACTGTGAAACTGGGGGCAAGTAAATTATAAAAAAAAGTAATGACTTAAATATGAAACCAAAAATGTAAATAAAGATGTTTCTTGGGGTTTATTCTTGTAAATGAAAATGTTTTTCGGTTTTTTGGTTGTTCTTCATTATTCGTCATTAAAAATGAAATGCAGGACTGGATCACACGTACTTGATCTTATGCTCGATCACATTATATGCAAAACATTCTTAATAGAAACGGCTAAATATATTTTTAATGTCGTCTTCCACTTAATTTGTAATATATAAAAATTCAATAGTATTGGCTAAAACACGTTTAAACGGTTGAATAGTTATTACGCAGTGTATAAGCAATTACTTAAGTCTCTATTCAATCTTGCATAAATTTATATTTAAAGCAAAAAAGCGGTATCTATTGAGTTTTTAGATAACATGAAATTTTCGAGTTCTCAGTTTGTTGAAGAGGCAATTTGTGTAATAATAAAAGTATAACAATGTCATGTTAAAATCACATTTGATACTAAAAGATCCTTATGTTGCCACTATTCAGCCTTTAAACGCGTTTAAATTAAAGCGTATACATTCAACGTTACATGACTTCGTTATTTAAAGGTTATAACCTTACTCAGCCTCTAAAATGCATTTATAAAAACATTAATATGTATAATGTATTCAATAATTATAGCTTCTTATTTTATTTTAAAGGGAAATATCGCAATATGCAAAAATCGTAAGTATGTAAAATGTTAATATTATTTTAATAATTATTTTAACACTCTTGTACTTTATGTTCGACTGAGTGGACAGCCTTGTGCGTTTTTTTTTTAGAACTATCGAACACCCCCGTTTTTTGTATAAGAAGAGCTGTAAGTGAAACATGAATAAAGTTCAACGAGACAAGCGAAACTTTTAAACAATATCTTGCATTCGAGTTATGCGATCAAACATTTTAAGATAAGATTTCCCGTTGTGTCGATGTCTACGGATGTACTTATTAAATTAGTTAGTTTCATTTTAAATGACTTTTATTTGAAGTAATTCTTAAAAATGATTAGATAACTAAGCCTATTTGGTTTGCCCCTAGGCCATCTACCAGGTTGACAATTTAATACTTAGTAATAAACGCGGAAATCTTATTTATAAAAGTTATGTAACTTTAGTCTATGTTGAATATGTGGTTACATAATACATCGATCACCAACCACAATGTTTTGCATTTTAATTTGCGATATAAGTACTAAAGAGCAGGTTCTGTGTTTGGGAATAAAATCGAACTCGAGATTTTAATCAAACTTGACATTACGATGAAATAGACACGAAAAAAGTGAATCCCGCAATTAAGTCCGTCTGTCTGGCTGTCTGTTGGTCGATTTACAGCCCAAGCGTCTGAAATGATTTTCTTCAAACTTTTTTAGCTCTAAAGCTAACGGTACCTGCCATACAATTTTTGGGAGCAAAAATGGTAAGTCTTAATTATCTCAAAAAGGCTCTATCGATTTTGACAACAAAAATTCAGTACACTATTATAGGCATCTTCTAAATTTTGGGCAGTAAAAAGATGTACTTAAAATGTTATTAACTGTAGGTACTTGCAATATATATAACCTTTTTTTCGATGTTCGACTATCTCATTTACGGCTCGACGGATTTCGATAAGGACCTTTTATAAAGGAGGACCCTCAAATTCTGAGTAATACTGCATACCAACATTTTCGAAAAATATTTTTTGGAAAATTCAATATTTCGAAAACGGATGATAATTTTTGGAAATTATGTTTTTAAGTTTATATTATTAAATGATAAATTAATTAAATAATAATAATAAATAATACCATTTTTTTAAAAGAAAAAATTAATGAAATTTTGTAGATACACATACACAAAACTAAATAAAATAAACAACTTTAAAAATATATTTAACTGTTTCTACTAAGAATCTTGTGCCTGCAATGTGATCGAACATAAGAGCAAGGAAATGCGACCCAGTCGTGCATTTTATTTTATTGAGAAATAAAATCGGCCTATGCCTATCGGCCAAGCCGAATAAGTATAGACGTCATGATCGGCCATTGGTCCATGCCGAAACCGAACCAAATTCAAACCGAACGAAATGGACCAGATGACAGAAACCCGAACCGAATTACAAGTGTGGACGTGCCGAACCGACCGTTTCAATTTCTCATAGACAAATCGTGTCTTAAAATTTAAATTTACGGTTTTGATTTTTCTGTCTGGTAGACATTGAGTGATTTTACGTGTTGTTCTGTAGTAGCGTTGGTTAAATAATTTGGTTTGGCACGGTCCACACTACAGAAGATATGTGGACGACATGCCGAACCGAACGTGTCGAACAGAATGAGTGGCGCGGTACAGGCCAATCGGCATCAGTTGGCATAATATGGCCACGCCTTAATGGATTTCTGTTTTGTGGTGCCTTTTCTTAGGCAAGAGCATTTTAAAAAAATGGGTGGCGAATTTTGTTTATGAATATTTTCGCCTTAATGATTTCTTATTCACTGACATCCTTATTCATTAACGCATCATAGCGACTACATAAGACCAAACGGACAAATGTTATTCATTACCTTAACTTAAAATAAGTCTAACGTTGTATAGTAGGAACAAAAGATAAACTCGTTGGAAATGTGTGTAGATCCTACACAAAAGTGGTATTGTACAGAAAATTCATATGACATTACACATGTCGATTTCCCTTCTTTTTTAAAGGACTATATTCATATGGTAGTAACCAACGACTGACAATAAACGAATACATTCAATTTAAAACAGTTTGCCAACCTAAATTCTTCACAAATTCTAAACAAAATTGCAGAAATATAATTTATATTAATGTTCAGATACAAAAATTTAGTTTTTAAAATCGGTCGTCGCATCTGATTGTTAAGAACAGTCAAACTCTATTCGTGTTTCACATACTATCCACACTTGAACGAATATTTTGTTTGCGCGTGACTAACCTCAAAATCAGATTATCAACTTACATTCGTGACGAATAAGAAAATGCCATGTGAACGAAATGTCAAAATAGAATAATATTCGTTAATTCGTTGGTCGCTCCCATGCATGTGCATAGTACTTAAAGGTGAGTAAATGTGTATTGTTGACATGTACCAACGGCGATGCTATGTGGAAGTCAGTTTGGTCTCAATGGTTGTCGTCCGCCGAACAAGATATTTTTCGGAAAAGCTGTCTTTTGTGTCAAGACAAAACACGAAACCACACGATACATTATTAATTTAGTTTGACATAAGCACATTATAACAATAATCGGTAGAAAAATGTGTATTATAAGGATTGCATAGCGGCTACAAAAGTCCTTATGCACTACATAACTATGCACGCGTTTAGTGTATTTTAATGAATAAAACTGACTAACTTTTTCAACTGTTGAGAGTTGTCATTGCGATTTATATTGAATACGTCTAAAATAGTCAAATTTATTAGAACTTGATAAGTTATGCAGTGCACAAAGACTGCTATGCTGCTATACAAATCCTTATGCAATGCAAATTCGTGTACCCCTTATAATTCGCATATATTAAATAAAGTATTCTGGTTTGTATTCTATCTTGTGTTTGTCCAATATATCACTGGAATAAGGAACCTAATCCATGCATAGGTTTGCATATTCAAGGTTGTCTAGAACCTACATATTCGAACATGTATATGTACATTCTCATGCTTAAACAAATTACTTGCCTTTAGGTCGAAAGACATTAGTTTTAAGAGTTATTGTTTAATTTAGAGCGCCCGTAAAGGGCCAGTAAATTAGTTGTAAGTACTTGATAATTAGGCTAGTTTTAAACATTTTTGTCTAGCTTTAAGATAGTTATAAGTTAAAATGAAATAAAAATGAATTTAAAAAAAAAAAAAAAAAAAAAAAACAAATTACTTGCCATAGGCAAGTAATAAACGATTATGTTTGTTCCAAACTTAACTAATTCAAACTTCTATCTGCAACTGTTTGTATTCACCCTCCTTAATTAATTGCTTAACTCTGATAAGACGTGTGCGTGGGTGAATATAAATTAAGAATTCTATTATATCAAACAACCAATTTCATTGTCTGCTTGGAAAGAAATTTCGATAAAGTCCGACAAAATCGCAACTTTATTTAAGGCCAATCAAAACGAGGTTTACATGTCGAAAGTGTACAAGGCTTTACTGTCAGTTTTAAGCCATGTCTCAGCAAATAGTCTAGTAGAACTGAAATACAGTTCAGTTTCAATACATGTGTTAAGTGTAAATACTTGGGCGGGCACAGTTTTTGTATTCGATTTTATGAACTTTGTTCTTACGACTTTTTCTTTAAACCAATAGGAAGGAATATAAATTGACTTGAAACTTTTAATACTTTCTTAGAGTCAATTAAGAATACAAACTGTTGAGTTGCCATTTTAAGAATGGCTTTCTGTCTTGATTATTATTGGTTAATCTTTTTAATCATTGGTATGTTAGTTTTTAAATAGTTCTTTCCTAAAAAAAATCTTAGATAGATAGAGATACATTATATTATCGACTTCATCTTTTGAGTAGGATTTGTAAATTCTCAAGACATTGAACTAACCGAGGAAAACTATGGCGAAGACTGGATTTATATGCCAAATGGAGATGGAGTACCAGAAATAGCATACTTAGTCGAGCCTCCCAAGCCTAGCCGGATTAGTGACGCAAGCAAAACGGTGACATTTGAACTCTATCCAAGGTAATACACAATTTGTTTTCATTGTTATAATTTTTAAGATACATTGATTTGTTTTAACCTGAAGTGAGGAAGAAAATCCTATAATTGCACAATTTTGGTTAGCTACCAATACAATTATTCGACGCAAACGAGACACTTGGACGGAAATGGCTAAGAAATTTAATCCTGAGCTCGATACTAAGATCCTAGTGCACGGCTGGAAATCAAGCTCCCAGAGTAATTCAATACAATCGATTAAAAATGGCTATAGGCGTAAAGGAAGCTATAACATATTTGGTAGAATATAATTTTCGATAAACATCCCTAAGTTGTTTGTAACTAAATTGATTTTTTCATCAGCTATTAATTGGAAGGATCAAGCTGACAGTATTTATTACTTGGAACCAGCAAGATATACAGTTCAAGTTGGGAGAGCAATAGCAAAATTAATAAATTTGTTAGTTGAAGAGAAAGAAGCTGATCCGAACAGAATTCATTTACTTGGTCATAGTCTTGGAGCTCATATAATGGGCTATGCTGGATCATATTCTCGACATAGAGTTGGCAGAATTACAGGTTGGTTCAAAATTATAATTATTATTAAATAAAATAAATTGTATTAACCTGTTCCAAGGACTTGATCCTGCACGACCTGCATTTGAAAATTGTATTGGCCCGGAACATCATTTGGACCGTACTGATGCCGAATTCGTTGATGTTATCCACAGTTGTGCAGGTGTTCTTGGCTATAAGGAACCCATTGGTTTTGTTGATTTCTATCCTAATGGAGGTGATCCTCCACAGCCAGGATGTGGCCAAATATTTCAAGTTATCAGTAAGTATACTACGTGCATATCTTAGCTTTAGAGGCCGACAGATTTCATGCCAATTTATAAAAACATACAATACGTATTAAAAATTCAGAAAATTTTGATCGCCTGATTAAAAGATGTGTGTGTCCTCTAAAAAGTGCTCAAATAAGTAGAAAAATTATAAATTGACATGTCCCTGGCTTTATAGTCACCTGGATCCTTAAAACATATTTTCATAAAAATATAATGTGTTCTAGCTGGATGCAGCCATGGAAGATCTTATGAGTACTTTGCTGAGTCTATTAATACCGAAAAGGGATTCTTCGCAAAGCCCTGCTCATCAATAGCTGCTGTTAAAAATAAAACTTGTAATGGGGATAGCATTCTTATGGGAGACAAAGTCCCTATGGAAGCACGTGGAATTTATTATCTCAAAACCAATGCAATGAGAGACTTTGCACTGGGTGATATTTGGGATATTTAAATAATATAATTTGATAATAATATTAAAATATTTATAAATATATAAAATTTGAATGCATTATTTTAAAACTTTATTTCTTATGGTTCATAACTGTTTTCCCAAAATTCGAAAAAACTTGTAGGTAAGGATTTCGGTTAATAATTCGTAGGAACTCTTCCATTTTAGACCTGAATAAAACAGCCAAGCTAACATTTAACTAAACTGGATATATTTTAATGAACAAAATTCTAGCCCAGGAAAATTAGATAAAAATGATGTTACTTCGAAAAAATTCCCTCAAAGCTGAATTTTGGTGGATATCTTCATTTTTACGTCCTAAGGATTTTCTAAAAAGTACCCTAAGTCGATTTCGTTTCAATAGTTAGGATTCGCTACTAAAACCAATACTTTTTAGCTTTAAAACCAACGATTACGGACCGAATCTCTTTTTGGGACTGTGTGTGTTGCTTGGCAGCTCTAAAAAAACAAATCTTCAATTCGTTCAAATCTTCAATTCGTTAAAACATCATTATTCGTTTTAATTTCCGGATTCGGACGCGTGGGAGTGCCTAAACCCACTTGCACTTTTTTAATATTTGTTTCCAAGAAGTTTTTAACAATTTTTTTTAATTTTTTAATATATTAATTTTCTTTTTCTATACACTGCCATAAAATAAAAATTAATTCACAACACAACAATTGAGAAACTTCAAAACAAATATTGTAGTGTGTGTAAGAATCTGTGCACAAATCCGTTTTGAATCCGTCTCCAAAAACAGATTCAATACGGATCTGTTTTTCCAGAAAAAAACTGGTTTTAATTTGAAACGAATTTGATTTTCACAAAAAAATTGACGGCGGATCGACGGCAGATCGATGTTTTTGTTGAAACGAAATCCACATAAATTTAGAGCGGACCGAAAAGATTTATAGGAGGAAAAGGGATAAAATTTTCCAAATTACTCGAAAACAATAGTTTTTTTTTTTTTTGAAAAAAAGTTGTTGGTACACATTGAAGATCATGTCATTCTACACAAAAAAAATTTAGACATTTTTTTTCGTACAAATGATAGAATAGGAAAAAATTTTCGAAAACATTAGGGTGTAGTACATTTTTTTAAGAAAATGTAATAAATGTATGTTTTTGAGTGGGGAAATTTTTTGTTTTTAGTTATGTTTGGAAAAACATGTTCTATTAAAAAAAAACAAGTTTTAAGTAGGGAACTGGAAGGGAAATGCTGCCATCTTAAAAATAATTATTTATTTTATTTTGTTTGTTAACTTCCAAAAACTTTATTTATCTCAAAATTTTCTAGGAGCAACTTGAAGACAGTACAATTATCTTCAAAATGACATCTTCGTTGCGATTTATGTTTCATTGGATGCTGATAATATAGCTTTTTTCTCCTTTTTAAACTTTTATAGCAAACAAATCTGCATAAACACCACTTTTTCCAAATCACTTTGTTTTGAACTCATTTAATTACATATTACATACAGTTGTTGCCGCGACCAAAAATTGCTCATGTGAAAGAAACGTCAATATTTGCGACCATTCGCATACGCATTCGCAATTGGCCTTATTATAACAGAACTATTAGCTATCCGGATAGGTTGGCGTTGTTGTATTCCCATGTAAGATTTTTTTGGCAGCAGTTGTTTTGTCATCAGCTGTGTTCTTACATGGGAACACAACAACACCAACCTATCCGGATAGCTATAGTTTGGTTGTTGAATGAGGCAATTTGCAGCTCATAAGAAATGGGCTTAAAATCACAGCTGCTGCAAAAATACTTTTGTATACCATGAAATGTCAAAAACATATGCACAAACCCCTACAAATTTAACCTTTCCAATTTTGGAACTTGAATGGCATTGACTAAAAGAAAGACTAGTGACTTCTTGTTTCAATCAGATGAAGCATCAGGATAAATATTTTTTTAAAGGATGAATGCTACATAAATTGTGTAACCTAGATGTTGTTTAACTCATAGGTGTAATATTTTGTATAGTGTGATATTCTTTTGTTTTCAATAGGCATGCGATTTCAATTTAAAAAAAAACGGATGAAGAGTAGAGAAATGAAAATTTATAATAATTAAAACAATTCTTGAAAGTTGTAAATATTCCCCATCCTTCTTTCGGTTGGGGGTCTGCTTAATCAAACAACTAAAATCCGGATAGAGCAAAATTCAGTTTTTCAACAGTCAGATACAAACTTAATCTAGGAATAAAGTTATCTGCTCATTTTAGAAAGGAATGAGGAGTTATCTGAGGAATAAAATAAATAGCTATTTTTGATGTCAAAAACACTTTGAAAAATTATTGCTTTGAAATAATCGTTAAACAAAAATTAATTTCTATGAAAAGTTCGATACTCGAAATAAAAGTGACATTCAAATTAATTTATTGTTTTCTTGATTGACAAATTCTATGTTGTTATCCGGTTGTTTAAAGTCAAGTAAGTTTATTCCTCTGTTAACTAACTGGATGTTTATCTGGAGACTTAAAAATCAGCTCTTAATAATATAAATTTGAAACCTGAATTTAAAAAAAATCGTATACACATTTTCGAAATGTTGAATTTTCAAAAAAAATTTTGTTTAATCCAAACAAATGTTTTTGGAAAATGTTGGTTTGCAGTATTATTTTATTTTTTTCGAAATCCGTTGAGTAGTTTATAAGAATGTCCAAATCAAAAAAATTGTTGTATGAAAGATACAGTTAATAACAAAATATGTCAAAAAAAAACAAGACAGGCGGTATTGCAGCATCCACTTTTTCGGTGTTATTTATCATCGTAATGTCAAGTTTAATTCAAATCTCGAGTTCGATTTTTTCCCAATTCAAAATTGACCTATATTACCTTTATCGCAGGTAAAACAAAGTCCTCAATAGTCCAGCATGTCTACCACTATGAACTACGATAGCCACAGTTTTTCTCGCATATTGTTTTTGATATTTGTTTGATTTTGTTGAGGAAATTATTTTCAAGTTTTAACCTTATCCTCGTGTTTTGATATCCTATGCCTTTCCTTCTTCGTGTTTAGGTTTATTTTGATTTTTCTGAGTACAGTTTACATATAGTGATGTTGTTCGTCCAGATAGGAGAATTAAAAAAGATGAGTGGACGTTTTATATTTTTAATAATAAAATATTTTGCTTTTGGGAGGCCGAATTAATTTTTACTTTCTGTAAAGCAAGAAAAACAAAATAATTTAACAAAAAACAAACATTTTCTAAATATTTTTTTAAAAATATTTTTCAATCCCGGGATCTAAATTTTGTAATCAACAAAGCCCGGTATTGAAGCGATTATTCCGGGATTATAATCTCTATCCGCTCCACATTTTGAAAAGTGCTCACTAATACCGATTTGCTTACTATTTAATACTCAAGTAGATACCTATTATTTTTAAGGAAGTGCAAAAATGTATTTACCCTGGACATATGCGTGAATATAATCCTGTATACACGTTACAAGGGGCCCGATTCCGCAAGCGTAAATGTTTCTCCAAAAAATTTATTCACCTTCAAAATATGCGTGAATAAATTTGCCTATCTGTGTACACAGCGAAACTCACGCTTGTGGAATTTGGCACCTGTCAAAAAATTTTACGCGTTGTTCTTATGCCCTTTTCGATTGGCCGTGCGGAACACGTTCCCCCAATAAAACACTTGGAAAGAATTTGACTGATTCTGAATTGTATGTATCACTGTATTTGTGAAAATTAAATTTAAAAAAATCACATTCACTAAAAAAAATTTCCAAAACACTTGATTTTAATTTAAATACACATTTTCTTGTATGAAAAATAATTATACCTTGATTCTTTCTACCTTATCTTACCAGAAAAGTAGTTTATATTCAATAAGCACATCGAAATTACACAACAAAACAACCCGATGATTTTGACATTTTAATTATGTGAGTGTATTAGTTATTCTGTTTTCGATTCTGAAATGAAATCCAGAATCGTTTTCTGTTCTGTTTAGAGTAACAACTGTCGGCCAATCGAAAAGGCCATTAGAAGCGTTAAAGCGTTACTAAAATAATGTGGAAGTGATGCCAAAACGAACGTGCCGACCAGATAGAGTGGCGCGGCACAGGCCGATCGGCATCATTCGGCATAATATGAACGCGTCTTAAATGTTTAAATAAGTACAAAGAGAAACTTCCCATGTATTGAAAAATAATTATAAATGGTCACTCTATTTTGCGCGCCGCCATGTGGTGGGCATTTAAAACCACAACACACAACCTATTCCCCATGTAAATGTTTATTTGTTTGCTTAACGAAACTCTCAAACTCTCCATTAAAATAAACAATTCAAATGAATGAAACGTCCATGTTTGCTAAGCGATACCAAATCGAATGAATGCGTCATTGTTCATATCTGTTTCTAAAAAAAAGTTAAAATTTAGTTGTTTGCTCTGGTTGTGTACGTATTTTCGAACAATTTATCATTCCAACTAAAATAAAGCATTTAGAAAAATGTCGCGAACATCGCAAAAATATAGAAATTTCGTTGCTGAACCAATGGGTGAAAAATCTGTGATGGAATTGGCAGGAGTCGGCGAAACGCTTGGTGGAAGACTAACTGAAGCTGGTTTCGACAAGGTAGGAAGTTTTACATTTAATTTAAAGCTGTGCATATAACAATCAATTGTATATATTATATATTAAATTGATGTGTAAGGGCAGAACGTAAAAATTTCAAAATCAAGTGCAATTCAATTTTGGGTTACGACTTTCGAGCTCCTAGGGCTGATATTGCTTGTTACTAGTCGAACGCAATTATAATTTCATTAAATTTCAGGCATACACTGTTCTGGGACAATATTTGATTCTCAAAAAAGACGAAGAACTCTTTAAAGAATGGATGAAGGATGTCTGCAACGCAAGCTCAAAACAAGCGTCCGATTGCTATCACTGCCTAAATGACTGGTGTGAGGAGTTCTTGTAAATAATCAAAATGTTCTATTCGTTTCCATATCTTTAGTGTTTACTTCTATAAATATAATTTCTGTACACTTGAATCGTTAATATTAGAAAAAGAATCGTCTCAGTAAAAATGTTAACGTGCCTAGTTGCTTAAAGAAGCTCTAATATAAACTTAAACTAATCGAACAAATTTAACTAAAGTTTATTTATAAAAATAATGTATAAAATAATTTTTTACCATTAATAAAATGTTGACGTAAAAACTTGGTGCTTTTTTTTATAATAAATTTGTGGGTTTGTTTGAATTGCTCGAACCTTAGCAATATCTATCCCCCATGACCTTGGCACTCTATTGTGTACGAGATTGGTTACGTTGATTAGTAGTTGTGCTGAGCATGTGTTTCCTAATAATTATGGTTTCCGTTTCTGCTACGAAAATTATGTCAAATGGAAACAATTGATATTGAATTATAGTAATTCAAATGACCAACCACAAAATGCGTTTCAAACAAGTGCAATGGTGAGCTCATTAGTGAGATCCAGCTAAGAAGTCCGTTCTATGACCAAAATGTTAATCATCTGACTCTTAATTGAAATGTATTCAGTTCCTCCACTTAAAGAGAAGCGATTTTACTCTATTTTCACTATTTTAAAAGGCTAGAAAACCTATAGAATGTGCTTGAAAATGCAAAATTAAGTTGGAAAAAAAACCGAAATTCCATATTTCCTTAATATTGATATGAGTGGAAAAAAATATATTCAACTTGGTTATTCTTATTTGCTTGTCAACGAGAATTATGAATACCTGTACATCGGTTCAATCAGTTACTAACTATTTCAATTGTTAATGTTATTAGATTTTACTAAAATTTGAAATTTTACATGTTCAATTGGACAAATTTGAAAGCGTACCTACTAAGAATTTCTTAATATTTGGTATGTATTTAATTACTTCATTAAAAGTACGTCCGAAATGATTTACATCCATCCCTTGAAGCACGCGAGTAGTACGTCACGATTGAATTGTTAAAGAAGATGAATAATGCAACTCACTATTTGACAAGACCAAGTGCCGTAGAAATAAGAAGAAACATTACGTGTACGGCTTTCAATCAAATCTTACTGCAATACGTCGAATTCTAAAAAATACAGCATAAGTACCAAAGTTTTCGATAAAAAATTAATTTTATTTTGAAAATTCAATATTTCCAAAACGCTTTTTTTTATAAATTGTACTAGGAACTCGTACTATATTTAATGAAGCATTATTTTTTAAAAATATCTTTATGTGGGCTTTTGTTATATTTCGAGATATTATTATATATTTTTATGATCTTGCGATTAAAAGAGAAATACGTATTAGAGGATTCTAATATTTAGGAAATTGTTGTTGTTTTAATTTAAAAAAAAAAAACAAACTGAGATGTCAACTGTTACATTTCATATACAACTACTGGCGTTATTATTTGGCAATCCGGAATCTCTCCAATCATGGATCATAACTAAACACTTGTCTGATTTTCACGATTTTGAATTTTATGGCCTTTTCGATTGGCCGTCCAGAACTGTACTGACCCCCACAAAATGACAGTTGTTACTTTAAACAGAACAGAAAACGATTCTGGATTTCTTTTCAAAATCGAAAACAGAGTCACTAATACACTCACATAATTAAAATGTCAAATTAATCGGGTTGATTTGTTATGTGTATTTTCGATGGCTTTATTAAATTTTAACTACTTTTCTGGTAAAATAACATAAAAAGAAGCAAGTTATAATTATTATTGATA
Organism: Philhelius pedissequus; assembly: GCA_910595825.1. NCBI lineage: Eukaryota > Metazoa > Arthropoda > Insecta > Diptera > Syrphidae > Philhelius > Philhelius pedissequus. The sequence continues at coordinate 312,692,502 of OU343160.1, read as the reverse complement.
CAAGAAAATATGTATCTCAATTGAAATCAAGTGTTTTGGAAATTCTTTTTAGCCGATGTGATTTTCTTTTAATTTAATTTTCACAAATACAGTGATACATATAATTCAGAATCAGTCAAATTGTTTCCGGGTGTTTATTGGGGGAACGTGTTCCGGACGGCCAATCGAAAAGGCCATTGAAAATGTGTGAAAATAATTGTGTACGTGGAAACTTTCAAATTAAAGAAAAAAAACTGTTTGTTGCACAACTATGATACAAAAAATGACAACAGTCAAGTTTGACGTTCAAGTATATGAATGTGTGAGTGCTTCTGGTTCCGATTCTGATTTCAAATCCAGAAGCAAAATTCTCCTCTTTTCAGGATTGCCAAATAAAAACGACATATAATGGCGTTTTTATTTGGCAATCCGGATTCCCTCTCTGAACCGGGATTCCAACTGAACACTTTTTTTGTTCTAACGATTCTGAATTTTAATGTGATTGGGTGCGTTCGTTGTCGTACAGATTTCTGATACATATTGCTGTAAAATATATTGTGCGCTTGTGAACGTATAGAACCGAATAGGTAACCATTTCTGTCAAAAGTCAAAACAGAAAAAAAACTAATTGCTTACGATTACGCTTCAGCCCAAAGTGATTGAACATAAATTTGTGGTATAAAATATAAATTTAAATTGAATCAGGAAGTAAGAACCACAAATGTTTCGGTGGATTTAGAAGAAGCAGATGATGTATTAGGTACGTAATTAAAGTTCACAAACAACAATTGAAAAGACATCTAGTTTTGTAGTCAGCTGCGTATACTACGATACCAATTATACCAGACATTTAGCTCTAGCTTGGTTTCGATTTGGAGATCATGTTTTGTTCTTTGTTATTGTCGTCAGTTGTTAATCGGGTGTTATTTAACACGTATTACAACAACGAACGCATGGCACAGCAAAGCTATGCGCCACCGAACGCCCCATTGTATATGTGAAAACAATTTGTTTACGTGAAAGTAATCAAAATCAAGAATAATGTTTGTTGTACAATTATGATACAAAAAATGACAGCAGTCGAGTTTGACGTTCATATGAATGTTTAATGGCCTTTTCGATTGGCCGTCCAGAACTGTTCTGACCCCCACAAAATGACAGTTGTTACTCTATACTGAACAGAAAACGATTCTGGATTTCATTTCAGAATCGAAAACAGAATCACTAATACACTTACACAATTAAAATGTCAAAATAATCGGCTTGATTTGTTGTGTAATTTCGTTGTCTTTATTGAATTTAAACTCATTTTCTGGTAAAATAACATAAAAAGAAGCAAGTTATAATTATTATTGATACAAGAAAATGTTTATCTAAATTGAAATCAAGTGTTTTGGAAATTCTTTTTAGCCGAGGTGATTTTCTTTTAATTTAATTTTCACAAATGCAGTGATACATATAATTCAGAATCAGTCAAATTGTTTACGGCTGTTTTATTGGGGGAACGTGTTCCGGACGGCCAATCGAAAAGGCCATAAGTGCTTCCGATGGTTTCTATTCTGATTTCAAATCCATAAGCAAAATTCCCTACTTTCCAGAATCAGAATTGTCATCTTTTCCTGAATGAACGCTTTCAGAAGAGTCAGAATGATTCCGGATTGCCAAATAAGAACGACATATTAGGCTTATGAACATTTCAAAATTTCATTTGACTTGACTTAAGGTTCGAAATGTAAAATCTCAATATGGACCCACTTAAAGCTATCATATATATTTAATTTAAAATTGTTTTAAATGACACATTTAAATGTACAGAAAAAGCTATTGATTTGAATTGTCAAACATGTGATTGAACCAAGCTATATTGTTACTCATAGTCATAACCACAAATATGCCATAATAAGATTGAGGAACAGAAAAGTTACTTGTGTGCGTGTTTCAGCTTGTAGGCAAATGTCAAATGAAAGCATTTACGTTAGTAGTTTATGGTCATAACTTTCATTGAAAATTTAAAACCATCTTTGAACATTTTTATTGCTTGTCCAATTTAGTGTTATTACCAAGGCAGATAGTTTCTTTATTATAATGTTTCGCCAATGAAAACTAAGCATTACACAAATAATTTTAGCAAACCATCTCGGTTAAAGCTAAAGAGCTCTTGTGCATTGGAGAACAATAAGTTCTATAGGTATTTAGAAATACTTAAGTATTTTTGTATGTATAATATAAGTGTATATGCATAATTACATTTGTGAAAATATTGATACTTAAGTATTTTTTAGATTCAAAATAGCTTTTAACGGCCTTTAGTCCAACAAAAATTGGCGTTTCGTCCCGGTGATCTCACATGGACTCATCAGTTGACTAGTGAGGACCTTTGTCAATACGCAATTTTTGCCAAGTTCAGTTCATCTTACATAGATTTCGTGAAGAACATCTAGTGTGAACTATATCCAACAAGACTAGAATTCCTAATCATTAAATTGGAAATTTTTGTTTTTTGCCCATGGCCTGGCATTATTTATATAAGAAGTTTTTTTTAATAATACAAATTCTATATACTACTGAAATACATCAGCCAAGTAGAAGACTTAGCACTATTATATTTGGACTTGTTGAATTATTGATTCAAAATAGCTTTTAACGGCCTTTAGTCCAACAAAAATTGGCGTTTCGTCCCGGTGATCTCACATGGACTCATCAGTTGACTAGTGAGGACCTTTGTCAATACGCAATTTTTGCCAAGTTCAATAGTGCTAAGTCTTCTACTTGGCTGATGTATTTCAGTAGTATATAGAATTTGTATTATTAAAAAAAACTTCTTATATAAATAATGCCAGGCCATGGGCAAAAAACAAAAATTTCCAATTTAATGATTAGGAATTCTAGTCTTGTTGGATATAGTTCACACTAGATGTTCTTCACGAAATCTATGTAAGATGAACTGAACTTGGCACAAATTGCGTATTGACAAAGGTCCTCACTAGTCAACTGATGAGTCCATGTGAGATCACCGGGACGAAACGCCAATTTTTGTTGGACTAAAGGCCGTTAAAAGCTATTTTGAATCAATAATTCAACAAGTCCAAATATAATAGTGCTAAGTCTTCTACTTGGCTGATGTATTTCAGTAGTATATAGAATTTGTATTATTAAAAAAAACTTCTTATATAAGTATTTTTTATGTATAATATAAGTGTATATACATAATTACATTTTTGAAAATATTGATACTTATCTGGAGTTTCCATTTTACTCTTTTGGAAGCTTCTTACAATATTGATGTATGTGTTTGACCAATTTATTTTTGATGATTATATTAGGTTATTTTGGTCGTTTCGTTTTTTTTTTTAGAATGCGAATAAAAAGACTAATGGCCTTTTTGATTGGTCGTCCGGAAGACTTACGAAGTCTTCCAAATGTTTCTGAAACTGTTCGAATGGTATGAAATGACAGTTCTTCTCCTGGATAGAAGAGAAATTTCCTTCTGGATTTGAAGTCAGAATCAAAACCAGAAGCACGCACACACAAATACTAATTGTCAAACGCAAATTCAATGTCAACAACAAAGTTGTGTAGGGATGAGCGATATTGTAAAACGTGGATGCTAACATCGAAAATACAATATCGATGTTTTTTAACATCGACGTTTTTTAAAGTTTTTTTTTTTTGAAAAATAATATCATGTTCAAAAATCAATAAAAAATTCAATATATTATAAATTCAAAATACCTTCAGTGTTTTGAAAATTGTAGCAATGTTATTTATCGCAATTTTGTTTTCGTTTTTGTGTGTATGAGCTACATTAAATTCCACTAAGCGCCAATTGAACTTCATATAATTTAAACTTAATAGTTGTGAAGCGTAGTTCCGCTGAAGTGCAGTTTCGTCGAGTGCGGTCTAACCTTTATAAGCATGAGTTAATTGACACAAGATTTCAGCTTATTTAAAGTCGATCTTTTGAATCTTAACATCGATGCTGCGACGTTTCACATGCTTCAACATCGATGTTGAAACATCTATCTTTTTTTGAATAACATTGACGTTTTGCCAACATCAATAAACAACGCCCATCCCTACATTTCATATCATTGTTTTGTTTTTTTGCACCTACACATACCCTCACATTCAATTTAAAAATCCAGAATGGAGTGTTAACTTGTTCGATTGGAATCCCGAATCGGAGAGTTCTCCGGGATTATCAATCGAAAAGGCCATAAGATTTCCTTACTTGCTTTACAAGAATATTTATGTTTGCGAACAGTTTTCTTTAGCATATTTTACGCAAAGTGTGCATTTAGGAATTTTCCCGGTGTCTTATTTCGTATAATTGTCTTCTTTATTTGTTGGTGTGAGTGGAATAAAGCCTTTATATTCGCATTCCGAAAAAAGCAAATAGACCAAATTAGCTTAATCTAATTAAATACAGAGATTCCATATTTAACCGAACTACACGTATGTGATATGCTTACTAACTCTTATCCCTCTTATTAGCCGTGTTTTATTGCCGCCAATAACCCATATGGTTCACCCAAATAATAACCCAGACCCGTAGGTAAGTATCCGATCGGAACGGAAATTTCTCCGACTCATACAAAATGTTTCTTTACTTTTCATTTTAATGATACAAATTTGCCATAAATCGTTTACACCTCCGGAAAATTATTTCAACTCGCGGTTGAAAAGAGTAAAATTAAACTGATATTTCTTATATTTCTAATATTTCTTAAAATTCTTAGAAAATTCCGTTCTGATCGGATACTATGATAGGGCACAATATAAGGCAACTATTTTTATATCCAAATACCCTACATGTTGTCTTACAATCTTGATGCTACTAACATTCTGCACACTTTTGTACAAAAGTGAAAAAAATGATTTGTTTTTTTTCCAACATACTGCTCAATCTTATCTACATATTTCAAGTTTACAAAATAAAAAGTTAGACAGCTTTTAACTTTTAGTTTTGTGCAAAAGTGGTACAATTTTGTAAAATTTGAAATATGAGATAGGTTTGAGCAGTATGTTGGAAAATGACAAAATATTACGGGTATTCACGATCCGATGTATCTGGTCTTGTACCATTGTAAAAGTGTAAAAGTGTAGCATTTTTTTGCACTACAACAACAAAATATACTGAATGTCAGAGTCTTACACTTTTACACTTTTACAATACCCGAACAGAAAAATACAAGGGTGTAAGATTTTTTTTAACACAAACTAAGCCTTCTTCAGAACAAATGTGAAACAGATTTTGACATTTACTTCAGTGTTGCTACATATTAGTAAATGTGTGTTCACAGTCTGTTGTAAAAAAATAAAATTTTACAATTTTACAAGACTTGGTACACCAGATCGTGAATACCCCTATTGTAACAGAAAAATACAAGGGTGTAAGCTTTTTTTAACACAAACTAAGCCTTCTTCAGAACAAATGTGAAACAGATTTTGACATTTGCTTCAATGTTGCTACGTTGCTACAGATTAGTAAAGGCGTGTTCACAGTCTGTTGTAAGAAAATAAAATTTTACAATTTTACAAGACTTGGTATACCAGGAGCCCAATTTCGCAAGCGTGAATGCTTTTCTGTGCAAAAAAATTATTCACCCTCAAATTATGCGTGAATAAATTTGCCTATCTGTGTACACGTTATCTGTCAAATAAAAATGCATCGCACCCTTGTGGAATCGGAAAAATGTATGTGTACACAACTTTCTGTGCTTAGAGAAACTAATTAATTATTTTCTCTATGTTTCTGTGTACACAGAGAAAACGCACGCTTGCGGAATTGGGCCCCAGATCGTGAATACCCCTATTATTTTCACTCTTGTATTATTTTCACACTTGTACAAAAGTGTATTGAATGTAGTTAAGCATTTACTGTGCGCACGAATTATTAATAAGCCTGTGAAAATTTGTACAAATTCTACGATTTTTACTGTTACCAAACACACCTAATAAACGATATGCCAATTTGTTGGACTTGCAACAATGGAGATTATAGATCTACCCAGCGAAAAAATAATGCTTCGATTTTTATATATGAGATTTAATTGGCTGGCGATACAGATATCAGGTGGAGTACGTCTGTTAAATTAATACAAGTGTTTTTCAGTACATTTTTCTTAAAAAATAAAAGCAACTTGGATTTACCTACCAAACAACTCTGATTTCTTCGTTAAATTTCGTCATTCTGTGTGCACACCCTCTCAAACACCATGTTCAGTTTTCTACATTACACATCGCAGTGGAGATTAAAAAAAAGAACAACTTCGTTAAATTTTTCTCTTCGTGACAAAGGCGAGTTTTATTCGAACGGATAGAAAGTTTTCATTTCAGTAAAAAGAAGTAATGTCCCATTGAAAAAAAATATTTGTTTGCTCATCACTTTATTAGAAAATTGTGCACTCAAGAAGCTTAGTATAAATTAACTGAATGTGAGTGCAATAAATAAATAAAATCCCCCCACTTTCATGAATAAATTCGTCGCCGTAATATTAAATCAAAGAAAAAGAATAGCTTCAAAATATTGACCGGAACCCCTCTAACAGAAGTATGCGGAATTTATTAACCACAAAACATATCATCCATCTCGGAAAACATAAGTTTTCTAAAGTTATAGGCGTCCACTAAAAAATCTTAATAAAAACTACAAAATAAGTTTTCTTTCCCTGAAAAGAAAATTGTGTAATTTTTGTGTGGTTTTCTTGTTTTTCAAATGCAAAAGTGTTTTTAAAGTGACAACCTTTTATTATTTTTTGTCAATTTTCATTTTTTGACCAGAATTTAAGAAAAAGTAAAGAAAAAATATAAAAATGAACGAAAAAGTTGCACGAAGGAAATTGATTGATTTTTTCTAAAAGGAACAAATTCTTTTGGTCCTTGCATAGATGTAGTGGTGCGGTGTAAAGAATTGTGCGATAGTGTTTCGTCAAGATTTAGTGTTTCTGTTTTTTTTTTTTTTGTCATCGCTTGGAGAGTTTGAGATGGTGGGTTATTTTCCTATTGGATAAAGTGAGAAAACTGTTTTATTTAAGAGCAATTTGTTTTGTTTTTTTTTCTATTAATTTTTTCTGATTATTGTCTCACTCGCTCACAATGGGATGGTGCCTGCATTTTTCTTAAATTAATGACAATGTTTTTTTTACTCGTATTCTTATTGAAATTGAAAAACGATTCTTCGAATTCTAATTCTACATAAATTATAAATAAAATAAAATAATATACTGTAAAAATTGGGACTTAATGTAAAAGGCTTAGAATATTTTAGATATTAGATATTTTTCGTAACCGTATGCGGTAAAGATGAAGTCAGTTTATCGATTTGTGATGTGTATTTAGAGGAAATGTCACCCTAGAACGAGTTAACCGTGTTGTAAAGACCAATTATTATTTTTTTGTTTAATTGGTCAAGAATTGTTTTTTTATTTCTTTGCTAGAAACATTTTAAGTGTTAATTTACATAATCATAAAAAAAAACATGGGATGGTTAAATTAGTATACCTGCCTAAGTAGTTTGGCAATAGATGATAGTGGCAACTAGTTTACAGAAAACGTACCACTAAAGTTAAAGTAGCAAAATATATACATAGGTATGTACATAGCTATTATGTATATTTTTTTAAACGGGGCGTTGCGTGATTATTTGAATTTCTTACTCGGCTAAACACAAAGTACCTACGTACGTAAAAATTACGTATTTGACAAGGTCAGTATAAAATTTAAACAAAATGCATTCTGCTGGTGATTAATGGTATGTAATTGAAAAATCATATACATATGTACCTACCTAGGAAGTTATTTAGGAGAGCTTAGGTTTAAAGATCTAAAAAGAGGATCTAGATTTATATCACCTATGGCCGAGTCGATCTATAATCAGTTAATAACATTGATTCTATTTTAACATTGGAGTACCCGCGCCCTATTTTTTTTTTACACCGATACTCGCATGCCTTACTATGGAGACAATTTAAAAATGCCATTATATTTCTAGTTTATAAACATTTAAATGAAACAAATATTTAAATATTATGTTTATTTATTGTCTTAACCATTTAAAAGTTTGAATTTATAAATATTAGTTAGCAAATTCAAATTTAGTAAAAAATACTTTTTCAGTACCAAAAATTGACAAAAATGGCTGTTCAAAAATCAATTCTTCATATTTGTTTGGATAATTTATATATACAGTGCCGGTAAAAAAAATAGCACCACTGGAACAAGTTTCATTTTAACTTCTCTAAATGAGTGAATAGAAAAATACTTACAGCCTCTACTATTATTATGTTATTGCTTGAACTATCACCTCGCTCTATTGCATATCTCTGGTGTTGAAAATAGTAACGGTTCTTTTCTTACGAGGCCATAATGCCAAAATCCAATTTTTTTTTCGGTAAATCGGCACTGATCGCAGTTTTCGTTACAAAATATATAATTTTCTTGTGAATTTTCTTGAAGTGTTAGAATTTGCTTACATTTAATTGGTTTCTTCATTTAAAATACAAAATTTACAGTTTTTCAAAGAAAATGGGTCGTGGAAACATTTTACCAAAGAAAAACGGGAAATTATTAAAAAAAAAAATGATCTCGGAAGGTAAAACGTATGGAGAAGTTCGACGGTTTGTTGGCTGTTCCAACCAAATGATTCGAAATGCAATAACATACACACCTAAAATCGAATCTCATGGACAAAAACCTGTTATGACGACAACTCTCATGAGGCGCCTAGTCCGAGAAGTCCATAAGAATCCCTTTAAGCCTGCAACTCGGCTAAAAAAAAAAGAGGTCAATGTTACAGCTTACGTGGAAACCTTTCGCCACAGATTGAGGGAACATAATTTAACTTCTTGTAGTCCACGAAAATTCCTTCTTTTAATTGCAAAACATGCTAAAAAGTGTTTAATATTTGCAAGACAGCATTTGAATGTGCCAATGGAGAAATGGCGCAACATTCTATGGACAGATGAAAGTAAAATCGTATTGTTTGGCGGTAAAGGATCTCGTTCCTACGTGAGAATACCTCCGAAAGCGGAATATAATCCCAAATAAACAAATAAATTATTTAAGCAGGGAGGTTCAAGCATAATGGTATGGGTTTATTTTTCCTACTATGGAGT